>CM062820.1:411523487-412048487 GCA_031772625.1 Pinus tabuliformis
CGAAGAAGGGCAATCATTATTAGGACCAAAGAGTCGGGTGGAAAAAGGGGAGAGCTCTCCGTTCCTGGTTCTCTTATAGCTGGTTAGCCCAGAACTACAAGAATCCCTAAAATGGGATTTCAACTCAGCACCTGTTTGGAAGAGTTGCTCTTTGGAGAGCACAATACGATGAAAGTTGTGAGCTGTGTTCGGGGGGGAGTTATTGTCTATCGTTGGCCTCTATGGTAGAATCCAGTCGGGGAGACCTGAGAGACGGTGGTTTACCCTGTGGCGGATGTCAGCGGTTCGAGTCCGCTTATCTCCAGCCCGTGATCCTAAATGGTAAATGGTATATGATACCAGGATATTATTCAGATCCGATAGTTTTATTTATGATTTCTCGTTCATGGACGTTGATAAGATTTTTCCATTTGGTAGCGCCATAGGATGGCATAGCCTTGAATGACGAGGTTCAAACGAATGACTAACTGAGAAAAATATTAGCGATTCATGAGAGTAAACTTCAATGACCAGAGTGAAACGTGGATATATAGCTCGAAAATGTCGGAAAAAAGTTCTTGCATTTGTATCAGGCTCTCGAGGGGCCCATTCGAAACTTTTTCGAACTGCTAACCAACGGAAAGCTAGAGCCTTAGTTTCCGCCCACCGAGATAGAGGTAAACGCAAGAGAGATCTTCGTCATTTGTGGATTACTCGGATCAATGCAGCAGCTCGTGCCAATGGGGTTTCTTATAATAGATTCATCCAATATTTGTACAAGAGGCAGTTTCTTCCAAATCGTAAAACACTTGCACAAATAGCTGTATTAGATAGTAATTGCTTTTCCACCATCTTTAACAACTTATCGTATGATGAAATAGGTTAGGTATAGATGAAATAAATAAGTAAAGATGGAATGGATAGAACAGATTCTCCCGGAGAATTCCCTCCGGGAAGGTCGAAATATTGAAAAGTTTTTTCATATTGGATTGGAAATGAACGAAAAGAATTCAATCCAATTCTTTTCCAAAAATGAAATCCTTTTGACTTTTTCAACAATAGACTCAAGGTCTGCATCTTTATCGAACATATATTCCAGCTCCGATTTGATTAAGGAGTAGGCTTATTTCCCATGGATCAAATTAGTTTTCATTATAAAGAAAAGGTAACAAAGATAGAATACGAGCTCGTTTAATAGCGTTAGTCATTAGACGTTGTTGTTTTGAAGTTAATCTATTCACTCGGCCGGATAATATTTTTCCTTGCTCACTAATAAATCGACTAATTAGGCTCATATTTTTATAATCGATCCGATCTCCCGACCTAATAGGTGACAAATGTCTACGAATTGGTTTCAAATATCTACGAATTGCCAACCCCGGACGGACCGGCCATGCCATGAATTTCGGTCGGTATGGCGGCATCCGTGCGGCCGTGGTTGCTGCAAATCAGACTCACTCCTCGCCCGACTTGAGTCTGATTCCGATGCAGTGGGCATGAAACCTGCTGAACCGAGTCGATCGAAGTCTATCTATCGAAGTCTATCTATTATCTACGTAACATGACCAGACCAATGATGGACCAGCGTAACATCATATTTATGGGTGATTGGTCGAGGAAGATAGTGACCTATTGATTGGTGATTGGGACCGGCCATAGTGATTGGTCATGCTCCAACCAGCCATTCTGAACTCGGTGGACCGTATTCGCAGTGGTGATCTGGCATTCTCATTGTCCGGCAAGGACCGGTAGGGGCTTGCTTGACGCTAGGAAAGCTACTTCGTTCCTTACCATTCATTCCTTGCTCACCTTAGATAAGGCTACGCTTCAACCAGAATAGATAAGGCTTGTAGTAGCGCTTCAACTAGAAGGAGCACCTCACGGATAATGGAGTCCCAGTGGTGAGGTGCACCCATTCCCCTTGTGGATACCAATGCCCTTGTTTAGCCCGATTACCGTTACCGATTCACTTCTTGCTCCCAATTCACTTGTTGGGACCGATTGCCCCGGTTTGACCGATTACCTTCTCGAAACCAATTACCTTATTTAGGACAATTACCTAGTCGTTACCAATTCACTTGTTCAGCCCGATTCCTCGGTGAGCCTATTTGTTGGGACCGATTCCTATTGCCCGATTGACTTATTGGGACCGATTCCTACCCAGTCCCTAGTTGAGCCCGATTCCTTGAGCCCGATTACCTAACCTACGCGATGATGATCCCCTTACCGCCACGAAACAAAACACGTTCCTACATGCACTTACCGACACGGAACAGCAGGTCCTACCTGTAGATAGATGTTCACTTAACGCTACGGAACACATGTTCCTACCTCGATTGGATTACATTACAATGCATTATTGACTATGCACCTGTTCCGGATCATCGCCATACACTTTGAGCCATCCAGGTCAGGGAGGGGAAGGAATTCGTGGCATGAAGAAATGGCTCACATTCCAGTAGGGAAATTCCTGATTCCATTAGCGGAATGACTGATATGTTATGATTCGAATCAGTAGGAAATACTACTTTCGACAGGATTCACTCAGAATAGGCTCCAAATTTTTTTCGTAGTAGTGTGAAAAGAAGGAAGGTCTGGTTTTGTGTTCGAAGGTTTATTAATTGATTGGCAAGTCCAACTCCAATATCCTGATTGCGCGTGGCAATGCATCTCCTATTTATATATACATCGTCTGCTAGCACACGGCCAATTAGTATTTGTGTTCGTACAACAATTTCATTTCTGTCCCTCTTCTTCACAAAAAATCAAATCTTTATTATTTATGTAATAAATCTCTTAATTAATTTATTAATCTAATTAAGAAAAGGACCAATTTATTTACTCTCTCATATATATATATATATATATATATATATATATATATATAATAGAAATATGCTATTGTAACAAAAACTATTAGATTTTTTTATATATCTTTTAATTTATATAATGCAAGCAAAATTATTCATAATACTATGTTTTATATGTTTTTATTAGTGAATTATAATATATACAAGTCAAATATCTATTAATATTTATAGATCTATTAAATTTATCAGCATAATCTAGCATGCTAGTTGCTATATGTGATGTGATTTTTTGATGTATGATGTGATATTTTGAAATGAGTTTTATTACATATATACCAATGCAATGTTTTAAGTTAATGATGTTAATTTAAAATTTAAAAATATTTATATTTAATTTTATTAATAAAGTCCATGGTTTTGGTTTTAACTTTTTAAGATATTTCTTAACTTAAAATTAGGTTATTTCAATATATTTTTTTTAATAGAGACAATGTATATTAATTTTATAAAAGTGATAATCTTATAAAAGTTGGTCACTTTAGCATATTTCAATATTTTTATAAGGATACTATTAATCTTATAAAATTCTGTGACAAATATTAATAATGATGGATTAGAGTTACAAGTTTAATAATTATTTGTTTTATAATTTTATTATTAATTATGATTATTTAGATAAAATGTGAACAAAATTGAAAAGAAGGAGATGTAGCTCACAGGTGTGGCCTGCACCTGGAGACTACACTCACAAAATAGAGAAATCACTCTCGTACACTCTATATCATCAATGAAAAGGTTACATCATTAAATACAACTCTGGAAATCAGGAAGTTGCAACCACACTCCTAAACTCTAGGAACAAATCCTAAATTAAGGAGATATGTTACAACTATGTAACCATTTCTCCATTAATACAAAATAATATTAATTATTTTCAGCTCCCCCCCTTAATGGAGAAAGGGTTTTCCTGAACTCCTAACATCCCTCTAAACAATTCAAATTTCACTCGTGCAAGAGGCTTTGTAAAAATATCAGCCACATTGTCACAAGTTTTACAATATTCAATAACAATTTCTTTTGACTGTACTTTCTTCCTGATAGAATGGAGTTGAGTGTCTATATGTTTGGTGTTTTTATGGAACAATGGATTGTGTGCCAATTTAATGGTGCTCTGGTTGTCACTTTTGATGGAAGTAGAATTCTTATGTTCTTTTCCTGCATCATTAAGAAGCCTTCTCAACCAGATCGCTTCACACGTTGCTGCACACAGTGCTTGATACTCAGCTTCACACGATGACAAGGCTACAATATTTTGCTTCTTACTGCTCCATGCTATGACCTCGGATCCTATGTTGAATGTGTAACCTGTGATGGACCTCCGATCATCCAAGTTACCTGCCCAGTCTCAGTCTGAAAAACCTGCTAGAGTAACATCATATGGGTCAGTGTATAAAACACCATAATTAACAGTACCACAAAGCTACCTCAACACGCTTTTTGCTGCTACCCAGTGACTTTCAAGCGGTTTCGACATGAATTGGCTCAATACACTAACAGAGTATGCCAAGTCAGGTCTGGTTGTTGTAAGATATATCAAGCTGCCAACCAGCTGTCTGTACATTGTAGCATCAACCTCTTTAGTGCCATCGTCACTTCTCAACTTTAGATTCTGTTGCAAAGGTGTCGCTGCTGATCTACACTGATCCATACCAAACTTTTCCAACAGATTTCTGGCATACTTCCCTTGGGTAAGAAAAGTTTGCCCAGTATCTTTGCATACTTCTAATCCCAGACAGTAATGAAGGCTTCCGAGATCTTTCATCTCAAACACTTGTGCCATAAGCCTTTTGATTCCTCTGATTAAATCATCTGCATCTCCTGTTATAATCATGTCATCCACATACAAAGAAATCAAAATAATCTGCCCCTGATTATTGTACTTGGTATACAAATTTAAGTCATTTAAACTTCTATGAAAGCCATGCTCTAAAAAGCAAGAATCAACCTTTTCGTACCAAGACCTGGGTGCTTTCTTTAAACCATATAAAGCCTTTTTCAATTTGCAAACAAGATGTTCCTGCCCCTGCTTTACAAATCCTTCTAGTTGTACTAAGTAAATTTCCTCTTTTAAATAACCATTTAAAAATGCAGATTATCAAGCTAGTGTAATTCCCAATTACATTTAGTAGCTAAAGCAATAAGCATTCTGATTGTATTTAACTTTGCTACAGGTGCAAAAGTATCATCAAAATCTATACCTTCCTGTTGTGAATATCCTTTTGCAACTAGCCTAGCTTTTAATTTCTCTATACTTCTGTCTGGATTCATTTTTGGTTTAAACAACCATTTACATCCTATGGGTGTTTTATTCCTAGGAAGCTCAACTAAATCCCAAGTATCATTTCTGAGAATTGATTCCATCTCTTTATTCATTGCAGCCCTCCACTCCTTAAATTGACTAGCTTCTTTGTAATTAGTGGGCTCTACAATGTTCAAAACCTTTGACATCAAAGCATAGTCTCTCAATTTTAATGGCTTTTGAGTCTTCCTACCTGATCTCCTTGGTAGGGGACCTACCTCAAATTTGTTTTCTTCTGCTATAACTAGGCTTGCATTATCACCTTCTTGCTGTTCTTCTTTTTGCTCTTCTTTTTGCTCCTGCTCTCTTTCATCCTCGCTGCTTTCCTCCAAAAACAATGGAGTGTGCCAATCATCACCAGTGTCATCTTTCCCTTCCTGTACCTGTTCATGAAACACTACATCCATGCTTGCAAATTTCTTACGAGACTCAGGATTGAATAATTTATATGCTTTGAATTTTGTGCCATAACCAACAAAGATGCATCTAACTGCTTTAGGGTCTAATTTCTTCCTATCAGCTTTGGGTATATGGGCAAATGCATTTGACCCAAATACTCTTAGATGGTTTACTGTTGGTTTAAATCCATATAGAGCTTCAAAAGGGGTTTTGAAGCCAAGATACCTGGTAGGACTTCTGTTCTTCAAATATACAGTAGTGTTAATAGCCTCTGCCCAAAAACTATTAGACAGACCCTTACCTTGTAACATGCTCCTTGCGCACTCCACCAAGGTTCTGTTTTTGCGCTCTGCAACTCCATTTTGCTGTGGTGTGTGTGGCACTGTATACTGCTGAACAATCCCGTGAGATTTGTAGAATTTCATGAATTCCCTTAGCTTGTATTCTCCCCCTTGATCAGATCGAAGAATTTTTATACTCTTACCAAATTGTTTTTCCACCAAGGTTTTAAATTCTATAAAGCACTGGAAAGTCTGACTTTTCTTATTAAAAAAATAAACCCATGAATATCTAGTGCAGTCACCAATAAATAACAGAAAATAATATGCTCCTCCTAGCGACCTTGTCTACATAGGTCCGCATACATCAGTGTGCACTAGTTCTAAAATATTTGTTTCCTTCCTCCTATCATGCACAGGAAACTGTTATCTATGCATTTTTCCTAAGGCACAACCATCACAATTTAACTGAATATTACGAAAGATAGGGAGCCCCTCAACCATACCTTTCTTCTACAATAACATGAAGTCCTACAAATTCAAGTGATCGAACCTCTGATGCCAGAGTTGTTCGGCTGTCAATCCTCCTGCAACCATGGCTTGCTTTGGTATACTTTTTGCATCCAGTCTGTATAGGCTTCCAACTCGCATGCCTGTTGCAACTATTTCATTCCTGCAATCCTTTATCACACAATGAGTCTTGAAGAACTCGACTATCTTGATCAACCATCATGGATACAAAGATCGGATTTTTCTTAATTCCAGGTACATATAAAACATTTTTAAGGTGACTAATTTTTCCATTTGGTAACTTGACTGAAATCACCCCATAACCTTTAGTCTCGTATCCACTATCATCTCCTAGGTATATTTTTGATCCATTTATACTTTCTTCAAGACCATAAAAAATTTCCTTTTTACCTGTCATGTGAGAGGATGCTCCGGAATCGACATACCAAATATCGTCCTCATTAGATGCTGAAAGGGCACAGTCAACTGTGAACAGTCAAAATTCATGACTGAAGTCTTTATCTTCTTCTTCAACAAAGTATCCTCTGTGCTTTGCATTTTCCTGCTTCCTCTTTGCATCATCAGCCTGCTTCTTATAACATTCACTCTGTATATGACCCTTCTTTCCACAATAATAACATTTCTTTTCAGAATGATTTGCAAGCATACCTTTATGTGAATGTGAATTCTTATGTGATGTTCCTCCTTTCTGCTTTGATTGCTGTTGTGACTGCTTTCCTCTGAATGATCGTCGTTTCGCCATCAGCGCAAGATCATCATTTTGGGGGTTCAGGTTCTGCCGCCGCTCCTCCTCTTGCAGCAAGATCCCTGTCAGATCTTCAAATGTGGGCGCTTTCTCCCTTGCTGCTAATCCAGTAACAAACATTTGAAATTCATCACGCATCCCGCTTAGTGTGATTGAGATGAGATTAGAGTCAGACACTGTCTCTTCGATGGCCCCCAATCCATCTTTCACATCTTTAATTCATGCAACAAATGCAGTAGCAGTCTCCCTTTCATCCATCCTCATTGAAAATAGCTTTCTTTTAAGCGCCATAATTTGACTAGTGTTCTGAGTCTGATACAGGATTTTGATGGTCGTCCAGATCTCTGCGGACGTTTTACAGTCTCCGATGTGGGGGATAACACTATCCTTCATGGACATCTTCAACAAGACTTTGGCCTTGTTCTCTCGTTTTTTCCCAATCTTGCTCCTGTGGCCCTGAGTTCGACTTCTGCTCATCGCCTGTAACTATGGACCAAGCATTCACACCCTCAAGCAAGGTCTGGATCTTAAACTTCCAATTCGTGAAGTTAGATCCATCAAGTTTACCAGACTTGTTAAGGTAAGATCCCATCGTATTACTCATTCTAATCAGATCTACATAATGAATCTACCCAACAACAAAAAAAGATACCTGTCAAATCGATCTGTCACCTCTGCCATCGATCTACAGTGTCTGGCAATCATGCTCCGATGAGCAAATTCAGCGTTTTCAATATAGCTGAAGAATTGATCTAATCAAATTTGATTCGATCTGCCTCCCGGATAGATCTGCAACTTCGTCGATTTGCACCCCTCGCAAATCGCCAAACGAAGATGAGGCTTCCCAGAGATCCCCTTGAAGGTGAGTTGGCGCTCTCCTGAGCGAAAATCCCGCGCCAAGATAAAATCGGTGCGGGTTAAAGTGCCTAGCGCAATTTCCCCCTTAAATTCCGCGCCAATCCAGTATTCTGGTGCGGTGGCGCGCTTAATAACCGAACATACGCGCCAATCTAGAATTCTGGCGCGCTCCCGAGCCAGAAACCCGCGCCAACCCTCTTCTACTCAGGAAAATTTTTTTTTGAGTCCGAGCCAGGTGTTCTGCAGTCCACCTGCTCAATTGAGCACAGAGCTCTTGTGTCCATGCGGCCACAGAGGCACTTCAAGCCACACAGGCAATTCTACCACACAAGCAAGCTAGCTACAATTGCACTTTAGCCACAAAGGTGATAAAAGATCAGGCTCACCCAATCTGAGCTCTGATACTAAGATAAAATGTGAACAGAATTGAAAAGAAGGAGATGTAGCTCACAGGTGTGGCCTGCACCTGGAGACTACACTCACAAAATAGAGAGATCACTCTCGTACACTCTATATCATCAATGAAAAGATTACATCATTAAATACAACTATGGAAATCAAGAAGTTGCAATCACACTCCTAAACTCTAGGAACAAATCCTAAACTAAGGAGATACGTTACAACTATGTAACCATTTCTCCATTAATACAAAATAATATTAATTATTTTCAACTTATTTTTAACTTGAATCCTCAATGTAATATAATATTTAATAATAAAAAAATAAAAAATTTAAAAATAACTATGTTATAAGTCATTTATATAAATAACATTACATGAGAATGTAATGTTATAAGTCATTTATATAAAATTTTATGAGAATGTAATGTTATAAGTCATTTATATAAACGGTATAAATAACTATGTAGTGTAATTTTCTTTAACATGATATTATTATTAATATACTATAAAAATTTACAATACCAATAATTTTAAGTATGTTTTTTTTTAAGTGTATTTGAAGTTTTTAATGTTGTTAATAATTTTTAATAATACATTATTTTATAAATATTATTAGTGTTTTTTGGATTTGTAAGGGTTTATTTTAGAAAAAATGTACCAAAAAAATAATGTGATTTTAATTGGTAAGCCTTTCGCAACCAGTTTGAAGTGTTGTGGAGATTAAAATATAGTTATTAATATCATAGACATCTTTATAGTACAATGTGAGATATATTTTATTCATAAATATTTTGTTATTGAAAGTGTTGAAGATATAGCTCCAATATCCACTCACATCTTATTCTTCAATAAATTCATAGATAATCAAGTCAAAATCAACAAGTGTGATTCACATAAAAATATTGGAACTTGAAAGCAAAAAAATATTGAGAAAAAAATTGTTAAAATAAAATATTTTCATTTATATAAAAAAACATATTCAATGTTTAATACAAACATATACTTAAAAATATATTAATAATAAAAAAATCATTTTAATTTGCATGATAAAATGTATTGATTAACATGTTATTTAAATTATTTAAATTTCAATCATATATATTATATATCAATTTAAAACAATTATGTATATATCACGAAGAAATTAAGTTTTATGGTTAAAACATTTATTTGGTCTTACATGTATTTTATTTAGCATTCAAAAATACAATTTAAACAATATAAAATAACACATTATATTTTTCACTATAAAGAAGTTTGCACTAGAAAAAATTTGATCCCTCTTGATTCATGTTAGATTTGTACTTAAAACAAATCTATATTGATATCCATAAATCAATGAACTTTGTCTAAATCAACAAAATTCATGGAAATAAAATTTTTCATATATATTTATATAATTAATTGCAAAAAAGTTGATCTTTCTAAATACTGAAGAATTTTAAATAAAATTGATCTTTTTAAATATACGATAACTATTAAATTTAAAAAAAATAACCTACAATCACGGTTATTTTTCCTTCCCATTTAGAAAGTTGAAACTATTGACTTCACGCCAGTGCATGGTTCAACAGCGGGGCTGACGCCTGACTCGCTCCCCTAGGTTCAATCCACAATTTGTGTAGCTGCTGTGCAGCAATATGTTTATTTGATGGATGTGATTGACGTGACATAAATATATGTAAATATTTGTACAGATGACCTAATATATTAATTCTGCAAAGGGACTGGCCCCCCTTTTTAAAAAAATTGAAACTATTTAGTGTGGAAACTTATCACATTTCCCCAGTCAAGTCAGGGAAACAAATGCAGGATGTTTTGAATGCTGTTTAGATCACCCACTTGAAGTTAAATATTTGTATGGTATGAGTAGATTACTAAATGTTGAAACTATTGAGTGTGGAAACTTATCACATTGCGCCGGTCAAGCCGGGGAAACAAATGCAGGATGCTTTGAATGGTGTTTACATCACCCACTTAGAAGTTAAGTATTTGTATGGTATGAGTAGATTCCCCGTCTAGAAGAATGGACTTATGAGAGCTGATGTCATACCTTCAAACTTGGAAGCCTCAAGGCTCACTTCCAGTCGGAGGTCACGTCTCTTTCAATATCGCTATTGCTTTCCCAGTGGTCTGGTCATACCATGAAACCAGAAAGCCTTATATGCATTTGGATTCTCAAAAACATTTCACCAGTCAAAATTGGCGGTTTTAACATTGTAAAGCATTTAGTTGGAGGATCCACACAGCCATTTACAATGAGATTGTCCACCACATGAAGACTAAGACTAGTCTTTAAAAAAGTGAAATGCAAATGGTCATGAAATATTCTCGTAGCTACCGATGGTTGTGAATCCTCGGGTCGGCGCGCTAATTTCATTTTCTTATAAATACGGATGGATCTAACCATTCTAATGTGTACATATTTTGTATCTCGAGGGTATAACATCTGCAGAAGAAGAGGAGGCGGCGTGGTGTTTAGTGGCCGACAACCTTTCCACATGTCTGGATTGTCGCACAATAATGGATTTTCCTTTGATCTATAATAGATTTGTTTTGTCTGTAAGTTCATAGGATAGCAGGTTTCTCTGTGTGGGTGTAGAATTTTCATGATTGATTATTTGGACTGCTGAATAAATAAAGTCTGGACTAATTTTAATTTTTGCAGTAATTGAAATTGACAAAAATCTTAATTGGATGATTTTAATTGGTTGCTTTTAAATATCTTATTATTTTTATATAAAATATAAAATATGAAAAAAATTATTACTAGTTTTATTTATTAGGTAGATATATGTGTTTAGGTAGATATATGTGTTTACATTTCAATGGAGTTTTTTTATTATATAAAATATTAACAAAATTATTATTAATTTTATTTATATTTGTTGATAGATGTGTTTACATTTAGATAGAGTTTTTTATATTTTCAATTTAATTGTTAACTATCAATAGTTAGTAAGTAAAAATGTCAATTAGGATTATTTTTTTATGGTTAAGAGAAATCACTGTTATTTTTAAGCCAAAGTTAAATTTATTCAAATTTTTACTATTTACATGATAAATGTCTTTATTAATTTAATTAAGAAAAAAAACTAATTTATTTACTCTTTTCTATATATATATAAATATAAATATGATATTATAATGAAAAATATTAATTTATATATATATATATATATATATATATATATAGAAATATGATATTATAACAAAAACTATTAATTTTTTATATATATCTTTTAATTTATATAATACAAGAAAAATTATTTATAATACTAAGTTTCATATATTTTTATTAGTGAATTGTGATATATACAAGTTAAATATCTATTAATATTTATGTATATATTAAATTTATCAATATAGTCTAGTTGCTATGCGTGATGTGATATTTTAATGTATGATGTGATATTTTAAAATGAACTTTATTACAGATATACTAATGCAATGTTCTAAGTTAAATATGTTAATTTAAAATTTAAATATTTTTATATTAAATTTTATTAATAACATCCATGGTTTTGGTTTTAACTTTTTAAGATGTTTCTTAACTCAAAATTATATTATTTCAATATTTTTTTATAGAGACAGTGTATATTAATTTTATAAAAGTGATACTCTTATAAAAATTAGTCACCTTATGTTATTTTAATATTTTTATAAGGAAACTCTATATTAATCTTATAAAAGTTTGTGACAAATATTAATAATGATGGATTAGTGTCTTAAGTTTAATAATGATTTGTTTTATAATTTAATTATTAATTATGATTATTTTTAACTTGAATGCTCAAGGTAATATAATATTTAATAATAAAAAAATATAAAAATTCAAAAATAAGTATTAACTACATGATAATGTAATGTTATGAGTCATTTATATAAACGGTATAAATAATTATGTAGTGTAATTTTCTTTAACATGATATTATTATTAATATATAAAAATTTACAATACCAATAATTTTAAGTATGCTTTTTTGTAGTGTATTTGAAGTTTTTAATGTTGTCAATAATTTTTAATAATACATTATTTTATAAATATTATTAGTGTTTTTTAGATCTGTGAGGTTTTATTTTAGAAAAAAATTATCAAAAATAGTTAATGTGGTTTTAATTGGTAAGCCTTGGGCAACTAGTTTGAAGTAAAAAGTGAGATATGTTTCATTCATAAATATTTTGTTAGTGAAAGTGTTGAAGATATAGCTCCAATATCCACTCACATCTTATTCTCCAATAAATTCATATATAATCAAGTCAAAATCAACAAGTGTGATTCATAGAAAAATGTTGAAACTTAAAAGCAAAAAAACCCATAAAAAACATTTTTGTTATGCAATGTAGCTAAGAAATTTAATTAATTTCAAAAACATATTTGTCATGCTTTATTTTCTTTCCAATGGTAATGTTAATGTGAAATTTTTTCAAAACATATTTGTCATGCTTCATTTTCTTTCCAATGGTAATGTTAATGTGAAACTTTTTCAAAATTACACTTACTCATATATATATATATATATATATATATATATATATATATATATATATATACCTTTTAATCTCTTTTAGTTAATGTTGTTTGAATTTAGAAAAGTTTGTGTTTGTGTATCTAAAAGAATATTAATTTTTTTATTAGTGATTTATACTAGCAGAACCACATTTACCATTGTTGTTGTAATATGTCTATCAAATTTATTCTCATAACTTTATTGATATCAAGGTGGAAAATGTTGTCGATCAACATATACCAACCACATTAGTAAATATAGTTGTTAGTTGACAACAAATTTGTATGGAGTGGATTGGTTGAGTGCAGTTGACCATGGTTAACAAGGGTCGGTTAACAAGGGTTGAGGAGGTCTATCATGGTTGACAAGGTTTAGCAACATTGGGGAGGGTTAATAGAGGTTGATCATGGTCAACCCTTAATGTACCAATTTATTATTGTTACATCAATCTAATAATGTTACATTAATGTTGGCATTGTTATATTACTACATTAATATTGACCATTTTTTACCATTGTCAACCATGGTTGAAAATGGTTGATGTTACATTTATATTAATGTTAATGTTATATTAATTTTACAAAAAATTGTTGCATTAATGGTTGAAGTGGGTTAACCGGGTTGGGCATGGTTCACAAGGTTGCTTATGGTTGAAGAGGGTCTGCCATTGTTGGTCAAGGTAGACCATGGTTGACCTGAATTGACCTTGTTTGATAATCACTACCATGGGTGGCCAATTATTAGGATCAAATATTATGGTTGAAAAATATTACATGGTGAGCATTAATGTAACACTAATGTTGTTATTGTCCATGGTTGAACAATATTACATGGTCAACATTAATGTAACACTAAAGTTGACCATGGCTAACCATGGTTAAACATTACTGAGCATGGTGAACCATGCAATCTTACAAGTTACATTAGTGTTAATGACAATACTATATTAGTGCTACAAAAATGGATAAATTGATGGTTAAATAAGGTTAAGGGGTTTGACCATGGTTGAAGAGGGTTGACCCTTGTTGGTCAAGGGAGCCCATGGTTAACCTTAGTTGAACATGTTTAAAAATGATTGACCTCAGTTGAACATGACTGCCAATGATTTCCAAGGTTGGCATCCATTAACCATGATTGACAATTATTACCATGGTTGACCTTAGTTGACCATGGTTATCAATGATTACCGATGTTGTCGAGGGATCAAGGGAAAGATTATGGCTGACCATGGTTTACCATGGTTGATGATGTTCATCAAAGATGAAGAGTGTTGACTATTAATTTTGGATTCACATGGTTGACTAAGTTTGACCAAAGTCAACCATAAATAATATGATGTGTTTATGTTACATTAATCAAACAATGTAACATTAATATTTGCAATTGTTATATTGTTACATTGATGTTATAAAAATGGTTTCATTACGAGTTGAAGATGGCTTACCAGGTTGATCATGGTTAAAGATGGTTAAGCATATTTTTTATTGAGGCTTGATTAAGATACAAAAATCACCCTAAATAACCCAAGGTTGACTATAGTCAACCATAATAACATGTTTTGAAAATTTAAATTTAAATTTCTTTATTAATGATTATTTTTTACAGGGAACTACAAACATATATT
Source organism: Pinus tabuliformis (assembly GCA_031772625.1). Taxonomy (NCBI): domain Eukaryota; kingdom Viridiplantae; phylum Streptophyta; class Pinopsida; order Pinales; family Pinaceae; genus Pinus; species Pinus tabuliformis. The sequence goes on from CM062820.1 coordinate 411,537,984, forward strand.
ATGTTATATTGAAAAATACTATTACAATATTGTTGTATATTTTATTTATTTAATAATAATATCTTTATTTTAATCTATTCTCATAATTATGAAGAATACAATTTTATTTTTTTATTTAGGAGAGAATTATGAAATATATGCAACTGTTTTAATTTTCAATATGGCTATGAAATATATGGAGGAGTTTTAATTCTCCATTCTAATGTAACTCTTGTTAAAGCACCTCTTTTTGCCTTGTATATTTGTCATCGTCTTGATAAATTGCCTTGCTTTACCTTCGCATGCACCGTTTTCTAATATTGAAAGCTAAAATTGTTAACCAATGAGGGAAAGTGCATTATTAACATGTGTGACAGGAAAGATAACCATCCAAAACAACAGAAACGAATAGGAAGACGAGTACAAGTGCAAGTAGTACAAGTGCAAGTAAGATGACAGTGGGGGTGTTGTGCACTCTACATAAAATGTGTGAACAGCTGTGATTTGCAGATGATAGCTTCTGTTGTTGTCGTAATAATACTCTATTTCGAAACATATCTTGAGTCGTTTTGCTATGACTTTTTCAACATTTTCATAATGATATTTTAATATTTTGAATATTTTTTCACTGCAACTTTTTGATATTTTACAATACGTCATATATGCTTGACAATATATTGTATATTTTTTCTGTACAATTTCTCAATATTTTTACGATGCAAACTACATGCTTTCGAAGATTATAGAATAATTTCGATATATATGCATTGGATGTCGAGGTGAGTTCAGTAATGGTAAGAATGATGATAATCGAAGCTTTAAATTGATTATCATCAAGTTTAATATTTCTTAATTAAGAACATTTAAACATTATCTCCACTAATAGATATTTTTTTAATATGTGTTTTTTTAATTGGGCATTTCAAAATATTAAAGTCAAATACGTGTTGCAGTTAAGGTTGGCCCTCTGCATTTTTTTTGCCTTTTACTTATGCTATGATTCATTTTAAATTTTTTTGGTAATTCTACTAAAAGGATGTCAGTACGAATGGTACTGAGTCACGGATTTGTGATAGTATCAAGATTGACAATATCTCGTAGAAGTCTAGAATTTATGATCTAATGAACATTAATGGATGTTGCAAAGGAGTTAGTAGTTAATAAGTTTCATTTATTTCATATAATCAAATCCATAATTATAATTTTTGAAATAGTTTAAGTGAAATATGTTATATTTTAGATAAAAATCAATAAATTAACAACAATAAATATGACATCAATAATAATATATCAAATCTAAACAATATAATATTCGTTATAAATAAAATAATACATATAATAAAAAATAAAATAACACAAATTTAAATCGAAAACCTTAATATTTTAAATAGAAAAATTCATAATATATTAGGAAAAATAATGGGAAAAGATCAGCAATTCTTTTATTACCAGTGGAAAGTACATAAGTTTTAGACTGTTAACCTAACTCTTAATATCTTCATCTCTAATGGATGAATTCCACATTATTTGTAAAGTAATTCTCGGTTGCATTAGAGGAGAAGTATCCTTTATATTTTAGGAGAAGGAACCTTCAATACTTTCAAGAAGAAATCTCTATTACACAAAAAAAAAAAAAATTATATATTTGGATTCACGCATATCAATCTCTCACTTGAGGCCAAATATAAGCTTATGTGAATATTATTGCTACTAATATAGTCCCAAAAATCTCTCATTGCCTCTCTATGAAACTAGCCAATGCTCTAGAAAGCTCCTACATATCCATTGGAAGGATCTTTAATAACACATAAGTTGGTTTCTCTTTTGTGTCTATTTTCTCCATTGTAGGAGCCCATCATCTAGTACTTGGAAAATCCAATGATATCGAATATCAATGTGTTTTGTATTGTAGAAAAACGCGGCTTGTTTTGAAACATGGATTTCACTTTGGATACCATAATTCAATACATACTTTTCTTACTACAAGCCCAATTCTTATAAGAACCTCCTCATCCAAATAATTTCCTTGCATCCTTTAGTAGTTGCATTATACTTAGCCTTGTAATAGAAAGAGCCACCACCTTTTGTAATATCCATACACATGAAATTGAAACTCTTGCAAATGTACACATGTAACCTATTGTGGATTCTTTTAGAATCCATGTCACTTGCCATATCAACATGTGTAAATCATTCCAATAGGGAAGAAATGCCTTGAAAGCACAAACAATAATGAATTAAAGATTTAATATATCTCGAAATCCATTTAAATACACCCTAATGCTCCTTCCCTAGATTATTGAGAAACATACTTACCACTCCCACTGAATGTGTAATGTTAGGATGAGTGCATACAATTTCATATAGTAAGACTCCTACTCTTGAAGCGTATGGAATATTGGACATTTCTTGTGTTTCTTCAATACTAGATGGGAACTGATTAGTCATTAATTTGAAATGAGATGCAAGTAGCGTACATACAGATTTTGTTTTATCTATAGAAACATTTCCAATACATTTTAAAGGTTTTTCTTTTGTGTTATACATAATTTCTTCTTTCTTTTTTACATATAATTTTCATCCCAAAAAAATTCTTGCTACTACTAAACTCTTCATTACCAAGGCATGGTTTAGTTTTTTTAAAATTTATTAATCATCAATTAGTTTTTAAGCAATCAACATGTCATCAACATATAATAACAATATAATGAAATTGCTATTTTCATCTCCTTTAATGTGTATACAATAATTTGCATTTAATATTTTAAAATCATTATCAGAATAATCGATTCAAACTTTTTATATCATGGATGTGGAGCTTGTTTCAACCCATATACTCTTCTTAACCCTTCAACCTAATTTTTCTTTACCATTTTTCTCAAAACCTTATGTTGATTCCATAGATATCTCCTTTTCTAAATCTCCATGTAGAAAGGTTGTCTTAACATCTAGTTGCTCAAGTTGCAAATATAGAGAAGCTGCAAGATCAAGTACTACTAGTATTGATGTCATTTTAAGAACTAGGTAAAAAAATTATTTAAAGTACCTTGTTCATGTCAAAATCCATTCACCACTAGTTTTGCTTTGAACCCTTGTTTAGTTTTCTTTCCTTCGTGTTTTATTTGGCACACCCATATATTCTTTAAGGTTCTTCTCCCTTGGGGTCATTTAACCAAATCTTTTGTTTTATGGACATGTAGGGATTGTATCTCCTCTTGCATAACATTTTTCCACTTTATATCATTTTGTCATGCAACCTTGATTTTAAGGTGTAGAGAGTGCCTATTTTCTTCCCTTTCGCAAAAAAAATGAACCTTTTAGAATTTTCCATCCACCCCTGCCAAATATTGTTTTATAACTTTCATCATCTAGCATTCCAACTGAAATCATTTCCACTCTAATATTTGGTACATGCTTGACCTACTTAAGAAATAAACTATAAACATCTTTTGTCTTTATTATAACATGTCTTATTCCTTCAATATTACAAAGACTTTTGTTTCAGAAATGAAACTTAGCCATATTACCTTGTGTATAGGAAATACAAATTTCTCGCTTTAGTGTTGCATGATAGGAGGCTCTAGAATTTAAAATCAAATCATTATCTTGACTAGATATATAAAGGGATGCATCATTATAAGTAACATTAGTTAATACCTCAACTTCTCTTTACATGGAAGTACTTTCTTCATTAACATTGTTATTGTTTGCCACAATTTTCTCCTTTTGCTTCTTCTTTAATATTAAGCAATCCCATTTGATATGCCCATTTGATATGCCCAAGTTTCCTTGAATGGTAGTAGTTTATTCCTCCATGCCAGTACTTTGACTTCCTTTTAGACATTGAACTCCTTGATTTCCTCCTATCATGTTGTCTTCCATGATCAACAAGAGTTAATGCCTCCATATCCAGTATTTCTTCTCCCATATATTTTTTTAACATTTTATCATTTAATAAATTGGTAGAAACATATTCAAAGATTAATTGACCTCTTCGTGTTGTATTACTTATGGTGATAGCCAAGTTCTGCAAACTATCCAGCATAAATCTTAGGAATAAAATATATTCAATCTTATCATCAAACATAATATCCAACAAAGTGAGTTGCTTCACCACTGTGTGCAACTCATTTATTTTTTCATCAATTGAACTCCCTTAGAGAGTGTTTGGATTCCTGAGTGGTAAAAAAATTTATATCAACATTTCGCGCTAAGTATCAATCTCTTTCATTTTGTGATTAAATAACCTCTTGATTAGAAACAATTTATTGACTGTTGTCTCTCGTCCATATAAATAATGAAGCTTTTTCTATAAATATTCGATAGTCTTTTCCTTTGAAACATGAAAATATATTGTGTTTTCCAAATATTGCTTAAAAGTAAAGTTCATGAGTCACTCATGAAGCCTTCTTATATTTTCCCTTAATTGGCAAATGAAAATATTTGATTGTATGTCTTCCATCTTAAATTTCCATATGGTAAAATTTATACTAGTAAGATTTTCATGGTTTATGGTTGACTCCATCGAAACACCTATAAATAAAACCTACACACAACAAATATCCAACAAAATATTTTAATTTGCTATATTTTAAACAACAGTGAATAAATTGACAACAATAAATCTAAGATTAATAATAACCTATAAATATCTCACCCATAAAAATTGAACATCAATAAAATAACATATACCATAAAAAGGGAAGAAATACAAATTTTATGTGAAAAACATAGCAATGTATTGGAGAAACCACTCAGAATAATGAAAAGCTCTTTTATTACTCCCAGAAATTACGTAAGCTTTAGCTTGTGAACCCAACTACCAATCCCAACTACCAATCACTTTACCCGCAATGGATGAATTCATTCTTATTTATAGAATAATTCAAATAAGACTATGTTCAAAAAAAAGTCTTGGTTACATTTAGGAAAAGAACCTTTAATATATTTGTGGAGAAATATCCATTACATAATAAAACGAAATATTGTTTTCTCTATTTTTACTCACACCCACCAAAGAAATTACTTTGACATTTAATTGATGTGTTAAATAGAGTATTGGTCATTCATTCAAATCATATATATTGAGTTTCCATTTTTGTTGGAGGAGTTTGTTTCTTCCTCAAAAGCAGGGTTGGAATTTGGATTCCTTTTTACTCGTCAAACATTTTTTTTTACATTTTGATTCTTTATTCTTCTCATCAAGAAACACTATGTTTAAAGTTTTTCACTTCGAAAATTATGTTTTGATAATAAATTAAACATTTATCAATAAACGTATGATTAAAAGATTACCTTCAAAAACAATGATTTTAATTTTTTAACATATTTATCATAATAACAAAATGACCATAACACATAAATGACTTATAATCTTCGTTTGAAATTTTATGAACACTCACAATAAAATCTCCATATTAACCCCAAAATCAAATTTCATTGATTTGGACATGGCATAATATTTGTATATATTAGATATGGCGCTAACGAAATATGATGGGACATATAATATCACAAATGGAAATAACCAATTTGTAGAGTAAAATGTTAATATGTTGATATAGAAAATTCTTGGTTCCCTATAGACTTTGCATCATTTTTGTTTGGCAAGTTGTTTGTTGTTGTTTGTATGTAATTTTTAGCACAACAACAATATTAGCATTACTCCCATCCATATCTTTATCTTTTCATACACATTTTTCTTTTTTCAATTGCTTTTTACCTAGAAATCGACTAAAACAAAAAATAGTAGATCTACCAACCACATTTTATTTTCAAACCAACTCTAGGCATCACTATTAGGAAATATCAATCCATCAAAGGAATATCCCCATCATCTCCATGGAATGGAAATATAAATCCATAAAGGAATATCCACATCATATCCATGGAATGTAACGTACTCATGCAAAATAAAGAGAGAAAGGTTCAAGTGAAGTAGTGGCCTATAGAAAGAACAATCAATATCTGAGGAAGGGAGATTTAAAACCTGGCTAAGAATGGATTTGGTTAGAAATGATATAGCTATCCAATTGCAAAGCCTCACATGGAAAATATCGGATACAGTAAGGTTGGATTTTATTTTCTTCATTTAGGTTTCGATAATTATTCTACCTTTTAGTAGAACACAATACAACTTCTTTCAACATAGGAACTCAAGGGCTCTAGATTAAGTTAAGTGTGAAGCATAGGAAAAGTATCTTTAATTACTCAATAATTTCTTTTTCCTTAACACAATAAGGATTTGTTGAACAATCTTTCTATACCTACACATGCGTCAGAAATTATCAAACAAATGAACTGAGATAAACATGTAAAAGTAATTATTTATTAAAGCAAAACCCAAAAGAAACAATGCATACCTTACCAAATGTAAACAACCAAAAAAAAATTAAAAAACACCAATCTTAAAGCCAAACAAAAAACTGAAATTCCAAAAAAATATACAAGCATGAACAAGAATGGAGAAATAACCATTGGCATAGAAAAAAATCAATAGAAGAAATAATCAAAGTAAGAAAAGCAAAGAAAAATCAATAGCGTACAATGGATTTGAACTCAACTCAACAATTAATGCCCTCTACACCTTACTTTGTAGTAATGTTCGTTTCTGCTCTACTTAGTTTGAACGGAGAAGAGATTAGTGGTATACAAAATGGAAGAAAATAACAAAATGTGAATTTTCATAAACGAATATAATAATTACATATAATGAGTAGAGGTACTCAATATATCTACCTATGACGGAAAAAGGGTATTTACATAAATGAAATCGAGTAGCCTCTTCTCCAGAACTCCCATCCTGTGTCCCCCATCTCTTGAGGGACTGAGCCATGACACCCTCTTTCTCCCGCTATCACCAAACATCCTATAACATTTATTCACAAACACATCTAATTTCTTTCTCTAGATAAGAAGGTCAATGACGGTTCCTCTGGCTACACTTCAAATCATTGTTTCTCTATCTATGCTTCTCCCCCACACATTTTAAAGTTTGTCGATCCCATTTCACATTTGGTAGCACCCATGAGGGTTAGAAGATAAATGGTTCAAATTACCCAATGCCTTTTCGATGTTAGGGTTTCAAATTTTCCTTGCACTATGAATAAACCTTCTATTAGTTGAGGCGTTGAGGACTCCTACAAAATGTTTATTCACTTATTCTTAAAAAATAATAATATCCTATTGCACTTAATGGTCAAGACCACCAAGGTTAGCTCTACAATGATAGATGGAGAACTGCCATCCTATTATCAATCTCCTAGAGGAAATGAATTGGCATCACCATGCTCCCACTCCCATAGAAGAAGTGATGGTTCCCCATAACATAGGGTTTACGAAAATTTCCATGGGCTTGTACTTCACCTCTTGGAAAACATCTTCATCAACATTTTTTGACATTCACAATCAACAACTCCAGGATCTTCAGTTTTGGTGACGATGGTGTGGATGGGTTGAGCCCCATATTTGAATCTATTATGCACCAATGAACCATTCTTTAGATCAACTTAGTTTTGGTGGGTTGAAAGGTGACAAATTATGAGGTAATTTCATAACAAATGAAGAAATTTCAATGTTCATCTATTAATATCTATGCCATATTGCTTATTTTAATTTAACTTTTGTTTTAGCAATATGCATTTAGTTTTGGTGTGATGTTAGTGACTTTGAATTAACAGTGTGACACATAGATCCATTTTAACTTGATGTTTATAAACCAATTTTAAACTATGAGTAAACCCTAAAAAATAACATATATCTCAAATTATTATTGACCAAATTGAATAAAGCATAAACTTTGGTTATTAACAAAATTAGATAAAAGAAGAACTTTGAATTTTCTATAAGTAAACTCTAAAGAATATCATATATTTTTGGTTGATTATTATGTAAAAATAATCAATGAGACCTTAACAGCCCAAGAAATTACTATGTTTCTCGGTATGCAACTATTCACACAATATAACTTGGTAAAGACTGCGCTGATCGTGGCCAAGTCTGAAAGCGAGATCGTCGAGCTGCCTCGGCCCTCGCAGGCCGCCTCCCCGCGCGATCTGCTCTCCCAGCGGATTGAGCAAATCCAGAACATTGGATTTTCGTCTTCCTCTGCTGAGCGAGAGCATCAACCTCTGCTAGATCTAATTTTCTCAGCGGAGTGCACAGATCTGGATCGCCGGACTTGGAGGCCTCATTCTTTGTGCGCGCGCCCAGGCCCTGAGGGAAGATCCGATCAAGTCTGAGGGTGTTTATGGAGTTTTGGGTAGGATCCAGTCTCGTTTAATCTTGAGATCATCGAGACTCTGGGCTCCCCCCAGGGTTCCCCATCTGCTCCACCACCCCTTTCGCCTTCAGAGGCCTTCATGCAGCTTCTGGCATGGCTCCCTAAGAAGAAAGCCCCTGAACCTTCGAAATTTGTGAAAAAATTGGAGGATATCCCAACGATTTCCCTTCCGCCTGAAACCCCGATGCAAGTTGATCTATCGCTGTCCGAACGAGCCCTCGTCGGTCAGTTTACAGGGCTCTGGCCGTCCCCCAAATCGACGGAGAGCTGGGTTTCCAGAAACTGGGCACCGCTGATCACAGAAAGTGTCACCTCTTACTTCCTGGGGAGAGGCGAACTGATCTTCCGAAACGGCCCCTACTTTATGGGACCTCGGGGCCTGTACCTTAACAAATGGACCCCGGACTTTGACCCAATAGTCGATGTTCCTAACGCAGCCCCTGTGTGGGTTAGACTCCCGAACCTCCCGTCCATTGTTGGAATTGGGACTCTCTGCGTCATATTGGAAATGCCCTAGGGAAATTTATTGATCAAGCGAACAACAAGGACCAATACGACTGCGCCTAGATCTGTGTAGAAGTAGATCTGGAGGTAAGGCTCCCTGAGGCCATTATGATAAATGTTGGAAGCTGGACGCATCTGCAGAAGCTGGACTATGAGCAGTTGCCCTTCAAATGCCGAAAATACCACGAGTATGGTCACTTCGCCAGAGGCTGCCCATCCAACGCCGAGACTGCGCAGGGAAAGGATGACGGATGGAATCAAACCAAGCGCCACAAACCCAGGATGACGGGAGGACCTAGCAGCAAAGGACAACCACCTGTTCAACATACTTCACCATCCTCAAGAAATTGGTTTGATCCTCTCAGCTCTCAACAAGAGAAAACTCAGGATGTAGGGATCCAAAAGGAGTTTGAACCCACAGAGGAGATTGGGAAACAAAACCCTGATTCTTTAAGCAAAGGCACTCCTTCAGCCTCCAACAAAGACACAAATGATGAAAACCCCAAAAGCAAGAATGATGAAGACAATGAAGAAGAGCAGATCACAAATGACTCAGAAGAGGAAGGAGAAATAGGTGAGTCCCAAGCCTCGTTAAGAAGATCCACGAGAGGCCAAAAAGCAGATAGAGAAAAAAGAGAGGAGGAGACGTATAAAGAAAAACTGCAAGGCAGCCAACCCACTTTGGAAAAATTGCTAGCCTCAAAGCCCAAGATGCCGAAAAGCCAGCCTCACGGCTCCAAGGGAGCCCATCAGAAACATAAATAATGAAGATCATCTCCTGGAATTGTAGAGGTATGGGGAGCAAGGTCAAGGAAGAATCCATGCGAAGTCTGATAAGAACAGAGACCCCAGACATACTTCTCATCCAAGAGGCTAAGCTGGAAGACTCAGTCTTCCTGCAAACAAGCAAGAAACTATGGTTCAAAAGTGAAGCAAGAGCAGTCTCCGCTAGGGGAGCCTCGGGAGGTATTGGTACTCTTTGGAATAATAACAAATTTTTAGTCATCAGTGAAGCCAACAACACTCACTGGTTGCTGCTAAAATTCAAAATTTGAACACTAAAGAAACTCACTGCATTTTCAATGTCTACTCTCCAGTCAATGCTGGGGAAAAAAAAGCATGCTGGGATTCAATAAGACTTCAAGCAGACCTCATGAATCTGTAGAATACTATCATTTCCGGAGATCTCAATCTTACCCTCAGCTCGTCTGAAAAAAGAGGTGGTAGCGTTGTTCGTGATCCGGCAAGAGAATGGGCTGAGGACCTCATGCAAGACTGGGATTTGCCTGACATCAAACCCTCCTCCGGTAAGTACTCTTGGACCAATAAAAGAATAGGCCCAGGCCATATAGCTGCTAGATTAGACAGATTCTTCATGCAAAGTTCTTATTTTTTGCTGGGATTAGAACCAAGAATTCACATTCTCCCCAACAGTATCTCGGACCATAAACCCATAAAGCTAGAATTACTAGTTCACCTTGACCTGGGTCCTATTCCCTTCAGATTCAGCCCAAACTAGATTAAGGAACCAAATTTCATGCAACTTGTTAAGGAATGTTGGAACCAATCTATTAAAGGATCCCCCTTCTACATATGGGAAGAAAAGCTCAGAAGGGTGAAAATAGCTGTAAAACATTGGGCCAAAAGTCTACCCAAACCAGATACAGAAAGAAAAAATATCAAAGTCGCCCTTGTCAATCATCAATCTCATATGGAAGATACTCCAATCACCAAAGATATGCTTGACCAAGAAGCCCGTCTCCAACAGCACTATAATAAAGCCTATCTTGCTGAAGAGGAATACTGGCGACTAAAATCTAGAAGTCTCTGGCTCAAATCAGGGGACAGAAACACAACCTTTTTCCATAAACAAGCGCAGAGCAGAAAATGTCATAACACCATCTCCGAGATCAAGGTGGACAGCGAAACATTCAAGGAGTTCGCAGACATAAAGAAGGCAGCCCACGCCCACTTCCTAAAGCTGTATAGCGAAGAAAAGGTACAACACCATGCTTCAAATCTTTTAGATATGATCCCAGCTACAATTTCCCCAGGTATGAATAAAATCTTGGAGGACAAAATAACCAAAGATGAAGTCAAAAAAGCATTATATGACATGGTTCCGGACAAGGCCCCTGGCCTGGATGGTTTCTCTGCCAGATTTCTCCAAACATGCCGGCCCATTATTGAAAAAGATCTGATTAAAATGATCCGAAAATCTCAGAACTCCCAAAAAATAGGAGGGAGCACAAATTCTGCCTTCTTAGCCCTCATTCCCAAGGAAAAAGGGGCCAGCAACTTCAGCAGATTCTGGCCGATCTCACTATGTAACATTGGGTATAAGCTAATCACAAAAGTCATAGCAAATCGATTGAAGCACATACTTCCTAAAATAATCCCGGAGAATCAAGGCGGCTTCATCCAAGGGAGGCAGATAGTGGACAACTTCACCCTTGTTCAGGAGGCAATCCACTCAAGTCTCCACCGTAAAGAGCAAGGTATGGTAATTAAACTTGACCTAGAAAATGCATTTAATCGTGTAAATCACAGTTTTTTGTTAAAAGTTATGAACAGGTTTGGGTTTGGATCAAACTTAATTAACTGGATCCGGGCTTGCGTTTCAGAGCCATGGATTGCCCCTCTTGTGAATGGAAGAACCACAAACTTCTTTAAAGCTTCAAGAGGGCTCAGGAAGGGGTGCCCTCTCTCCCCTTTGCTATTTGTCATTCAAGCCTCAGCTCTCAGTTTCCTCCTGGAAAAAAAAATGCAAGATCAAGAACTTATGGGACTGCGTATAGTAAGAGGAGTCAAGAACATTAATCACGCTTTGTTCGCGGATGACACCCTGCTTCTGGGCGCTGCCTCCCTCTCCACTGCCTCCAAATTCAAAGCTACCCCGGAAGAATTCAGCATGGCCTCTGGCAGCGTTGTTAATAAGAACAAGTCTCACAATCTATAGTTGGAATAGCCCGCCCAGACTTCTCTCTGCTATCTCCAGGTGCCTTGGGTACACAGCCTCCACTTCATGGACCTCCTTCAAATATCTGGGACTCCTGGTTGTACACAAAAGAATCTCAAGCAAAGATTGGCTTCCCCAGCTTGAAAAATTTCAAGCAAAAATTCAGGCCTGGGGCTTTACCTGGCTCAACTATGCTGGCAAATCCGTTCTCATCAAATCAGTGCTCACTAGTCTTCCTACTTTTCAATTTGCAGGTATGCTTGCTCCATCAATCATTCTAAAAAAAATGGACGAGCACATTCAGAGATTCTTCTGGAAAGGTGGAAAGTAGAACGAAAGAAAAACCCCCCTCATCAGTTGGGAAGTCATTTCTAAGCCGCTGTGGGAGGGAGGTCTTAATTTTAAAAATTTAGTCCATCTGAATGTAGCAATGGCTGCAAAGGTCATCTGGAGAGTTGTCGTGCTCAATCCTGGTTGGGCCCAAACAGCTCTCAGGAAAAAATGTTACTGAGGCCCTCGCTCCAGCTGCTTAGACCATGTAATCCGCCTGCCTAATTCGCCTTTCCTTAAACTCTATGATAAGGCCACCTCCCTGATCAAAAACCACTGTTATTGGATCCCAAGCAACGGAAAGAAAACAAAACTATGGACTGATAGAATTCTATCCACAGATCCGATCAGCGACAGAGTGCATTTGGGCGAGCTACGGGAGTGGATGGAAAGGAATAAGCTTCATACGCTTTGGGATATCTCCCTTTGGAAAGGCAGCGAATGGACAGGCTGGAAGTCTGTGGATTTGCCAGATCGCCTGGTCGCTGACTGGGCCACGATGACCGGTCTCCTCCACGGCCTTGCGCCCTTGAACAGGCATACACAGGATGCAATCGGTTGGGGAAATAAATCTAAAGGGTATACAGTTGTTGAAGGTTACGCTAAGCATAGAGAGAGACCGCACGTCCCCATAAACCCAGCGCCATGGCAAGTGATCTGGCGAATACAGGCTTGGCCCAAAATAGACACGTTTGCGTGGATGTTGTGTCATGGTAGAATTCTCACCTTTGATCGTTTGCAAAAGCTGGGATATAATGGACCCTCCATCTGCCTCCTGTGCAGCAACAGTGAAGAATCAGTTGCGCATCTTTTCCTGGATTGCAGCTTCGCCAAACAGATATGGAGCACCCTGTTGAATGTCTTAGATCCCTCCTTCCAACTTCTGCATACAATGGCTGATCTCTTCGCTAGCTGGGCTTCCAATTATCCTGGGCCTCCTCCTCAAAATCAATTAATCAAATCAGCCTGGGCCATTCTCCCAAAGGTCATTTGCTGGCAGCTGTGGCTAGAACGCAATAGAAGAACCTTCAGGAATGACAGACAACACCATAAAATCATTGAAATCAAGATCAAGTGCCAAATAAAGGAATGTCTGTCCCAAATAAAATATGATGCAAATCCCACCCACCAAGACAACGTTTGGGGCTCCTTCCTGGGATTACAATTTCTCCCAGCAAACAGAAAAGCACCTCCACTCAAAGAATGGCAAATTAGGAAAACGGAAGCTGACTTCCAAGACTGGCTCAAAACACAATCAAGCTACTTCCTTTTTTTCGATGGAGCAGCTAAGGGCAATCCGAGCAGAGCAGGTGTTGGAGGTGTCATCCTAAACCCAACAGGAAAAAAAATCCACTCATTTGCTTGGGGGCTTGGACACATGACCAGCACTCAAGCTGAGGCCTTGGCTCTCCTGCAAGGCCTCAAGACCCTAAAGGAGCTGGAAATAAGGGAAGCAACGGTTATAGGAGATTCTCAAATCATAATAAGTGCAATGATCTCTAATTCCCCTGCAGCAGACCTTAAACTAGCCAGAATGATCTTCAGAATCAAGGCCCTTGAAAGTGATTTCCAGAAGCTGAACTACTATCATGTTTTGAGAGCCCACAATAAAGAAGCGGACAACGAAGCAAATAAAGCAGCTCTCCTATCTGCCGGGGTCAAGCTGAAAGAAGGAAAGGAATCATGGGAAGCCATCCCTTAACTCGCGGACCGCCATGTTTTACTACTTGATCCAAAACAAATTTGTCTGTATATCCAAGTGGGGGAAAATAGAGGATATAGAAACTACAGAAGTTCATGCTACGGGAAAAATGTCAAGCCACAATAACAGCCTCACTTCCATAAGTGAGACTTCTCAGACAACATAACAACAATAATGTAACGACACAACAATAACAATAGTGGGCTTCTATGGGGCACAATAATAACAATATGAGGACTACATGGGCACAACAATATAATAAGGGGGTTGCACTAATAATATAATATAATCGGAGACAACATAACAATAATAATGTAACGACACAACAATAACAATAGTGGGCTTCTATGGGGCACAATAATAACAATATGAGGACTACATGGGCACAACAATATAATAAGGGGGTTGCACCAATAATAATAAGGGGTTACACTAGTAGTATAGGGACCTAACAGTAGGTTATCAGTAGGATTAGTTGCATTTAGTTTCCCTTGAATTGTATCAACCTTTTATCCTGCTCTCCATCGAGTCTTTGCATTTGTTTGTTTTCTTATTGTATATTTTTCATATTGTTCCGCCTCCATTCATTTTTTTCTCTTGGCTTTGTTTCGTTGTTTTATCATGCATTTTCTTTTTGCTTGTTCAAATAAGAAACCATGTGAAAAATAGCATGGGTCAAAAGGGACTTTGTTGTGAAATAAAGAAGTGTGATAACCACAATGATTGGCGTTTTTTTGTTCGCCTTAATTTTTTGGGGAAATTCCATAGGTTGAGCTAATACCATATGGAAAATATGATTTTCCCAATAGGAAAACCTTAAGGCAACCTATTAGATTCGAGCCTATGCTAATATTTCAACTACTTGACTTGGTGTAAATTTACTTATGTGTTAACACTTGTCCAATCTAGTAGAGAAGGGATAAGGGGAAAATCCAAAGCGAGAAAACCAATATTAGAGGTCTTAAAATACTTCTTTGAAGGGGAAGCCTCCTTTGCTCTCAATAGGTCGAGATCCCTCTTCCACCTATTGAGAGTAGTGAGTTTCGATGCACATTCCTATTAAATAAATAAAGGGTGAAATAAGGGAAAGGCTTCCTACGTAGGGAGGTGAAGCAAGCGTCTTCGTCATGGTATCGTCCAGGATTGTTGGCAATGAACCAATGTTTGTGCTCCTGAAGTGATCTAGATTTAGACAGGAATGCAACAAATTATAGAGATAACCGTAAACATAGAGATGCAACAGAAATAATCCTTCATTTCATTAATGTAAAATACTGAAATATGCTTACAAATAGAAATGGAAATAAACTAGCTCGAGCAATAGTAGCTTATCTCTGAGAAGAGATGTGGTAGCTACATGCCTCTGAGCTCTCTTACAATGAGGCTCGAAGGCATATTTATTATTGAGAAACAATGGAAAACCATAAAACTTCAAAAACCTAACCCTATGAGATGAAGCGCCAAAATATGGGCCCCATTTGGGTAAATTGGTACATCAACTACCTGGGGTCATAACTTTGGCATATGATCTCCATTTGACGTGCACCATACCTCGTTAGAAAGATATATCCGATGACTAGAACTTTTGAGTGAGAAACATCAGTCCGTCACCCCATGTTGCTCTCCTTTTTCCCAAAAAAATGTCTTTTAGGGCCTCAAAACGACTTCAGAAGTTTAGGACCAAAAAAACTGCCAAAAATAGTAAATTGTGCTACAATTAAGGAAACTGAAAAACTGAAAGAGACAGTTGTGGGGGTCCAAGTGGGAAAGGTGGGTGGCCACCAAAATCCACCTGGATCATTCCTCCCCCCTTAGGAACCAATGGTCCCCATTACATTGAGTTTGTCCATGAGATGAGGAAACTTCTGTTGAACTTGGTCCCCAGTGAGTTGTTCTGCAACCTCTGATGTGTCCAGTAATGGTGGGAAGCATGGTCAAGGGTGGTCCACATTGAACACTTGGTGCATGCGAAGGAATAGGGGAATGTTGTGCTCCAAAGCATTGTTTCCCACTACCTTGGTAATGGTGTAAGGACCATATCAGAGTGGTCTAAGCTTCTAACGGGCTCTTGTAAGGCATTCTTTCTACAGATGCAACTAGACTTTGTCTCCCACTTGAAACTTATGTGGTACCTGATGTTGATCATGTTGCTGCTTGTACTTGGCATTTTCCAGAATGGAGCGGCGATATATCGACCCATTGGGTAGAGGTGCTCAGGAAGTCAGATCGGACGAATGTCTGACCTGACAGTGCAATAATACCCTTGTGGGTGAGGAGAAGATGTCATTGTATTCCTTCATGGCCCTATCCACCTGCTTCTGTGGCATGGAGGAACCCTTCCCGGGGGCCATGGATGTGGCTATGATCTTCCCCTTACTTTGAGAGTGAACTAGATAGAAAATAAATTTCCTAGTCTGGGAGATGATCTTATTGCCTTTCATAGTAGAGATCAAATAGGTGGCGGTAGGTGGGGCTATCTTCGGTATCCTGTATAATGAATTACCCAAAGAAAAAATAACTGCGTGAGGCCTTAACTCATACACAACATGTCACTTCCACAAGTATGGTTAGCCTAATAATACATCACAAACATCAAGAGGTGCAACATCACACAATACCTCATCTGTGAAGGGCTTGATGTTGTAGGGAAGGCGGCATTGTTGGCGAACTCGAAGATCTCGTCCTTGGTGAAGCCACCTGATGATGTATGGTTGCGGGTGTGGTATAGTCGATAGGCCCAACCGCTTCACAACCTTTGCTGAAATGAGGTTCTTTTGGCTGCCACTATCGAAAATGAATTGCAGCGGCGAACCCTTCACCCACATTTGTGAGTGGAAAAGACACTCCCCTCCTACGGATCATCGAGCTCATTCTTCTGGATCTTGGCAGTGGCAACAATGGCGTTGGGCTCCACATCAATGATCAGCTTCCCTTTTTCATTCCTCTTGTCAAGTTATCACTGAAGGTCGGAACATGCATCTGATTCTGAAGCCTTCAACTCGGCCACCATCGACTGCTTGGTCCGACACTCACTTGTGTTATGGGTGGGGTTGTTGTGGAACTCACACCACTTTCCTGTGTCCTTCTTTGACTTCGTGGCATTTTTATTTTCTTGCGGCTTTGACGGGTTGTCTTGGGTCACCCCGCCTCGGCTTTATCCTTTGTTATTCAGATTCGCAGATCCAAAGTCTCGCTTCTTGTTTTTAAACTTCTGCTCAATCTTGACAACATATTAGTACGTCGTGTCGAGTGAGGAGATGTCAAGGAACTCCATCTTGTACTGGATGTACTTATGTAAGCAGCCGCGGTATTTGAGTACCAAATGCAACTCAGAATCCTTAATACCCAACTTTGTGCAAAGGGTATGAAAAATATTTGTGAACTCCGGCACATCTCGGTCCTTTCCTTGCCACGACATGGTCCACTTTATGTATTTATCCTGATAGCTTTTGACAGGGTAGTACTGCTCCTTAATGGCATCCCGGAATGAATTCTAAGTGGGTGCGGTTGAAAACAGTGAGGCCATACTCTCATCCTTCTGCTCGCAGTAGGTTTCCCACTAGTCCTTGACATGGGGGGCTGCTTTGAGAAGTGCAAAAGTGATCTTTTCTCAGCTGAAAAAATCATGAACAAAAAAATAACCTTCTAACAGATTTAACCATCTATCTATGGCATTTGTGTCTATCTAACCCTTTTATATGGGGATTTCAAAGTTAACTTGTACCTTAAAGCGTGTGGCATTTCCAGAGTAGTTGCTGGAAGTAAATGTGTTGCCCATGTGTAGTCACTGAAGGATATGGGCGAAGTTGTACATCATCGCATTCCTTTGTTGCTTGAGGGATTCTTCGAGCAAGATTTTGATAGGATCTCCTGCCCCCTCGTCCTTATTTTCATCCACCGTGGGAGGCCATCGGGATTTGTGAGGCTTGTCTTGCAAAGGTTCGACCAGTTCAAGCTCTATCTCCTTATATCCCGACCTTGTTGGGGACATGCAAAGAAAAACAGAGAAAAAGTAGACCACTATGATACCACTGACCCAAATTTAGACAGAAACGCAACAAATTACAGAGATAAAAATAAACACAAAGATGCAACAGAAATAATACTTCATTTCATTAATGTAAAATACTGAAATATGCTTACAAACGTAAACGGAAATAAACTATCTCATGCGATGGTAGTTTATCTCTGAGAAAAGATGTGGCAGCTACATGCCTCTGAACTCTCTTACAATGAGGCTCAAAGGCCTATTTATTGTTGAGAAACAATGGAAAACCATAAACCTCCAAAAGCCTAACCCTAGGAGATGAAGCACAAAACTATTGGCCCCGTTTGAGTAAATTGGTACATCAGCTACCCGGGGTCGTAAATTTGGAATATGATCTCTGTTTGACGTGCACAATACCTCGTTAGAAATATCTATCTAAGGAATACAACTTTTTAATGAGAAAAATTAGCCCATGGACCCATGTTGCTCCCAATTTTCCCAAAAAACTCCGTTTAGGGCCTCAAAATGGCTCCGGAAGTTCAGGACCCGAAAAACTGCCAAAAATAGTAAATTGTGCTACAATTAAGGAAACTAAAAAATTGAAAGAGACAATTGTGGGGGTCCAAGTGGGATAGGTGGGTGGCCACCAACATCCACCTGGATCATGAAGTGACTATGTCAGGGTACTTTTCAGGCCTATTGGAAATGAAGCAACACCGAAGATGAAAATTCATGCTTTGAATATCATAAACTCATCGTGCACACTACACTTACCTGTATTGAAACAATTGCGATAAGGTGTATATTTTATGTGTGTTCAACCGAGTAGATAAATATGAGATGTTATGTATAAAACTGGGTTTAAAAGGGGAAATCGAGGAAATCAATACTTCTCGAAGTTCTGACCCTTAACCAAAAATTATTTGTGAATAAAGAAGTTAAATTTCACCCATTGTGTCACCAAGTGTTGTTGCGGCTACAACACCCTTCAAAAATTTCACTACGTTATAAATTTTTATTCTACTATCAGCGTTGTATCTAATGTATCGCCTTGATCATCAAATGTCCTCTCATGATATTCTATGTGTTTCAAGTGTTCTTGAGTGGTTTCAAGTTTTGTCGCATTGATTAGAACATCTTTAGGTGCATTTCATGGTCGTATCATATTTTTTATTATAAAACAACACTTTTGGGTTACAATCGCACATACTTCACTTGTTTTACTTGGGGAATGCATGCAAAGTGGAACTTTGATGCATAATTATCATTTTTAAATCTTGTCTACTTTTTATCAATGAGTTCGTATGAGTCACACATGATGTTATGTTTTAAGTCATCATGATTGCCCATTGTCTTGTCTCCCAAACTTAGAAAAATCTTTAGTTTTAAAGAAAACCCATTGAGGCCAAGAGCTCATGAGCACGTCCTGAAGAATTGATCAAGGATGCTTTGTTTTTTAGAAGTGCACAATGTGCACTCCAAGATCAAAAAGAACACTCATCATCCATCTTTCCCATTCATTGTTCTGAACTAAGCCCTTCAAAAACCAAGCCTTCATTTGAGCACACTCCTTCGACCTGAAGGAATGTGCCCTCCTTCAGAGCACTCCTTCGACTTGAAGGAATGTACCATCCTTGAGCATGTGAGTGCACCCCAATTTCATTAAGTTCCACCCTTCATCCTTCCACAATGTGCCATGTGCCCTCTTGACCCTTTGATCACATGAAAACACTTCGAAGCCACAAAGCTTCGTTCATTAGTCTTTAGAGTTTCTCCATGTGCCCTATTTGGTCTCTTGAGAAAATGAGGGCACTTCAAAGGCACGAAGCTTCAGCCTTCAGCCTTCAGACTTTCACCATGCACCCTCATTTGTTTCCTTTGAGCACACTCCTTTGACCTAAGGGGATGCACCCTTCTTGAGAGAACTCCTTTGACACAAAGGGGATGCACCCTCCTTGTTTTATTGAGTGCATGAGTGCACTCCAAGGGAACGAAGCCTCATCCTTCATCTTCAAGAGTGCGCCCTACACCCTCTTTCTCTCCCTTAAGCACACAACTAACTTAGGAAGCCCAAAGCCTTCCCTTCATCCTTTGGACTTGTGCCAGGTGCCCTGCCATGACTATCTCCCTCTCTCGAGTGCATGAGGACATGTGGAAGCCATGAAGCCTTTCCCCTTCATCCCTTTAGCCTTTCAAAGTGCACCCATGTGCCTAAAATCCCCTTTTGTCACTCTTGAGTGCACTGAAAAGGCATGAACAAAAAATATGCATAAAAAATGATAAAATATGACATTTTCAGGATGATCATTGCTTTTCATGAGTGATTATAGGTGTAGGTATTCTAGAAGCATCATGGCAAGTATGCATGTGGAATATTGGGCAAAGAGAACACGCGAAGGAAGTTGCATGAATAACGAAGAGCACACCTGCACCTTGATGATCAAAGCACTCCAAAGACTCCATTACATCAAAAACCCTTTGGCAGGTGAAGACTTCAACAATTGAATCTACTTGAATAAATGATGGCACAAGTGGAAGCCATGTCACCACTAGATAAAGTCCATGTCATTAGTCACTATTGGTCCCAGTCATAAAAGATAGTGGCATGTCAAGTGTCATCACATGATAGTGTGTAAGTCATGATATATTACTGTAATCATTGTAAAAACAAATAAGTGGATGTCCAAGAGTCATGTATGAACTAAAGATTCATGGAAGTCCAAAAGACATGTAATATCAAAAGTCATATGTAATTCCAAAATTCATTTGGAATTCCAAAGGTTGTAGAAGTCCAAAGATCACTATAAGTTAGAAAATCAAGAGACATGAGGATGTGAAAGGTCGTTCCTCAAGTTATAAATAGAGCCTCTTTCCTCGTGTAATGGGGTCTTAACCTTGGATTCTCCCACAAGGAATTATAGAGAAAAAGTTAGTACTTTTGAGGAGAAAGTGGTGGCTATAACACTCCACTATTGGAGCTACTGGTGTTCATTGTATTTATGAATCTTGGGACTTTTACTTAATATTGAAGCCTTTGCAGGCCAACATGTTTTCAAGCATGAATTGCGAATTTTTCTAATACTATTATTTGAATGTTTATGGTTCATGTTTTCTTTAACTAGTACTAGAGTAATTGAACTATTTTGGTGACTTCCGTGCTTCATATTGGAAATATGTTGTTATGTTTATAATGATTGTCACATATTTGTGAACTCTTTCGTTTGATGGTAGATGAGACTTTCGCTTTCACATGTTTCTCCATTAGGGTAGCACTATTAATTCTCTCTCAGAGGCTCACTTTATCCCCCCCCCTTCACAGTAAGAGAACCTTGATACATCAACAATTGAACATCCACATGGCACACTAGCTTTCTCATTCTCTCATGTTGACAGCTATAGCCAAGGCATATCTTTAAATAAATAGTAATTGAGTCGTATTCTAGATAGGACTCCTACACTAAATAGTGTAAGGTCTAGTTGGGACCTTGTATCGGGGAGATCCCTTGTATGTGGGTGGTATCCACTGCCGTAAACGCATATGAACATGTTTAAATAGTTATAATAAGGTCTCAATACCTTGAAAGAACAAAAAATAATCAATTGATCATTTAATGTATCTTGAAATCCATTTAAATACGTGTTAATCCTCCTTCCCTAGATTAGTGAGAAACCTACTTATCACTCCTATTGAATGTGTAATGTTAGGGTCATTACATATAATTGCATGCAATAAGGTTCCAATTTTTGAAGCATATGGAATCTTTGAAATTTAATGTTTTTCTTCAATACTATATGTGCACTAATTAGCCATTAATTTTAAATAAGATGCAAGTAATGCACATACAAGTTTTGTTTTATCTATAATAAATATTTCCAACACATTTTGAACGTTTTTCTTCTGTGATATTTGTAGTTCCTTCTTTCTGTGATATAATTTGTATCACCAAAATTTCTCTTGCTACTAGTAAACTATTCATTACAAAGGCATGGCTTATCTCTTCTTTTAATCTATTAAGCATCAACTATTTTTTTCTACAATCAACATGCCATCAACATATAATAACAAGATAATGAAATTTCCATTTTCATCTCTTTTAATGTATATACAATAATTTTCATTTAATATTTTAAAACCATTATCAAGAATAACAGATTCACACTTCTTATATCACAGAAGTGGAGCTTGTTTAACCCCATATACTATTCTTTAACCTTCAGACCAAATTTCCTTTACCCTTATTCTCAAAACCTTTTGTTTGTTCCATAGATATCTGCACTTCTAAATCTCCATGTAGAAAGGTTGTCTTAACATCTAGTTTATCTAGTTATAAATCTATAGTAGCTACAAGACCAAGTACTAATAACATCGATGTCATTTTAAGTACTAGGGAAAAAAATTCTTTAAAGTCAATACCTTCTTCATGTCAAAATCCTTTCACCACTAGTGCTGCTTTGAACCCATGTTTAGTTTCCTTTCCTTCATGTTTTATTTGGTACACCCATTTATTCTTTAAGATTATTCTCCCTTGTGGCCATTTAACGAAATACTATGTCTTATTGTCATGTAGGGGTTTTATCTCCCCTTGCTTAAAAGTTTTCCACTTTATACCATTTTCTCAATCAAATGCATATTGAATAAAAGTGGGTTCAAATTCCTTAGCAAATAAAAATTATTTTAAGAGAGAATACCTTTCTAAATGTCTATGTGGCATGGTAGAGATATGAATTGATAAATTTAGTGGTAAGGTTTCTCTTAATGACTGTTGATTTTTTCCTTCATGTTCTTCTTTTTATTGTTCCTCATTTTCACTTTGCTTCTCATTATTTCCAAGTATTCCTTCTTGTAGTGAAGAATGATTCTCTAGTTGTTCGTAAACAAATTTATATGCCTCCACACCTTTGTCAACAACTTTAAGCATTTTTTATTCATTAAAAATGACATCCTTACTTCAGATAATTATAATTTTCAAAGGACGCCACAATCACTAATCTAAATTATTATCAACATAACATAATAGAACACATCTAAATGCCTTTTCATCCATCTTGGGCCATTTTTATTTAGGAATGTGTGGATACATTTCACAACCAAATTCTTTTAAGCAAGTCTAGCATAAATCCTTACTGGTCCACTCCTTTCCTAGAATTCCACCATCAAGTGAAGTTGTGGGAGAGTTATTTATTAAGTAGCATGTTGCATGAATAACTTATACCAAAAAAGAATTTAGCAAACTAGAATTTGAAAGCATACATCTCACCATTTCCATTATTGTTTGATTCATTCTCTTAGCTATTTTGTTTTGTTATGGGGTGTGAGGGAGTAATTTCTCATGCTTTATGCCATCATTACTACAATATTCTTCAAAGGGCTTGGAGCAGTGCTTCCCACCATTATCTATGCTAATGCATCTCAATAATTTATTATTTCCCATTTTAATAACCATATGAAATATTTCAAAAGTATTTAGAACTTGATCTTCACCCTTAATATGAAAATTCCACACCTTATTTGATGCATGATCAATAAAGGTGACAAAATAAGTAGCTCCTCCTAGTGATTTTAATTAATTGGGCCACAAATTTCAGAGTGTAACAAATCTAAAAATAAAATATCCCTCTAATGAATATCTCTTATAAATGTTACCCTTTTTTATCTACCCATAGTACAATATTCACAAAAATTATATTTTATAGCTTTTACATCAAGATAAAGACTCTCCTCAAATAAAATATTTATCCCTCTTTCAGGCATGTGCCCAAGTCTTTCATGTCACAAATATGTCGCAAACTCCTCCTTTTTGACAAAATCGATATTTGGATTCTCCAACCTTGATCTTAAGGTGTAGAGAGTGCCTATTTTCTTCACTTTTGCAAAAACCAATGAAACTTTTACAATTTTCCATTTTCCCCTTGCCAAATACTATTTGGTAGCCTACTTAAGCAATAAAATATAAATATCTTATGTCTTTATTAGAACATCTCTTATTCCTTTAATATCACAAATACTTTTATTTCCCAAGATAACTTTACCCATATTATCTTTTGTATAAGAAATAAAAAATTCTCTCTTTCGTGTTGCATGGCAAGAGGCTCTAGAATCTAAAATCATGTCACTAAAGAACAATAAAGGTGCATCATCATAAAGAACAATAATTAATATGTCACATTATTTTTCCATGGAAGTACTTTCTTCATTATTGTTGTTATTGTTGGGCATGCTTTTCTCCTTTTGCTTCTTCTTTAATATCAAGGAATCCCTTTTGATATGGCAAATTTTCTTGCCATGGTAGCAGGATATTATTCCATGCCTATACTTTGAATTCCTTCTAGAGATTGATCTCCTTGATTTCTTTCTACCATGTTGTCTTCCACAATCACCAAAATTTTATTCCTTCATATTTGGTATTTCTTCTCCCATATATTTTCTTTGCATTTCCTCGTTTAATAAATTCTTAGAAACATCTTCAAAGATTAATTTACATTTGGTGCTACATTACTTATGGTGACATTTGACTTCTGCCAACTATCAGGAATAGAGCGTAGGAGTAAAAGAGCTTTGATCTTATCATCAAACATAATATCTAGCGAGGTGAGTTGGTTGACCACCATGTGTAACTCATTTATTTGTTGAGATATTTGACTTACTTCTTTTATTTTTAGATTAAATAAAATCTTGATCAAAAACAATTTATTGACTATTGTGTCTTGTCCATGTAAATTATGAATCTTTTTCCATAAAGATTTGATGGTCTTTTTCTACGAAAAATTAAAGTATACTATGTTTGCCAAATATTGCCAGATAATAACTTCACCTAATCTTCATCAATCACTAATGAAGGATTTATTCTTATATTTTCGCTTTATCAAAAGAAAATATGTTATTTTATGTCTTACATCTTAGATATCAATATTGTAAACTTTGCACCATTAAAATTTGGAATGCTTATAATTAACTCTACGAAACTATCTACAAATAAAACCTACACACCAAATCTCCAACAAAAAAATGTCAAATTGTTATATATTAAACAACAATCAATAAATTAACAACAACTATAATATTAGTAATAAATTATAAAAATCTCAGCAATACAATATTGATCATAAATAAAATAATATATACCATTGAAAAAATACAAATTTTATGGGAAAAACCTAGCAATGTACTAGAAAAAGTCGCAGGGAATAACAACAACTCTTTTATAACAACAACTATAATTGTATAGATAATCTTCGGCAAAATCACATAACCAATATTTTGTCGACGCGTTTCGAACCAACGAGTGTGGTTCATCGTCAGGACAAGTTGAAGAACCAATCCGGCTTAGCTTGATTAAATAGAGTGTGCAGAGACTCCAACAGCTACAATGCTAACGGCTAATTTTGACCTAATGATCATGGTCAAACCACTAAATAGTTAATATTATTTCTCGAAAAAGGTAAATTGTTAATTAAAAATAGATATATTATTATTATTATCATAAATATTAAGAGAATAATATTAATATTTTAGTTATAATGGTCATTAATAAATTATATATATTAAATAATCATGGTCAAACCACTAAATAGTTAATATTATTTCTCGAAAAAGGTAAATTGTTAATTAAAAATAGATATATTATTATTATTATCTTAAATATTAAGAGAATAATATTAATATTTTAGTTATAATGGTCATTAATAAATTATATATATTAAATAATCTAAATTTAATATTAATCCAATATAATTTAAATACAAGTAAAAGGTAATCAATTATTTTTAGAAAATAGTTACCTAGATAGTTGTGTGATAAAAATTCAATGGTCCTTGGTAAGTTATATCTTCATTATTTTGCTTTTTTTAGAGAATATCATATTCATTATTTAAATAAAATGGTCCATCAAGATAATAAGTTATAAACAATAATGTATGTATATTACATAATCTATATCTACTAAATAATTTATAATTCTAAACAAATTGTTAAATCAATATTATTCCTAGAATTTAGTCACAATAGGTAAATACCATCGTATAGGGTTGTTAAAGCCAAGTTTATTAATAATAGAATAACTAATATTATTGGAATATTATAGTTTATCCTATAAACTTAATGGTCAAATAATCAATATTAATTCAATATTTATTAATTCCAATAAAATATTAAAGATAACTAAGACCTTAGGTAGATATGTTATTACTACAGGATAAATATCATAATTCAGGGTTGATACAGTCCATGTTTATTACTATAACTCATATTATAGGTATAACATAATTTATCCATATTTAATATTAAGGTTAACTATGTCAATAAGGTTTAAAAGGGGTTTTTAGACAATAGTTAAAGGGAGACTCAATTCTAGGGTTATAATAGACATAAATATCAATACCAAATCCAATTATAAAATGCTCAATAGTAAACAGGTTAATACAATAATTAGCCCGAAATTAATTCATAACAAATTAACGACTCAAACACTCCAACATAATAGGACCAATCTGCCAAAAGAAAAATTAAAGGAGGGGGAAGACAGAAATCCTAAGACCTAACAAAAAGGGAAGAGGAGGCTAGGAAGACAAGGCTGGGACCCAGCAACTGCTAATCCTCCAGCCATCATCCCTATTAAGATTGTTCGGCCTTTTCTCAATCTCCAGGGCCTCTCTAAATTTGCGATGGTGAAACTGCGCAATTTTGGCAATGACTTGAGCCTCCTTTATACATACATGATGCATAGTCTTTCCCGCATGCTCAGCCAGGGCCGAGGACTTAGTCCTCCCATGCCTTAAGTCAGCCGAATGCTCACTAATCTGCTGATTGATAGAGCGACCAGTCTCACCAATATAAGAGGTCCCACAGGAACAGGGAATGACATAGACGCCCTTAACAACTATAATATTAATAATAAATTATAAAAATCATAAATAAAATAATATATACCATTAAAAAAATACAACTTTTATGGGAAAAACCTAGCAATGTACTAGAAAAAGTCGCGGGGAACGATGAACAACTCTTTTATTAGTACTAAGAAATTACATAAGGTTTACCTTGTAAGCCCAACTACCACTCGCTTCACCCACAAATTACAATGGATGAATGAAGGAAGGATTGAAATAAGAGTATGTTCTCGAAGTCTTATATTAAAAAATAAACGTTTACTATCTTTAAGGAGAAATAGTGTTTGACTCGTCCTTAACCCACTTTTGTCCTATGGTGAAACGTCTTCCCAGGAAGGAAAGGGGGACAATTAACGCAAATCTCATTTTTAAACGCCTAATGTTTCAAAATTGAAATAAATAAAATAAAATTATTCGTTTCCAAGTGGATTTTACGAGCTGGTACATTTAAAATCTTCCCATGGGAAAAATAGATAATGAACCTAAGCACTTAACCCAGGGCGATATTTGTAATAAATAACTCTATTATTGTGATATATTATGCCTCGAGTCAAAACGCTCTTAGAACCTGGATTTTGTTTATCTAAAGATTTCGATAGCTATCTTTATCGTTCAATCAGAACCTCCCTTTATTTGGATGGATGTTAGATATCATTTACTTCAATAGCCCATGAAAAAATTAAGGTTTATGTAAACCCAAAATTCACTTTTCGCTACAAATCACGACCTCATAAATCCATTCATGGGGCCTCGATTATGCCCTCTTCATCTGCGTTGTTTTATCCATAAAATTCAACCTTTGCCGGCATCATTAAAGTTGTCCCATCGCAGCCCACGTTCTTCCTCCATGGAATCACCTGTGCCTGTGATGGTATTTTTTAACTTGAGTTTGAAAATTTGGTGGGTTTTTCAAAACATTAGTGGAGATTTGTTGTTTTGAGAGCGCCTTAGTATGAGAAAATGTATGTTGTCACGGTATAGGAAACACTTTAGAATTTAATATGGGGAGAAGATTGTGCAACATTATCATATTATCTTAATATCAATACTATATTTAAAATAATAATAGAGTATTTATATTTAAAAATTAAATGTAAGATAGATATTGTTTTGTTGTTAATGTATTTTGAGTTATTTTGGACCACATGTTTCTCTTAAATATATTTTGTATTTAAATATCATGGATTTATCTGATAATCTAGGTATTCGGATAGATAAGGCATGCCCATATTGGAAAATAATTGGGTTGGCACATGATGTGCACCCTTTTGGAGTCCGAGTGTTCATTAAACCAAATTCTTTCATTGAAGTCAAGTAATTTAGAGGTCTAGGAGCACGCCCATAGTGGACCATGGCGTGAAGCCCCAGATTTCCTCACAACTAAATATAATGTAAAATTGTTGCATAACATATAAAGTTCGGGTCTAGTGGGACCCACATCCCTATGTTGACCTAGTAGTACCACATGGGCCTAATATGGACCACATGGGGACAACATAGGAACCTTTCGATGTTCACGGCCTCGTAACCAAACGCGTGGTTTGAACGATGTGATCATGAGGGACACAAATCAACGACCCATGATCACCTTGACGTCCCATTGGTCCACTGTGGATTAACCAATGGGTGGTTCAACATGGGGATCCATGTCATGGTTCCCCCATTTAATCGTCCACCACTAACAAATGGGTATACTTGGGTGCAAGACAGATAAACAATCCCTATTCATCTCACGGCTTGTTTTTCTATCAAAAGTTAACAGGAAGGGGTGGGTTAGAAATCGAATATCGACAGTATTAAAAACCACCTAGGTTTGGTTGCTAGTTTCATTAAGGATGCCATGTGGCATTTTGGAATTGGTCTAAATTTAGTTGGACATAAATTCCAATCTAGGAGTCAGATTGATAAGAAATTTATATCATTGAAAAGGTCTCAAGGACCTAGACACGATGGTGGTGTTACAGAATTAATTTCGTATTCCTTGTAAAATAAGGATTTTTGGTAACCACGTCTTCATAACAGGGAGTGGAGGTCAGGTTAAGTAATAAGTAACTCCTTCCACAACCCAAGATAGTACAAGTGGGTTGGATGGAGTGCTACACGTCTAATTCTTATATTGGTTATAGGTCTTGGTGCATAACAATATTCCATGGAAATTCGACAAAGAGACTATGAAACCCCTTTTTCACTCTTTTTACATGTACCACCTAAATTAGATTTAGATCACAATCATCATTGGCTACCATTCACACTTCTCGTTCTCTCATGAAATGCCATCCTTAGTCATTACTCAAAAAGTTTTGTAAGGAAATTTCCATATCAAAAATCTTTACACTGCACACACCTTTCAATCTGCACATAGTGCACCCTGCACTACTCTCATACTTTTCCATTTTGCAAGTGTGTGGAACACTCCACAAAAACAATTCTCCACGCAACCAATCTTTTAGAATTTGCATTCTTTTGCACATAGCTTTGATTTGAACTTTTGTTTCTCTGCACACATAAAATTCACAGGGGCTTCAGTGGGGGAGCAATATCATACTACGTGCATTCATCTTGGGGGAAATATATTGAGGAAAAAATTACATAATATATTGAGCATATAAATGGGGCGTTAAAGGGTTTTTCTATTGCCATGTATAGAAAATGGAGCTCAAAGTTAATGAAAAAATATAAAGGGGTATAAAAAACGTTAGTGAAAAATGGATACCTACAATATCTAGTGCTAGTAGGGGTTTTTAAATTGGGAATTTGTATTGGGTTCATATTGATAGGGGGTTAAATAATGTTATTTTTAGAGGTATTTTCCAATATGTAGTCAAATTAAGGATATTGTTTGGTATGCCACAAATGCACGTGATATGTTAGAGGTTCATTGAGTGAAGCCCGCATGATAAAATTCCACACAAAACATATCATAAATTAATAAAATATTATTTTCTTCTCATTTCCAGGTTAACTGTAACTGTAATTCCCACCCCCATTGGACTTCTCCAAACCTAGTGGGAGGTGTTACTTTAATATAACCTACACTCCATAGTTTCCTCATGGAAATGGGCTACAAATTTCCTTTCTTCCTAAAGTTGGTAAAATCAATGTTGGACAACCCCAATGCATTGAACATGTCAAGAGATTTGTGACGATATAAATTTTATGTTGATCTAACTCCTAAATCAAAATTTATTCCCTTTTAAAGTTTCACCATTTAAATCCTACCACATGGCACCCGCTTGGAAGCCCCACCTTACCCATGTGGTCCCACATCACTCGGGGCATTAAGTGTGGCCATGGCCAAAATGGAATCGCACATGCCACATCACCTACACCATGGGTCGTAAGGTCTAACCCATGACATGTTATTCTACTATTTCATGTTATAACATATTATTCAAAAAATTGGTGGTCAAGAGACTTCCCATTGTATGCCACCTCCATCTCTGTTTCCCAAGACGAAGAATTTTTTATCCTGTCAGTGTTCCACATTGTCTTCACGGCCCAACAACAAACTAGGCCAAGTATGAAGTGCTATGAAATTAGACATCAATTAACATGCGTGTTCCCATTCCGTGACTTTTGTCGACCATGGAACCACACCTCCAATACATACGAGACAGTAGATAACACCTCCATAAAGCCCTCTCCCTAATGATGTGGCCTTCAACCCCATGGAACCTATGTTTGATACACTTTGTTCTATACAATCAGCACTCCGTTCATATTATATTGATCCTATGATGAAGTAACACTCACCATTCTTCACTAAATGCCCAGAATATTAGGCTTTCCTAGATTCCTTGACCTACCGAGACTAGCATAAGTATGAGCTCCAATAACATAATTTTATTGACTTAATACCCCAGAGAAACCATTTAGGTTTCAAGTAAAGTTTTAGTCAGAAGACTCTCTTCTACAGGAAAGAATACCTTACACACTAGCTTTATAGGCATTAACATACCCATATTGCAAGTAATAAAATTGTCAACCATGGCTACCACGAGGCAGAATACTTAGCTGAAACATCACTGAGGCTTAAGTATAAGCTTAATTGAAACCACAACCCATTAAACATATAATCAATTTTAACCAACACCATCAAAACCATTGACGTCTGTGCAACATAAATATTACTCATATACTTACACTAGTCCATAGTAACAAATACCCATGGAAAGCAATGCATATTAACACCAAAAGCTACACACAATGAAAAACAACTAAACTAAATTAATAAAGTAATAGACTATGTTATTTATCCATGTACTCAAGAATATTTTAGTAGTCACAGGGATTTGTGAATCCCCCTTAAACCATGAGAACAAGCACACTTGCATTTCATTAAATACATTCATTTCCATTTACAATAATATTACAATTCATTTGCAGTAAGAACACATAGAAAATACAAGTAAGAAACTTATCTTATGAAGAGAATTATTGGAAACCGAGGGAAGGACTTCCACCCTTCACCCAATTGTAGGCCAACTATGCTACAATATTTCTTGTAGCTAACCATCCCTCAGCCAAATTCAGAGTTTGCGGAGTAGGAGCTTGATCCAAGATCTTTTTCTTATAGATGAATTAAAGAATTACATGCATAAATTGTAGCTTAACATAGAAATTTAATGTTCCAATGAGAGAAGAGGAGAAAACACATAAAGCATGAAAGAAGACAACAAGACTTGATAATAGAGTTCGTCCAACTTGGACTACATCTTCGGGCCCTGCTCGAACAATGGGGAGGCCTTCATTCATTAAGTGGCATGTGAAAGAAGAGTACAAGCATCAATTACAACAAAGGAGTTTTATACCTCCATACTGAAAAATGGCTGAAAAATGAAAAACTCTGATGGAGAAATGGACAGCCCCATTGTGTTCATGGCATAGAGAAATGCTGAAACCATATAAAATTTGTCAAAATCTGAAAAAGTGTAATTTCGGTCCTCCTACAAAATTATGCCTCGAACTGCAGGGACTTCCTCCTCTCTTCCTGTGCGCACTAGTGAAATGCGTTTAATTAGTAAAAAATGTGTCTGAATTAACAAAAAGTCCATTGTGCTGCATTGGTTGAAGATCCGGTTAATATGGAGGAGGTCGGGTGGTCAAACCCCGCCTCCTCCTTTTTTTATACTTCAAATCTTGTAATTTTAAATAAGGGTTAGGTTGGGCCTGCCTTGGGCGGCCCACCCACCCCATCTCCCGCTGGCTCCATTTCTTTTTTCAGATGGTTCGTTGTTTGTTTAGAGTGGGTGTGGTTGGGTCCGTTCCACAAGGGCTGGCCCACCACCCGTTATACTTTGTTTATTGTTAATGGGGTTGGGTCTGTGCCCCAAGGGCCGACCCACCCCAAGGGCCGACCCACCCCAAACATTGCATAAAATCTGTGGTTTCATGGGAGGGGCCAGGGGTAGTGGTCTGCCACTCCACTAATATGATATGTCACATAGTACAGGTTGGGGTGGCAGGGTTGGTGCCTGCCACCCCTTTTTTGTTTTTTAAACGAACTGCAGATTTTTGAAAATTTGGTTTTTGACCGTAGGATTCATTTTTATCCAGGCGATAATTTTGCCCGGAATCTGGTCGAAGTTGGTCAGATTCCATCCGCTGGAAAAAGTCTAAATTGTGGCTTCATTAATCCTGCCCAATCATCAAAAAGTCAACTCAACTTTGGCTGCTTCTATCTCCTTCATATGAACTCGGATTGGAGTGTCGTTTGCACTGTTGAAATCAGGGTGACAAGCACTTCGATCTGATGTCAATTTCATTTCCTTTTTGCCACTTTGAATTTTGAGTCTTTTCCTTGCCGCTGTGTCTAGAGATCCACCTAGATCAATCCTCCCCACCGAGGAGCTTTTGGACGCCAAAATAATTTACACTTAGTGTATTGTTTGTGTCCTTTCAACCTACACTTTCGATCACCTACACGCAAAACTAGTACATTTTTTTACAATCATACACACCACACATGACTTAACAACCCTTCCTTGCCAAGAGTTTATAGCACACACTCCTTGGCCAAGGATTACATAAAAAGTAATCAATACCTCAAGTACTAGTAAAGAAAGGCCAAAATATCATCATTGTGGTTTGAAGTGATAGGAAACACACCATTACTTTTACATTTACTTGCAACGTATGATTTACAATGGTGGTCGTAAGAAGCTACAAAAAAACCAACCTAACAAAGTAGACCACCATGAATGGGGTGGTTTCATTTGCTGAACATGTTCACCTTTCAGCTTCTCCAACGATGTTTCTAGAGCATGGAGCATTGGACATGCGGTTTGTTGGTATCCCTGTTTGTTGCAATGGTTACAATGATTATTTTTCCTCCAAACTTTTGGGGTTGCCTTGGGGCATTTTCCCTTGGTGTTCCTCTGATCAGTGTTTATGGGGCCCCCACTATCACTGGATTGTGAGGAGGGAAATTTATCATCTGTCATTGGCTGGTTACTAGCTGTATTGGAGCTTTCTCCCATTTCCTTTTTGGTGTATCTAAGTCCTGCACGACACGAAAATTCCTAGATTTCGATGGGGTTTACGATGCCTTCACCTTTGATGTCGAGGCTCTTTCCCTGATACCCCATCTTCTTCAATAGTTTGGATCCAATCCCTGTAGCATGTTTTTCAAAAGCAGTGAATTCATCATCATGAAAATCATATGAAATTGAGGAATCACTTTTTACCTCCAGATAGCGATGCTGCAGCTTTTCCAAGGCCTCATCCTTGGCTTGCAACTGGCATACTAATATTTATTTTTATTCCCTTGCCTCCTGTAGAAGCCTCCTCGGCTTAGCATTCTCTGCTTGGATGCGGTGGTTGATCTCCTCAAGTTCTTGGAGTCTTGCTGCGGGGAGTGCCCTTTTCGTTATGTCTATTGAAATCCTTGATTCATGGCTAGAATCAGACCACAAGTCTATGGGTCCTTCTGCTGCGATCCCGAGGGTTGCAAACTTTGTTTCATTGCTGGAATTAGACCCCAAGCCAATGGGCCTACCTCGTGCAAATCCTACAGCTGCGACCTTCTCATCTTCCTCTAACTCAGAATCTTGGTTTTGTTGCACGGTGGTGATGACCTTCTGCTTCCCCTTTCTGTCATTCCTTTCAGGTCTCAGCTCAGGGTGAAACTTCCAACAATTTTCTTCATCATGCCCCTCTTTCTCACAATGTGTACAAGAGGGCTTTGCTCCCCTTCTCTTGGCTGTTGTGGCTCTCTTTGGGTGGTCATCCCATTTAGGTGTTCCCCTGTTTTCCTGATGAATGGCCTTTACACTAGCTGAGTCAATGATAGTAGGTTCAAAAAATAATAATGAATGTCTAATGTAACCATGTAATGATCCAATATACTTAGTTACTACTTTAGGCGAATCAAGTGCAATGCCCAAATTAAGTGCTTGTTTTCTAAACTCCTCGGTAAATCTTTGAACATCCTGACCTCTATCTTGCCTTAAGTATTGCCAATCCATTAAGGATTTTTGCTTATAATCCAAGGGATAAAATTGTTCCTTTAATGCAGAAATGAAACTAGGCCATGAGGAAAGAAGATTACCATACTTTTACTACTTCACAATTTGCTATCCCACTAGACAAGCGTGGTGCCACTTAGTTGAAGAGAGGTAAACTGAATATTTGCTTCATCCTCTTCAATCTGTTGAATCTTACAGTAGATCTCAATCTGCCTAATCCAGTTATTAAGCTTTTCTGCATTATTTTCACCGTTATACATGGGAAGATCAAATTTGACACCTAATTTAAAGAAAGGTTTCTTAGATGCACCCCTTGAATTTATACGATGATGAGGATGAAAGGAAGAAGAGCTTTCACTCGTGGAAGGAGAAGCAGGCAATTCTTCTTCACCATTTCCATGCATTGAACCTTCTTCTTCTGCCTTTTTCCCTTATGCTTTCTCCAGTCTTCAAAGCAACTGACCTACATTTTCTTCCATTGCATAGAAGGTTTTGCAGAAATTGAGCTCCTCTTCATGACGAGCCTCTTCATCTACCATGTTTCCCCTTCGATGTGCACGCCCTGCTTTGGGATCGAAAGACTTTAGTTTCCCTTCGCCTCTTCGGAGCCTATTTCTTGTTAGCATACAAACATGAAATTCACATCTAAAAAAAGGATTTGCTCTGATACCACTTGATCCAAGATCTTTTTCTTATAGATGCATTAAAGAATTACATGCATAAATTGTAGCTTAACATAGAAATTTAATGTGCACATGAGAGAAGAGGAGAAAACACATAAAGCATGAAAGAAGACAACAAGACTTGATAACGAAGTTCGTCTGACTTGGACTACATCTCTGGGCCCTGCTCCATCAATGGGGAGGCCTTCATTCATTAACTGGCATAAGAAAGAAGAGTACAAGCATCAGTTACAACAAAGTATTTTTATACCTCCATACTGGAAAATGGCAGAAAAATGCGGAACTTTGATGGAGAAATGGACAAATCCATTGTGTTCGTGGCATCGAGAAATGTTGAAACCATATAAAATTTGTCAAAATCTAACAAAGTGAAATTTTAGCCCTCTTGCAAAATTCTACCTCGAACTGCGTGCATTGCCTCCTCTCTGCCTAGGTGCACTGGTGAGTTGTGTTTAAATAATAAAAAATGTGGTAGATTTAACAAGAAGTACATTGTGGCGCGTTGGTGGAAGATCCAGTTAATATGGAGGAGGTCGGGCGGTCAAATCCCGCCTCCTCATTTTTTTTATACATCAAATCTTGTAATTTTAACTAAGGGTCAAGATGGGCCAGCCTTGGGTGGCCTGCCCACTCCATCTCCCGCCAGCTCCATTGCTTTTTTTGGATGGTTCATTGTTTGTTTAGAGTGGGCGTGGTTGGGTCCATGACCCAAGGGTCGGCCCACCACCCATTATGCTTTGTTTATTGTTAATGGGGTTAGGCTCATGCCCTAAGGGCCGGCCCACCCCAAACATTGCATACAATCTACGGTTCCATGGGAGGGGCCGAGTGTAGTGGCCCACCCCTCCACTAGTATGATATGTCACGTAGTACGGGTTGGGGTGGAGGGGTTGGTGGCTCGCCACCCTTTTTTTATATTTTTTTGTTTAAAAACGAATTGCCGATTTTTGAAAATTTGGTTTTTGACTATAGGAGTCATTTTATCTAGGCAACAATTTCACTCAGAATCTAGCCGGAGTTGGCCGGATTCCATCCACTAGAAAAAGTCTAAATTGTGCCTTCATTAATCCTGTCGATTCATCAAAAAGTCAACCCAACTTTAACTATTACTATCTCCTTCATCCAAACTCGGATTGGAGTGTCCTTTGCACCATTGGAATTAGGGCGACGAGCACTTCAATTTGATGTCAAGTTGATCACCTTTCCACCACTTTGAATATTGAGCCTTTTCCATGCCACTGGTGTTTGGAGATCCACTTCAATCAAAGCTAAAGGGAATCGAAACTGATGTTGTTCGAGGAAGTTTTAGAAATTTGAGATTTTGGACAAAAAAGGGAGATGCAGCATACAACACGTAGAGGGGCTACACAGATGAGGGAAGGGAACACATAGGAGCATAACTAACAGGAAAGAAATAGTTCAAATTAACGAATGAATCCAAAATATCTAATGGTAAACTATGGTAAATCGGAAAGTATCTACATGTAAACTCTTTTCACTGAAAAAGATCTTGGTTGAATCCACACATCTAATGATGGATCTAACTTGG
Source organism: Pinus tabuliformis (assembly GCA_031772625.1). Taxonomy (NCBI): domain Eukaryota; kingdom Viridiplantae; phylum Streptophyta; class Pinopsida; order Pinales; family Pinaceae; genus Pinus; species Pinus tabuliformis. Next base: position 411,574,311 of record CM062820.1, read on the forward strand.
CAAGTGTTGGAAATTTTCTTAGTTAAATTTTCCCTAAGGCTACTAAGTTATCCATGGGATAAAAAATATGCTAAAAAATAAAAGTGCTCAAATTCTCTTAAAATCAATGCCAAATCATAGATCTCATCGTTATGATTGAAATGGAACTTCAAACACCTCAATCTGACATCGTATGAGGAAGTTATCACGTTTTGAAGTTTTTGACAAATAAGTAAAATGTCAACTAGGAAGATGACCTGGCAAACCATACGATGAGGTGACACTAACGTCAGTAGGTGACTGTCGATTATGGTGGTTAGATGGTCCAATCCCATGTTTACATGTGGCATGATTGTACAGCGGAAATTGGTGGTTTTCTATTGGTCGGTGAATTTTTGGTTTTGGCCAATGAGAATGCTCCATGTGGCCCTCGAAGTTCATGTAAAAGTTTGATAATGACCAACCAACCTCTGCGGGGATTGACACTATGAACTCTGGCAACAAAACCATCTACCTTAACACTAGATAGTGTAGATGTTTCTTATTATATAAGGCCTAACTGTTATTGTTAAACTATTATGGATAGCGGTTTCGAGGGGGTGGGCCAGTGGGCATAGCCCCAAGTCATGTGGCACTACTAGAATTGTGGGTAGATGCATCAAGATGAAAAGTTAAATGATGAAGGGTATATCCATTAGTTCCAACGTTACTACATAACAATCAATGAATTGATGAAAGGGTTAGGCACATCGCACCATGCCCGTACCCAACCAGTGGCTTTTGTATGATATATATGACATGGAGTGGGGAGCTGGTGGGCACGTGGTATCTGGCCCATGCCCTTGGTCACATTAATTACCATACTACTAACTAAAAGACATAAACCTGGAGTGAGGGCTAGTTAAATTTCTGGTAATTTGCACCGTTATCAATGGAATTATCGCCAAACTCACACGAAAATGTCACACTGCAATGTTGCCAAGGTCCAATTTCGTTGCCAACTTTGACAGAGGGTCAATCTTGCATGACAATTAGTAGGGAAATGAAGGAGGCCTAACTTGGCCATTTTTTAGCCTTTTTCAGCCCGAGAAGAGCCTACACAAGTGTTTTTGGGTGTTTTGGACACAATGGAAATGTTAATTTTGTGATTTGAGCATTGTATGTTGAAGTAATTTGAAATTTGAGAATATACTTTAAAGGGCCAATTTGGGAAGCTAAACCAAGAGATGTAACCCAGGAGGGGTGAACTCCATCATCAAGATGTTGTTTTGTGATGTGGCATGTTGTCTATTTTTCACTCTTAAAATTTGCAAAACATAGATAAATTTACTAAGTTTATGTGCTTTTACAATTTCGATCTATTGGCCACAAGACATAAGCTAACTTACAAAAAAATTCAAGAAACCTTCAATTTTAATTTCATACGAGTTTATGGTTGATCTAAGGCATGTAGCTCAACATGTATTAAAATACCAACATGGTACAATTGGTTATGGTAAGTTAGTTATGTTTTGAGATATGTCTCAAACAAGTAAAGTACAACTAAAATTTCATATTAGGCAGGGAGTGCAGATGATTAGGAAGGAAACATCTGTCGCACTCATTACTACATAGTCCAAGTATATTATAGTTTAATTTTGTGACTTGAGAAGCAATATGGCTTCAAAAATTTCTTACTAGATTGCTTGATTAAGTGGAGGTGATGACCATGATGACAGGTCAAAGAAGAGTGAGATCTAACACCAAGACATGGTACAAAAGGAAGCAATATGAGTATAATCAAGTAGATTGTTGACAAAGCTTATGTCCCAAGATGAAATTTCTATACTTCAAGGACAATCTTGAATTAATTGAGCATGCCTCTCTTAGAAAGAGGGAGTGATGAAATTGCAACATCAAGGAGTGTCATTATTCCAAAATCAGGTTAACCAGGATTGGGGAAAATGGTCGAAAGGGTTGATATGATAGCTTCAGTGACATACATTCTCTTTGTGTCAAGTATGTTGACCAATATTAGGGAGAATAGTCCAATAGAGGATATTCATTCTCCCTGTGTCAAGTATGTTGACCAGAATTAGGAAAAATGGTCCTAGAGGCCCAAGATCGATCAGTTGAGTGGGTTCCTTTTAGCATAAGGCTGAAAACTATCTACATAGGTCGAGTGATCTCATTTAGAATCATATCAGTAATTACTCATGTATATCATGTCCTTTGGAGATTCACCATGTGTTAAAGATATTGATCGGAATGATGGTGAAAGAATACTAGTGTATACCATGTGTCAAATGGACCAGAACTATGGTGAATAATTGATGCTAATGATGTACCATGCGTCAAGAGTACTGACAAGGATTATGGTGAGGATACACCATAGGACAAATGTTATGACAAGAATTATGGTATCTTGTTGATGTTTTTTATTTACCATGTGTCACAGTGGTTAACAAGGATTATGGTAATTGGATTATGTTGATACTAATGAATTCTTGTAAACTTTCCTTAGATAAATTTGTCAACATGATAAAATCAAGATAGTCATTATGAATACCTCCCTAGATAAGAGGGAATGTTGAATTTTTTAGCTATGGTCAGTCTTCATAATTAATAATTTTATTCCTTTATGTACTTCTAATGATAAGTATGAAAAATGGTATTCATGCCATTTTCAAAAGAGAAATTTTAAGGAATTTTTTCATTTCCTTTTTCAAAAGAGAAAATTTTAATTTTGATATTTGAATTTTTGGCTCCAAATAGGTCAAGTCATCCCTATTCAAAGAGGGATGCTTTAACCCATCTAGAAGACTATATAAACACACTTTCCCTCCATCATTTGCACACACAATTCATAATTCACAAATCAGGTATCTTTTGCTTCATCAAGGAAATGAGACAAAGATCAGGAAGGAGGAAGTTGATCAGAAGAAGATTGATTTCTCTCTCTCTCCATTAGCCCTCGCATGTGTGGATTGTATAATTTTCTCTACAAATCAACTATCTCACTGATATCATGTAGAAATTTCACGTGCAGATCCAACTGATATATGCAATGTACTAAAGCATAATACTAGATCTACATCTACCATAAACTTTGCGGAAGATAATCAACCATGAGTACAGAATATATCACTAGGGAAAGCACTATCATAAAACCCCAACACTGTATTATCAAACAACTGTAGATCCTCAACAACATACAAAAAGAATCAGCTCAATAGCTATCCTGCTCTCTCTGTAATTAGAAGATCTTGATGACCTTCAATCAGAAGATGAAAATCATGGACTACCTAGGCCTCATTATATAGGCTGAAAATTGGCCTAATCATACCTGCTGTCACCTCATGTCCACCTACGTAGTCATATAAGAAAATAGATTTCTTCCTCATGCAATGAATACTTACTAGAAATATCCTAGCATCTCATAGTACACTGTCCCTCATCTGATCTCAACTGGGTCTTTGTCTGAACTTCCATGCCTCAGTTATTCATGAAAAATACTCAGTTATCTGAAAATAATAGTTGTCGCATGCATGCAAGCATCAACAAACTATATCTCATTAATTTAACAACTTGTTAAATTAATCTGACTGAACTTGACTGAGTTAAACTAAGTCAACTGATCCTCTCAATATAGAACTGAACCTTATCTCCTTTAATCAAGGGATAAACTCCTAAATCAAGAGAGAAAATAATTGCATGATCTCACAAAGACTTCAAGTTTAATTTTCCATAACTAATTAACTCATAGAGATTAATTAATTAATATTTTAAGCTACTAGTAAGACCAAATTCGTTTTTACTTGCTATAGTTAAACCAGGGACTGCTAAAACTATGAAGGGACCCATAAATGCTATTTTTAGAAGATTTTACTTTTAGCAGTTTCACCTCTCAGCCAAGGTGGCCAAAATGCTCATTGGCCAAAGTGCTATTTTTACACATGTTATTTTTAGTAGATCTATTTTTAGCACTTTCTAAATTTAGCATTTCGTGTTGCACATTTTTCAATGCTCCCTCTCAACAAGAAAGGCTTCCTCTCGAACCAGATCCTGTAACTCTGGAATGTTCTGCATGCAACACATCTACCAAGTGTGGTTGCTCCAGCAACACTCGAAACAAAAAACTCCCAACTGACCACTCTGTTGGGCTAGAAGAATACTCTGATGCTGAAGCTCTACCTGCTGCTGACAAGTGCTCCCTCTCTGACCTCTATGCTACTGCAACATCTCCATTCATCTCGCACCATTTCACACCTCTCTGTACCACCTAGCATTGTGCAACACACTTGTGCCTCTCACATTGCTCCAACTTGCATGCTATGCGTTTTCCTAGGATTCCCTACACTGTAGCTCTCTTTGTCGCTCCATCTGCATCTGTCTCTACCCAATCAGTCAGTTCCTGCTACTCCACATCGGGGCTCCCGTAGCAAGGTCTCATCCAAGAGGTTGGGTACCTCAAGGATCCTGCCCCTCCTCCTTGGGATGATCACTCTATATTGCCCCACCTCCTACCTGGAGATATCGCAGCATGTGATCCCTCCGCCCACCTGGCTCAAATATCCCCCCTACTAGAGGTCTCTGCATGAGTAGATGTCTCTACTCGATCTCCTCTCAGCTTCTCCTATTGTGGCTGCTCCATAATATCTTGAAGCTGCTGCACCAATCGTGGCTCCTCCACAATCGTTTGAGACTTCTTCTGGCACTGCATGTTGAGAGGCAATATACCCTCCCTCTCAACCGCCAAGTCTCCATCAGTTTCCTTGTTGCTCAAGGCTTTGCATGCATCTTGAACCTTAAGAGCATACAGGTTCTTGACCCGTGAACCAATTTGCTTCATCTGTCTAGTGATGATGTGTCTAAGGAAAACTTTTCCCTTTTTGAAGACTACATCATAGCCTCTGTCTTCCAGCATCGCGATCGACACCAAGTTTCTCTTCAGTCCTGGAACATACTTGACATCGGTCAAGGTAAGGCAAGCTCCATGCTCCTTTTGAAAAATAACCGTGCCTACACCTGAGACACTATACTTCTCATCATTACCCATTGCTATGAGTATCTGGAGATCTTTCTCCTCCAAAGTACAGAACAAACTCTTGTCGCCGGTCATGTGGAAAGAAGCTCCACTGTCAAGAAACCAACCACTTTCCTCCATGGATGAAACCATGCATGCAAAGAGTGTGAAATCGAACTCAAACTGTGAAGCAAGTGCCTCACCTTGAGATCCTTCCCCAGATCCCTTCTTGGATTTCCTCTATGGACAATTTGCAGCATAATGGCCCACCTCATGACAACGAAAGCATCGCACCTTCGATTTGTCAACATTCTTCCCACCACTGGAAGAACTGGATTAAAAAAGAGAAACCTTCTCCTTCCCCTTCTTTTCCTTACTCGCTAAGGCACAATTCTCCTCATCCTCCAAGGATGAAGAACTGTATCTGGTGATCTGTCTAATCTCCTCCTGCATCAAATCCGAGCATAGTCGTTCCCAATATGGCAGTTTCTCCCTTCCATTATCCAATTCCTGGTAGCTATGCCAGCTCTTAGGAAGGCCAAGGAATGCTAGACTCACCATATCATCATCAGCTATCATGACCCCTACACTTGCAAGCTCATCCCTGCATGTGATGAGCTTGGTCAGATACATAAAGATCGTCTCATCCTTTTCACACTTGATCTTTCAAAGTTTGTCCTTCAGTGCCAGCTTCCTCTAATCACTGCTATTCTGATATAAATCTTTCAATGTTTTCCACATTGCATGTGGAGTCTCCTTCCCATGGAGGCTCGAGACAATGTGATCTTGCACTCCCTCCAAGAGAATTCTCCTAGCTCTAGCCACACACTTCTTCCATTCCGCCACTTGAGTAGTATCAGTAGGCTTAGGGACTTCTTGATCAATGAAGTCCTTAAGGTCATTATCTTCCAATACTGCTTCCATGCAATCCTTCCAAGCTATATAGTTCTAACCGCCATCAAGGGCATACTCAAGCCTCAAACCATAGAACACCATCGATGTAATAGATGTGATAAGAACTTGAGATCTATATCCTGAATAATAAACTTAAAACTCCTTCTTGTATAATGTTCTTCCTTGATCACCTGTGCTCCGATACCATGTAGAATTTTCTCTACAAATCAGCTATCTCACTGATATCATGTAGAAATTTCACCTGCAGATCCAACTGATATATGCAATGTACTAAAGCATAATACTAGATCTACATCTACCATAAACTTTGCGGAAGCTAATCAACCATGAGCAACATCAAGCATGAACACATATAACTGATAAGAAGGAATAAATCACACATAACACAAAATATATCACTAGGGAAAGCACCAACATAAAACCCCAACATTGTATTATCAATCAAATTTAGATCCTCAACAACATACAAAAAGGATCAGCTCAATAGCTATCATGCTCTCTTTGTAATCAGAAGATCCTGATGATCTCCAATAAAAAGATGAAAATCATAGACTACCTAGGCCTCATTATATAGGCTGAAAATTGGCCTAATCATACTTGCGGTCACCTCATGTCCACCTACTTAGTCATAGAAGAAAATAGATTTCTTCCTCATGCAAGGAATACTTACTAGAAATATCCTAGCATTTGATAGTACACTGTCCTTCATCTAATCTCAACTAGGTCTTTGTATGAACTTCCATGCATCAGTTATTCATGAGAAAATACTCAGTTATCTGAAAATAATAGCTATCACATGCATGCAAGCATCAAAAAAATATATTTCATTAATGTAACAACTTGTTAAATTAATCTGACTGAACTTGACTAAGTTAAACTAAGTCAACTGATCCTCTCACTATAGAACTGAACCTTATCTACTTTAATCAAGGGATAAACTCCTAAATCAAGAGAGAAAATAATTGCATGATCTCACAAAGACTTCAAGTTTAATTTTCCATAACTAATTAACTCATGGAGATTAATTAATTAATATTTTAAACTCCTGGTAAGACCAAATTCATTTTTACTTCCTATAGTCAAACCAGGGACTGCAAAAAATACGAAGGGACCCAAAAATGCTATTTTTAGAAGATTTTATTTTTAGCAGTTTCACCTCTCACCCAAGGTGGCCAAAATGCTCATTGGCCAAACTGCTATTTTTAGATATGTTATTTTTAGTAGATCTATTTTTAGCACTTTCTAAATTTAGCATTTCTTGTTGCACATTTTTCAACATGGATCTCATATTATTTTGTGACCTTGCACATATGATACAAAGGACCTAACTTTTGAGGCATAATAGGTCTACAAGATCGATATTTTTGGTTGCATAAGAAAGTTAAAAATTTCTTTTAGTTCTTTCGACATTCATGTTCATAATGCCAAAATTTCTTATAGTACTGACATTAGACATTATATTTTCTTCATGTTCTGCTTCTCTGTGTTTGGTATTGTGTAGGTCTTGACTGTTGTGTTGCATGATGATGTCATAATATTCCTCTACCTTGGCCTCTACCTCACTTGTTGCTGCCTCTATATCCTTTGCTTTTGCCTCTCCCAAGAGAGAGTTGTGCTTCGAAAGATTTTTCCATGGAATCTTTTATGAGGTTAAGTGTTGTTTCATGTGCCAGAAGTGATACAATCAACTGTTTTATTGAGAAATTTGTGAAATTTTTGGATTCTAGAATGACTGTTACAACCATGTCATATTTCTTGGGTAGGCTTCAAAGGACTTTTTCAACAATCTTCTGATCTGTAATGGTTTCACTAATGAATTTTATGTGTTTGACTATGCCCATGACTCTAGTCATGAACTGGTCCACCATCTCTGTGTTAGTCATCTTGAGGGTTTCGAATTGAGCTCTCAATGTCTGCAATTTAACAGTCTTCACTATATCGTTACCTTGATATGCAACTTTAAAATTATCCCAAGCTTCTTTTGTTGTTGATGCATCAGTTATCTTGTCGAAGATAAAGTTATCCACTGATTTTTGTATCCAACATTTGGCTCTATGTTCTTCTTCATGAATTTCATAGTGACATTCCTTTAATTATTGTTCATCACTGATAACGCTTCTTTGGTCGGCTCAACATAACCGTTCTGCAAGGTATTCCAACAATCCTACGCTTGCAAAAATGTTTTCATTCTTAAAGACCAAAACTCTTAATCTTTACCAAGTAAAATCCAAGGATGTAGCAAAAAGCTGGAGAAAATTATTTCTTCAAACATAGATGTACGCCGCTTCTTTTAAATCTCCTTTTTAACATTTTCGAAAAAAGAAATCTACAAAATACCGCCCCACCTTTTCTTTTAACATTTCCAAGTCTTTTTTTTAACATAAATTCACGAGTTATTTGAATAACAAACCGTTTTGTTTAAAGAACTTTCGTGCCCTTTTTTAAATCAAGCCTTTAAAAGTTTCTTTTTGTAAAGGCCTTTTAGATTCAAAGCAAACTTTAATTAAAGAACAAAACAAACTTTCTTTTCATGAAAATAGACTGTCGTTTCATGAAGAAAAACTAGTCTTTGGCTTACACGTGGACAAGTTTGATTTCCTTGCCTTTAAACCGATGATTAACGCGGAGCACCCAAGAGGTAAGACTGAAGTCAGAAAAGACCATACAGCTTTCGAGAAAAGTTTCTCTTTCAACAATTTCCAGAGGGCGTATGACTTGGAGGAATGCAATGAATAGACTGTAAAATTGCCTACTACATTTTTGTGACATACTTGACAATTGAAGACAATTGTTATAAGCGAGAATATATATAATTTTTGGTGGTACTTATTCCTTTCGGAATGTGCAAGGGTTAACGAATATGTATAACTCAATGGTTCCAAATGTAAAACTCCAGTAACAGAGCGTTCGCTTTATCTCTCATGGGAGTTTTTTTATCTTAATAAAATACGTCCTGACATAGAATGTGAGTATTCTGAAATTTTTTGATAGGGTTAATTTTTTTTTCTAAACCTAACAAATGGCAGGTTTCAGGTGTACATAGTATTGTAGGGAACAGATCAATGGATATGTGGAAACCAAATTTCTAAGTATAACTGAACTCAATAAAAATCTTACTTATATTACCTTATTACAATTTGTTACCTAGATTTCCCACTTATAAATTAAAAAAAGGAATTAGTAGGATGTCCATGAAACTTTAACGTACATAATTAATAATAAAATATTAAGTAAATCAACATTGTCATTTACTACAATTTAAGAAAATTGTGTATTACTTATCCTAAGTGGCGAATCTTATTGAATTGATATCACCTAGTACGATATATTTATTAAAAATCTTTTGCAACTGAGCCTTTTCCAGTAGAGATCGTTGTAGACGGTTAGATAAGGAATTATAGTGTCTGCCTAATTCATTCAAGTAAATCCAGAAATGATGTTGCACAAACTTTTGTAATCAAGAATATACTCACTTTATCGAGTAATGACGATCGTTATGTCCTCCTTGCACAACATTTCTTGCCTTTTCAAGGCCACGACCGGGCCCATGGATATACATCACCCCCACATAATAATAATCGTCAGTTTGTACATATCATTCTATTAATTTATGTCTAGATATATAGTTATCTTTGAGGAAAAAATGATTATGAATATTTCATTATTAGCAAAATTATTCGTAATTGCTTCATAGGTCATGGATGAGTATACCGAGTTCTGAGCAAAGTCACTACAAACTAAGAGAATTAGCATAATTAACAGGTGACCTTACTAAATGCATTGAATGGAATTATATCATATTCCTCGTAACTCAGTTGGAGACCTCCGAAAATCACTTGAACTACCCTTCAATTCCTTCACTGAATCAATGGACTATCGTAGTGGAATAGCTACTATCAAGTCTAGGATTTCCGCATAGAACCTTGTTGAAGCCTTGATTGTTCCCTAATGGAATCTACATAAATGATATAACCGATGAATCCATCCTGGTAACCGTATAACAAGGTTTAGTAATGGGTAACGGTATAACTATGTTTGGTAATCGTCTAATTTGGGTTAGGAGTTTTTCAATTAGGGTTAGGGTTTTCTAAATTAAGCTTAAGCTTTTTGTAACCTTTTGTAATTAGGGTTAGGCTTTCTGTTTCAAATTCCATTCTATGCCTTAGCTCTTTGGATTCCTTTGAAAGATTATTATGGGAATCACAGAAATTGTGATTATTTAATTTTATCTTATGGCAAGATTGAATTTTTATCTGTATGATTATTATTTAATTTTTATATTATGGTAAGAGTGGATTTGTTAATAGTGGATTTGTTAATAGTCAAAAAGATACAATTTCATTTTATGACAATGAGAAATTAAAAAATATTTATTTTAAGATAATGAAACTGTTATTTATTTGGATTTGAGAATTTACATTTATTTTTATATATTTAATAGTTTGGTATTTAATTTTTAAAATCCATATTTAAAGATAAAAAAAATAGGATTAAAATTATATGAATAAAAATAAATAAACAAAATAAAAAGATGAAAATAAATTAAAAAAAACAATAAAATAAGTTATTAAAAATAATAATAATAGTAAATTATGATATTATAATATAAAAAATGTTTTTATATATAGATTATCATAAAATTCAAATATATTTAATTTAGTTTGATTCATATTCTTAATATTAAAATGTAACCATTAATATTAAAATTTAACAATATTTCTTTTTGTGAACTTAGGCATTACTACTTTCTATATTACGATATCAAAGTTTCTTACATCTTTCTTATGTTTAAGGTGGCTAGCCTGCCCGCAGGAAACCAGGCAGCCACCTGTCAGCATTATATCCAGACCAAAATTTGAAAATGTTCATATCCTTGGTTCTATCATATCTGTTCTTTTTGACTCTACTAATTATTTTATTTATTAGTCTATAATAAAACATCCAGAAACAATTCTTTTACTACGGTACTTCAAACAAAACTATCTAAGAAACCTACTTCATCAGTCCTCATCTGAAGAGTTAACCGGGGCGGGCGCCATGGCACTTGTACCAGGAGTCACGTTCTTATGCTCCAAAACCCATTTCATCTCTAGCAACATTTGTTCCATTTTTCCCAGAATTTGATTACTGCGCGAGGCTTGGGTCCGGACCTCAGCAATTTCCTTCAGGAGCATGGACTTTATATTTTCCAATTCTTCCTATGTTTGACTCCTTAGCTGCTCCTCCCTCTGCTTCCTTTCCTCCTCCTCTTCCTCTCAGACTACCTGGTTGATTTGCATAGCATGTGCTACTATGTGCTTCATGATCCAATAATGTTGGATCGACTTATTAAACAAAGAATTACGGCTCCGAGTGTTTCCTAGATCTGGTATTAAATCCTCCCATTCACCCTGTGGAATCTCCTTGTTTGAGCTGATGGATCTCAGCTCCCGTTCCCACTCATTTATCTGTTCCCAGGTTTTGGGGGAATTCTTGGCCATGTAAGCATTTATCATATACATTCTCTGCTCGGCCTCTGGTTTCCTTCCACGCCGCTTCGGGTTATTGCTCGATCCTTCTTCCTAGGTCCAAACTTGTTTCTCTTTCTTCGGAGCCATCTTGCTGCTTGCTTGGAACCTGCTCTTGATTATGCCTTGCCTACCTATCAAGACAAGAGACCACAAGTCAGTAACTCTGTTGAGGATTTCTACTTCAACCCACTCCCTTACCCCCCTTGCATTAATCTGGTAATCCCAAATTTTCTTATGATAAGAGGTCCCAGACTTTTCCTTCCCTCCATTCTTTGCTTCTCTATACTTTCCTTGATGCCCCTCTTGATGGTTTTCCATGTAATTAGCCATACTAACTCTTCTCCCCAACTGGCTGGGGAAACTGCTTTCCCACCTTTCTTCCGGTGGAGTTCTACTCTTGGCCTCTCTTGAAATGCCTGTATGGCAGATAGTATCATGGTTCCTGCAACTAGCAGGAGTCCTTAATCTTCCCGACTTAGCTACCCTCCCCACCCTACAGCCTTTCTTGGGCTTGGGTTTTTCCTTCCTTAGAGAACCAGAGTTCTTTCTTCTCGGGACCCCAGCACTACTGGTGGAGTAAAGACGTTTCTTCCCATATCTGGGAATGCCTATAACCTACCTACGTCTACCTTTCGACTTCGTTTTCATGGACATCTCTAAGGAATAACAGAAATTCCTACATCTATCTATCTCTAGAGAATCAGGATAGGAGACTGAATTTACATACCACCTTTCCTCGCCTGTATTAGTGCTATAGTCTGAACTCTGCGCCTTGCTACCACCTTTCATCGTTCCCTCCTTCTGAGTGTTTTGTTGCATGTAAAAGCCCGATGCCACCGCAGGCCCTTGGTTGTATAATCCCCTCCTTCCTTCCTTCCTTATCGCCAACTGTCCTTTTTCTTTCCTGAGTACTTTCCTCAGGATTTGTCTCTACCTGTTTGACCGCCTTTACTCCTCATAACTACTACATTCTCCCGGCTGCTCCTACAGTACCCTTTCTATACTACCGTTGCCACCTGCCATCCCTTTGTATCCTCTTGTCCCGACTCCCCACGCTCCCTCCAATTCCTTTCTTAATGGTGTCTCGATTCTCTCTTTTGCCCTTTCAAGTGACCCTACCCTACCCTGCTCCGTCATTTGCCCTGCCCCTATCCTTTCTCATGATTATCCTATCTATCACCACCTGTTGTGATCTTTCCCCGCATATACCACTTACTAACTTTTCCTGTCTGTTCTCCTCGGAATTGTTGTTTCCACCCTTATCGACGATGAGAAGTTTCTGCAATTGCTCTCTCTCCTCCAAGAGCAGGAGCTCCATTCCTCTATTATTTATCAACTTTCCCCTGTTCTGGCTCCCCCAGTTCGCTAACCAGTCTACTGGTTGATTGCCTGAGCATCTTACATGGGTGGGGATCAGATAGTCTATTCTAGTAATTAGCTTCCCTATTTCACTGATTAGCCATGGTGTTCGCCAACTCCTACGTATTTTTTCCGCTAGTTTTTTCTATTGCAGCTGCTTTACCATGTCCACCACCAGTTTTGAGTCTCCTTCAATTTGGAGGCTCAAGAACTTTTCCTGAATCACAATTTCAAGGCTGCGCTTTAGCGCGTGTAGTTCTGCTTCATTATTGGTTGCTTCCCCATAGTCCATCAAGAAAATTCTCAAGGTTTTTCCTTTGTCATTCCTAAAGAACCCCCCGATTCTTGCTTCGCTCAAATTGTTTTTTGCCGCCCCACCGAAATTTAACTTTGTAAATCCTTGTGGTGGATGCCTGTACTATTTGATTTCTTCAACCTCTCTGAATTGGTCCTTGCTTTTGTAACTGTCTATCATGCTTTGGGCTATTTCTATCCGCTGCAAGATCTTCGCCTCTGCTTTTATAACCTTCCAGTCCTCTTCCTTCCAACGTTCTGTTAATATTATTTCTCTCATGTTCTTGATTGTTTGTTTCCATATTTCTGTCGAGGTTCGCTTTTCTTCTTTGAAGATCACACTGTTCCATTCCTTCTAGATGTTCCAAAGCAGGAACTCAGTGGATAGCATCCATGCACGATTTATCATTGAGTTTTGGTAAGGTTTCCTCGGCCAGTTTTCCAAGGTGGTTTTGATGTTTTGGAATTTTCTATAGTAGCGCTCAAACATCTGATAATGACTGCTCCACAGGGTGTTGCTGACAGTGCATCTATACATAAGGTGTTCCATCGTCTCCTCCTGTTCGTTGCAGAGTGCACATCGTGAGGGTCCCTGCCTCCCTTTTCTCTATAATTGATCCTATGTAAGTGCCTTGCCATGAAACAGGATCCATAAAAAGAAAGTGACTTTCGGCCAGTGTTTTATTTTCCATAAGTTTTTCCATTTCTTTGTCTCTGTTTGTTGGTTTTGTTTTGCTTTTAAGTAAATACCCTTCTGCTATAGAAAAAGTTCCTTGTATTCGAGTTCCCCATCTTAGGATATCTTGCCCTGCTTTTACCGCCACTTTTCAGGATGCCATTTCTTTGTGGTAATCTTCCCATCTTTCAGTGTCGGGGGCCGTTATCCAATCCTCCTTCTGCTTCCAATTGTGCTAATATTCCCCTATACCTTGTTTCCAAAAAATTTTGACCACACCCCCCTCTGCCTGGGAGGTGAATGCTTGGATGACTTGAAGGGCTTCCTTATGGAGGAGCTTTTTGCATTGCTTCCAAGATTACTCCCAGAACTTAGCTTTGTCCCCAACTTTTATCTCTTAAAAACTGTATTCTCTTATCAACTCTTTATTACTTCTCGCCAAATTCCAAATTGCGGAGCCTTTTTCCTCTGTCTAACTTCTCATCCTGTCTTCTGGTTGCTCAGCAACCTCATACCTCCTCTCCCAGATTGTCTTCCATAGGTCTTGGCCACCTTATGTCCACCTCCACCAAAGCTTCGCCCCCATCACTTGGTTGAGTATGTAGGGGTCGGCAAGCCTAAGCCTCCATCTTTGGTTGGCTTGCTTAGCCAATCCCACGAGAGTAGAGCCCATTTTCTAGTTTTACTGGTTCCTTGCCATAAAAATGTCTTGAACATGGCTACGAGCTTTTGGCTAATGGATTTGGGAACGGCTTGGCTAGATATCTGATAAATTGGGATGGATTGAATTACTGCTTTTAAAATAATTATCCGACTGGGAGAGTTCAAAGACTGGAATGTCCAATTGTCTATCTTTTTCCTGATCTTATTTATTAGAGGTCCTCAGTTAGTTACCGTATATTGGTGCTCATTAAGCATAATGCCCAGATACTTCGGTGGGAAAATTTCGATTCTGAATCCCATTGTTTGAGCTAGAAATCTTTGGGCCGCTACATGTGTATTAAATAAAAATATTTCTGATTTCTCTTTATTGATCTCTATCCCAGATGCTTGGGTGAACTCAGAGAGGATTTTTATGATCTGTTGGGCTTCCTTAAGTGAGGCCAGGTCATATAACATTACGTCATCCACAAATTGTGGGTGTGTTATGGGGAGATCATTTCCACAAATTCTTAGTCCCTTTAGTTTTTCCCTGACTAATCGCGCTTTCACCAACCTGCCGAGTACTTCTACTGCTAGGATGAATAGAAACGGGGATAGGGGATCTCCCTGTCTGAGCCCTCTCGAAGGGTTAAATGCTTCGGAGGGGGTTCCACTCAACATCACTGACATCACCAGTGTGCTCACCATTAACAGGATCCATTTCACCCATCTCTCATCAAATATGTGGGCTTTGAGGATGCCTACAAGGTACTCCCAACTAAGGTGATCATAAGCCTTTGCCAGATCTATTTTAATTAACATGCCTTTATTGCGAGAGTTTTTCAGAGAGTGGATTACCTCTTGGGCGACTATAATTCCATCTGTTATCTACCTTCCTTTTACAAAACCTATTTGTTCCTATGCAATGAGGTCAGCCAAAATAGGCTTAATTCTATTCACCATAATTGTAGCTAAGATTTTGTACACTACATTACATAGAGATATTGGTCTGAATCCCTGAGGTTCATCCAAGTTTCCAGCCTTTGGAACCAAAGCTAGGAAGGTGGAATTAAGGCCCGGATGCATATGTTTTGAACACCTTGATTCCTCCACTAGGTCCTCCAGGTCATTACTCATAAAACTCCAGGTTGCTTGATAAAATTCAATGGTAAAACCATCAGGTCCCGGGGCCTTATTATTTACCATTCTCTTAACCACTTCCTCCACTTCGTCTTTTGTGATTACCCTGAGTAGAGCTAGATTTTGTTCTCTGGTTACTTTTCTAGGTATATGTTGACATACTCTGGCGATTTCCTCCTCCCTACTAATGTTTGGCTATGTTAGGATCCCTTTGAAATAGTCCACCAGAAGCTTCTCCATTTCTTCCTGTTGCAGTACTTTGTTTCCTTGACTATCTTTTAGTGAAAAGATTCTATTATGTTGTCTATGGTTCAGCATAGCTTTGTGAAAGAATTTGGAGTTCTTCTTCCCTTCTTTCAACCATTGGACTCGTGATTTTTGTTTCCATATAATTTCTTCTTGCTTTCATATTTCCTCTAGTTGATTAATTATCCTTCCTTCCTCCTCGGCCAACTCCTCACTTCTTCCTCTGTCAATGATTTGTTGTTGGATTCCTTCCATTCTGGACTGTAGTTTCCCTTTCTCTTTTTGAATGTTGCCAAATTCCTCTTTGTTCCATTTCTTTATTTTGCCCTTTATGTCTTTGAGTCTAATTTGGAATGTGTGCATTTTGTTTCTACCTTCCGCTCCCATTTTACTTTCTTGCCACCACTTATTTACTTTGGCTAAGAATTTTGGATCTCTTAGCCAAAAGGACTCAAAACAAAATGGTCTCTTTTTATTCTGATTGTTCATGATAACTATTTCCAGTTTAACTGGCCAGTGGTCTGACCCTATAGAAGGGAGGATGGAGGCTTCATAGAAGATGTCCATACCTATTAAATGTTCAGAGACTAAGAATCTATCTAATCTTGACACTATTTGTTTGTTCCCACCTCTTCTATTGTTCCAGGTGAATTTACCATTTATTGTTGGTATGTCTACCAGATTTAAGTCTCTTTGGACATCTATGAATCTTTCCATCTCCAGGTATTCCTTCCTTATCCCTCCTTTCTTCTCCTCTTTGGATGTTGTCATATTGAAGTCTCCTGCAATAATCCACCTTTTCTCCTGATGCATATTCTTTAATTTTTGCAAGTGACTAAGGAATAAGCCTCTATCTACTGAGGTGTGGGGCCCATAAACTGCTGATACTACCACCCATTCACTTTGCCCAATGAGTCTGAATCTTCCGGCCAGGATTCTGGGCATTCCTATTGACTAGTCTGATAGGACTTCTACTGGGTTCCAAATTATTGTTATCCCTCCCACACTTCCTTTAGCATCTATTGTTATTTGCTCATATCTCAGACTTATTTTATTGAGTATTTCCTCCATCTTCTGGATTGAAATTTTCATTTCTTGAATAAGCATGATATGTGGTTTGTCTTTCCTCAATATTTCCACTAAATGTCTCTGCTTCCCTTTGCTGTTCAAGCCTGTAATATTCTAGGATGTCAAAATCATTGAGGGGTTTGATTTAGGATTTGAAAAACCGTTGAAAGCGGAACCACTCTCCCCGTGTTAACTAGCGTTTCCCCCATTAGTTGGATGGAGTCTTTAATATTTCTCCTTCCTCTCTTTTTTTCTCACCCTTGACTTGTCCTTACTGATCTGTTCTGCTATCCTGCTGGTTCTCTTGGTGTTCTTCAAGCACTTCTTTACCTTTTTCCTGTCTAGCTATATACTGCTAGAAGGTTTCCGCATACAACCTCTTCTGGTCTTCCTAGATAAAGTGCTCATTCAAGTTTCTCCATTCATTTAATAATTTTCGCAGAACTTCTTCTTCTTTGCTAAGATCATCCCTGGTTATCTCGATTTTTGTCTCCATCTGTTCTGCCTGTTCTACCTGTTCTTTGCCTTTGTCCACAACATCACTCGGGGCTTTCCTCTTTCTGTGTGATCTTTTGCTGTTGGAGCTATTTTCTGACTCTTTGTCTTCCTAATTTTCCATGGTTTGATCCTCATCTCCCCCCTCTTCCTGAAGTATTTCAAAGCTATTTGATTTCCCTGGGTTTATTTGTTGTTTTTTCTTTTCTTCTTTGGAGTTTTCTTTGATTATTTTCCTTCTAATTTTTACCTCTTGGAATCCTTCCTGGTCTACTGGCCTTCTCTTCTGCTGCTTACTTTTCCTCTCTTCTTCTTCCATTGTAATAGGGCATTCCTTAACCAAGTGTCCATATTCATGGCATCTGCGGCATCTAAACTGTATATGCTCACATTCTAGGTTTTGCTGCCAAACTTCTTCATGATACTCTAGTTCCACGGAATCTGGGATTAGGTTCGCAATGTTCATATACACACATATCCTGGCATATGATGTATACCTTCCACTATTTTCACAAAACTACCTATTGTGTTTCCTATCCCTTCCAAGAGTTCTGGGTCCCAAAAGTCCATGGGTAACCCAAATAATCGAACCCATACTGGAGCTGCTAAATTTTTTTCCTTATCGGGGTTATAGCATTCTTCCCAATATCTCATAAATAAACCAGCATTATAGTAAAAATAAGGGCCATTCTCAAACATTTTTTCTTTATCTTGCAAGTTAGATAAGATTATCGTAAAGAAGCCTTTAGCTCCCAACTTTAGCTCGATATGTCCTTGTGGCTGGCATTTTTGCTGAATCCATTTGGTAAGGTCTCTTTCAGATGACCAGACTCCAACAAACTTACAGATAAGGGCATGATCCTTCATGTAGCTTCTGTACCTTTCCAGTTTATTTGGCGGGATTACAAACCTTGGCTTCTCCTCTGCATAGGGTAGACATTTTCCCCTTCTGCCTGCCTACCATGTTGCTCCCAGAGCAGGACCCGCATTCTGCTTCTTCGTTGCCGACTGACTGTTCTGTCCTTCCCCTACTGCTGCATCCCGATAGGAGGGGATCTCTCCCCTCCTGACCTCTTCTGTCATGATTGTGGCTCTCAGATATCCGACTTGTCTTTTGCTATAGCTCACTGTTTTCTGCGCCCTTACCTTTCTTGATTCCTCCTCACTGATTTTACCACATGGTCGCCATTAGGTTTTGGTTGCAGAACTCCGTCCACCATTCACTACTAAAGATTAATCTCGGTTATTGCCATACTTTTAAAATTTAACAATATTGATATTAATATAAATATCAAATTTAAAAATATGAATAATATTATATCTATAATTCTATATAGTAACATTTATATTGTTTTAGGATTATATTAATATTAATAATAAAATATATTATTATTATCATTAATAGTAGTAGTATACTTTATTATTAATATTAATATAATGCTAAAATAATATAAATATTATTATATAGAATTATAAATATAATATTATAATTATAGATATGAATAGGTATTGATGTCAATTTTATTATTTCACACTATTATGCACTTTTTCTCAAAATAAATGTTATCTAAAAAAAATCAAAAACATTTTTTTCCCTTTTGAGTTATTATTAATATTATCTTAATAATCTAAAACAATTGAAAATTCCAAATGCCTTGATTCATAAAGAAAGGAAGGGAACTAAAATAATTATTTTTTATTATATAATGAAGATAAAAAGTATTAATATAAGTAAGAACGTAAAGAATATGAAATGACAATCATAAAGTTGTTAAACATTATTTATTGCGTTAGGATGTTATTCATGTCTCATATATATTAGCATTAAATATTAATATTAATGTTAAAAGTGCCTTATAAACACAATTAATATTATCTAACATATTATGTTAAACATTTCTTTTCTGTGTAATTTTGGTAGTACTTCTTTTTTCTATTAATCTTCTATAAGTGGGTAACAAAAATATGTCTAGTGGCTTCAACCTGCCCAAGGGAAACTAGGTTTGTTGGCCACCAATTAGCATCATAAGTTGTCCAAAATTTAAACAGTGTAATCATTATCATCCATGCTAAGTTTTCTATTGTATCTACTATATTCTTAATCATTTGACCTGTAAAGTAAATGCTATCCATCATAAAAACAAAATTTAATTTCTAGTACTCTGCATCAGTCATCATATGATTCAATAGGTGTTGGGTCCTTGGCCCTTGCCTTGGGCACTTCCTTCTACAACAAGGTTTGGATTTGTTTTTCAATTTGCCCAAACCCAGGGTTCTAATGATATTGCTATACCTGCACCACTTGGATATCCTTTATACTTAGTTCCTTTTCACGGTCTTGCACTGGTTCTTCTCTTTTCCTCTATGTTGTCATGGCCCTGGCTAGCAAGTTCTTCATGACCCAGAACTGCTGGATGGTTTGTCTGAATAATGTTTGACGACCTCTTGTATGCTCAAGTCGATGAGAGATGACCCTTAGCCCTCCATAGGAAGTTCTTCATTTACGGCCTTGGTATTTAACTCTACCTACCAAGTTATTGTCACAGCCTTTACCCGTGATCGTGTTCCTACATGGTATGTATGCATTAAGTTATGCATGCTTTCTTCCCCCATTTTGCTTCCCCTTTTTCATTGGGTTTTTCTCTCCAAAGCCACCATATCCTTCCTTTTCTTTTCTACCTATTTACTTTCTCTTTGTACTCCTTCTCTTCCCTTCCTCGCTTCTGCCTCCACTATATTTTCCTTCTGCAATTTTTTCAGTCCCCACCACTCTCGCATTTTTACCTACTCTTGATGACAAAGTGACAAAATCTGAATGGTATAGGAGTTAAATAAACCTATAATGTTAACACAAGTGAAAACATTAAAACAATTTGAATTTCATTCACGGCATGTTGCATTTCCTTGCAATTCTTCTTTACAAAATACCAACTACAAATTTTCTCTCAGCAACCTGGTTGCCCCCAATTCCCTTCCCATCTATCCTTGGTCCTTCTTGCACGTGAATGTAAGGGTATCTCTTCCCTCCTTTGCTCAAATCCCCCCTTGGATTCCTTAAACTAAGATCCATGTTGTGGTCCAGCTCCACTCCTAGGAGCTGGCAAACAAGGTTTGGGGTGACCAAAGTCAGAAATTCTAGGTGTCCGCTCTATTTCCACCGCAATGACAGACCCATTAGACTTGAGATGCCTCAACACCTCCCTCTTATGATTTCAATTTCCGGCCTATCCTTGCAGTCCATCGTGACTCAGGATGCCTAAAAATGGATTTAGTTGCCTACGTGATATTCCCCGTGCCCCCCCCCCCCCCCCCAAGCAATACTTTCGGCTCCTGACCCACTCATGCCCCCATTTCCTCTAGGGAATGCTTACCTTGGAGGCCCTACCAGTTGCACTAGGGTTCCATGCCCTCTTCTCCCTACTAATATCCTATTGCCACTCAAGATTACTCGGATGCCATGCCGAAACCCATTGGTCAAGATTCCCCCCATCACTATTCCATAGAATCTCTTTCTTTCCCCTTGGGTTTGAATGACCCCCATTAACTGGACTAGCCAAGTTGAAACTGTCTTCCATTTCACTCCCCCCACTAGTTCTGGAAGCTACCAAACCCCTGCAAGCTGTCAAAGGAGCCATAACCTCTTCTCAATCCTGGGCTGCTGATTTTCACTATGGAAATTTCCAATTTCTTTCCCCAGGATCTGAGAGTCCCTCCTAACCCTCCACAGATCCCTTCTTTCTCCCCAACCTTCCATAAAATGCAACCAATACATATACAAACATTAACAACAGACAACTGACCCAAAATTATCGTATTCTTTCACTTCCTACAGCAATTAAGAAACCACACATCAACAACTTAGTAGAGGACCAACATTTTTTGAAAAATTTCAATACCACCCTCATTCTATGCTAGACTCACCTCCAATTTTGCAACATTGATGCAAAATCTAGATTTAGGAGAGCTCAATTTACATATTAGTCTCTTTCCAAGTCAATGTAGGTGGAATCCAAGTGCTGGTGACAACCCCTTCTCCTGTAGGTCTAGTTCTCCTCTCAGCTACCAACCTCAACTCTTGGCTCTCATTCTCTTCTCCCACCTTGCATGCATTCACTAATCTCACTCGCCACCTTTCTACCTTGAATGTTCACCCACCTACCCATTTGTTTTCCCGAGGCTTCCTCCACTTGCCTCATTCTCCCATTTCCGTTTTCCTCATTTGTGTGGGGTCCTTGGATGGGCCACCCACATACCCTCCTCCTTCGTTCTTCAATCATGCGATTGATCCCCATTCAGATCCAGGCTCCCTACAGCCCTCGATTGGGGTGTTATGTTAAACACTATTTATATTAAATAGAAAGTAACATTAAATGTCAAGACAATGTGATGATAAAAAATGAAAGTTTCATTGTGTTAAGATACAAAGATATGCGTTACTTTTTTATGACCAAAAACCAACACCAAAATGTCACATTAGAAAATGAACATCTCAATGTGGTTGTGCAAAAGAAATGGTGTCAAACTACGTTAAAAATAAATGCTAGGACAATGTGATGAAAAACACCAACATGAGTTAGTGACAAAAAAATCAATATCACCATTGTTGCAAAAAAATATTAGACATTTCATTTTGATTAACATTACATATTATTGCAATGTTACATTACAAAAGTAACATCAAAATGTGATTGTGCAAATAAAATGACATGAACATGCAATATGATATTACATAAAAAATAGCGTCATGTGGTTGTATAATTTCTTTCATGTGACACTGTTATGAAGATAAATGCTTTGACAATGCGATGAAAAAATCTAGCATCACACTGATATAAATGAAATAATGTGACAAACAAGCCAACCTCACATTTATGACATACATGTTCTAGCATGAGAATGACACATAAATTTATCCAACATTGAAATGTGATAAACATTGTCGCCATGTGACATTACATTACAATTTATCTAACATTGCAATGTGACATTACAAATTTAGTTAACCGCATTGACTAATGTGGTTGACTATCTTTCACTATATTTACATTCAACACTCTTCAACTTCAGTCAAACAAAATATTAATAGACAAGCATAGTCAACCACATTAGTTAAACATATTCAAACAAATTTAACCTTTATAGTAAAACTTTATCAACCCTATGTTTACCATATTTAACAATAGTCAACCGTGTTCACTCATAGTCATCGTCAGTCAATGTAACTCGACCATGTTCAATTATAGTCAACCATGATTGACCAAAGTCAAACATTTTCGACGTTAGGAAGCTAAGGTCATCCTTAATCAATCAAAATTAAGATTTACAAATGTTTCATAATAACAATATTGATATTAATAATAATGACTAATAAAAATAAAAATAATAATTTTAATGTTAATAAAAATGACTAATAATAATAATAATCATAATATTATTATTATCACCTCGGAATGGTACATAAATCTAACCAATATCACAAAGTGGAAAATATTGTCACAATGTGACAAAGATTATCAGAATGTTAGATTGCTTTGCAAATTTTGCAACATCACAATGTGACATTACAAATTTAGTTAACCGCATTTAATAATGTGGTTAATTATGCTCAACTATGTTTGATATTCAACATTGTTCAACTTTCGTCATGTATAATCATGTATTAATATTATTTATTAATATTAATAATCAAACATATTGTGGGGAAACACAGGAGAACGGAAACGGATTGCGGAGCTCTGGAGATTACGGCTAGGGTTCTGCATTGTGCTCAGATGGCGCAAACTGCTCTGCACAGACAACCAACAAGGACCTGACTATCCGAGCAGGCTTTTCAAAACAGAGGAGTAAGAGGGCGCAGGACACATGGGCGACCCCCAGGGGGGGGCTTCTGCAACCTCCCCCAGCGTACACGAAGTACAGCACCACAATGAGAGATCAATTCGGTTTGGATCAATCCATGAGAACGTCATCAATCCAGAAATCTTGCGCCAGAATGAGCGCAAAGGAAAAGAGCATCTGAAAGATAAGGTAAATGGAGAGAATGTGAAGCCAACGCCAAAAAAGGGTACCCAGAGGGTCTCTTCAACCACATGCAAACCAATAGCTACACATCGACCCAGAATCGAACTGTCGGGGGAAAAAATAGAAGCAAGAATCCAATACATGACGGATCATGCACTCATTGGGAAGTTCATAGGGTTTTGGTCGACGGAGAAATCCCTCTATAGTTGGATTGCAACGAAATGGAAACCTAAGGGAGATGTGACTCTGCAGTTAGGCCCAAAAGGATTCTTCACAGCAATCTTTTTCTGCCTGGAAGACAAATACAGAATCCTGGTTGAGGGTCCTTATTTCTTCAACTCAGCTGGCCTATACTTGCGGGATTGGGGTCCCAGATTCAACCCGGATCAGGAGGATCTTACATGGACACCAGTCTGGATAAGACTTTACGGATTACCAGATGAATACTGGGATGAGGACATTCTGAAAAACATAGGAAATGGCTTAGGGAAATATATAAGGACTGCTGAAGAAACGAAACTACGAAGATATACATCCTACACCCACTTATGCGTCTTCATGCGCCTAGACAAAGCCCTGCCGGAATCGGTAAGTCTCTCTCACCGTGACTATGAGTGGATCCAGCCTTTAGACTATGAACATGTTCCGTTTCGCTGCCGTAAATGCCATGCCATAGGGCATCTATTTAGAGATTGCCCCCTGAATGCTCAAGATAAACGCAGTCCAATGATGGCTTCATCAAAGCCCCCACTCACAAGAGAGCGCATAAAAAACCACCCACATGGAAGAAACCCAAACAGAATACGGCCTCTGACCATGCAATCAGGAACAACTTTGGAATCCTAGCTAATATCTCGGATGAGCATAATACTTCCTCTCCTCCAAGTTCTGACCACCCCTCTTCCTCTTCACAGCCACCTCCCGAGGCCCCTCCATCCAAAACCCCTCCCTCTAAAGATCCCCCAGCCCACAACTTGGAGAGCAAAGAGAAGCAGCGG
Source organism: Pinus tabuliformis (assembly GCA_031772625.1). Lineage (NCBI taxonomy): Eukaryota > Viridiplantae > Streptophyta > Pinopsida > Pinales > Pinaceae > Pinus > Pinus tabuliformis. The sequence goes on from CM062820.1 coordinate 411,598,659, forward strand.
GACAAAGATAACGAAATGGAGGTTGATGGATCCTCTGGCCCCGCCCAGGATCCAGATATTCCCACGGAAGAAGACAATCAGGTGCAACAAATGGAGGAAGAGCCGGAAAGTATAGATCTACATGGATTAGACATACTCGAACTAGAAGCAGCATGCAAGAAGAAAGCATATGAAAGCATCCCAGAACTACAGCTGGACAAACAGGAAATGGTCATTTCCAGGGCCTATTATCAAAATCAGCTTGGCATCTAGCCAGGAAGTCACTGGGATCTTAGCCAAACCCAAAAAGATTCCAAAAAAAGGGGAAGAAGAACAGACCTCCAAAGAACAATAGCGCTCGGGAAGATTCTGGTAGACTCCGGTAGGTATGCTAAGCTTACGAAGTACTACAAGCCCTCCCCCAATAGTGAATCATGAAGCTCATTTCATGGAACCTCAGGGGGCTCAACGGCCCAGGAAAACTCAGAATGCTTAAAAATATGGTAAAAATGGAAAAGCCACAAATTTGTTTTTTCCAAGAAACAAAATGTAATAGCACAACTCTAGAAAGAATCTTCTCCAAAGCTTGGCCAGGATGTCAATCAGTTGTTGTAGATGCATCTGGCGCTTCAGGGGGATTAGCCATTGCATGGAACTCTCAAGCACTCACTCTGTCGGACTTCCATGCTTCACACAATCTCATACAGGCTACCTTCCACATAGTCGGCACAAATATTCATGGGAATCTCTCGAATGTTTACTTCCCTCAGGAAGCAAAGGAAAAGATTGCTCTCCTCCACACCTTAGAAGTCCTTAACGCCAATCGAAGGCACCCTCTGTGGATAGCGGGAGGGGACTATAACATGATCACAAAATTAGAGGAGAAGATTGGCGGCAGAAACAAGTTGGAACAGGAAAACACCTACTTCAAAAACTTTATTCAGAATGCATCCTTGATAGACTTACAGTTCTGCAATGGCACTTTTACGTGGAGTAATCACAGAGCAGGCCTTCATCAAATAGCCTCCAAGCTGGATCGCTTTCTCATATCAGATAACTCGATCCACTTGGGGGGGGATTTCTCGGCGGCCATTCTACCACACTCTGGCTCTGATCATTGGTCGGTTGCCCTTCAATGGCAACGTCCAGGCAATAACACGCGAAGACCTTTCCGCTTTGAGGAGTTTTGGTTCACTCATCCCTCTCTTAGAGACTTCGTCAACTCCACATGGACCTCCTTCCGCCCTCAAGAAGGATCCAAGATGTTTCAGTTTCAACAGAAACTCAAACATCTAAAGCTCTGTCTCAAGAGATGGAACAGAGAGACCTTTGGAAACATATTCAAGGCACAAAATGATCTTCAAAAAGCCCTGGAGGAACTGCAAAGAGAAATAAGTACATGCGGGCATACAGAGAGAACCCTCGAACAGGAGCAGACCATCCACAATCAGCTTGAAGAAAGAAGAAAGCAGGAGGAGATATGCCAGAAACAGAAATCAAGAATCAGATGGCTAAAAGAGGGAGAAAGAAATACCAATTTTTTCCACAGAACAACAGTGCAACGCAGAATGGGCAACAATATCCCTTACATTCAAAAATCAGGAGGAGAAAAGGTGGAGCAACATGAGGAAATTGAGAAGACACTCCTCGAACTCTTTAAGTAGGTCCACCAAGAACCTGACATCAACAGACATCAGGCAATTGAAATAATTACCTGCAATATACCAAAATTAATCACAGCGGAGCATAATGAACTCCCCCTTAGCCCAATTCAAATGCAGGAAGTGGAAAATGCAATGACTCAGCTTAAAGATGGAAAAGCTCCCGGCCCGGATGGTTTTACCACTACTTTCTTTCACAAGTTCTGGGATTTCATAAAGCTGGAAGTCTGGGAGGTGGTGGAGGAGTCGAGAGTTGCTCATTGGCTGCTTCCCTCGCTCAACACCACCTTCATAGCCCTGATTCCAAAAGAAGAGGATGCGCTCAAACCAGACAAATTCCGGCCAATAGCACTATGCAATGTTATATACAAGGTCATCTCTAAAGTCATCGCAAACAGGCTAAAGCCCTTCCTGCCCATGCTCATCTCACCGGAACAATCAGGTTATGTGGAAGGAAGATAGATTTTGGACGGAATCATCCACACGCATGAGATCACCCACACTCTCAAGCATTCAAAGCAGGAAGGTATGCTCCTTAAACTGGATCTTTCCAAGGCTTTCAACAAACTTAGTTGGAATTATATTCAGCAAATGTTATCTGCTTTTAGATTCAGCCCCACTTGGATTCTATGGGTTATGAGCCTTATCTCCTCCACTAGCTTCTCCATCCTAGTAAATGGGATCCCCTCTCGCCCTTTCTCCCCCTCCCGGGGTATCAGGCAAGGTGACCTACTCTCCCCCTTCCTCTTTGTTTTGATGGCTGAAGGCCTGGGACGTCACATTAAGAATGCCCTCCACACGCACCAGCTTAAGGGTATCTCCATTCACAACCTGCCAGCTACTTCCCATCAGCAATTTGTTGATGACACGATGATGTTTGGGTACCCATCTGTTCAAGAAGCCTCAATTTTCAAAGCAGTGCTAACTGATTTTTCAGAAGCCTCAGGGACCAGCATCAACTGCTCCAAATCGCAGATTTTCTTCTTTAGCACTCCCCGGTAGTCAAGTCGGCCATAGTCCGCATTCTGGAATTCCCCATGGCCACCCTCCCCTCTAAGTATCTTGGTTGCTCCCTTCACTACCTCAGCCATCAATCACTCCTCTTGGCGCAATTTAATTGAAAAACTTGAATCTTGTCTCAATCAATGGACTCACAAAACTTTGAACCTAGTCAGCCGGGCGGTACTTATTAAAGCCATTCTTCAAGCTATGTCGCTGTACCTATTCTCCATCCTGGCAGCGCCAAAATGGGTCCTAAAAAGACTAAGGAAAATTCAGAGAGATTTCCTTTGGGGGAGCAATGCAACCAATCGCAAATGGGCTCTGGTAAAATGGAGCACAGTATGCAAGCCAAAGGGAAAGGGAGGAATAGGACTAAGGGATCTGGATCATAGCAACGCCATCATGGGAGCCAAGATCTGGTGGTAGTGGCTCACCAATGCAGGCAAGCCGTGGGTCACTTTATGGACAACAAAGTATGCCAACCAGCGACCCCAGGAAGAGCTTATTAGATTGGAGCCCAGTGACAAAGGTTTGTTAATATGGAACGCTGCCAAGGAACATTATAAGATGATCTAGCAGCACAGTTTCTGGGAGGTAAGAAATGGAAATAATGCTAGATTCTGGATGGACACATGGAATCAAATGCCCACCCTCAACAATGCTCTGAACCAGCCTCTACACAATATGGAGGAGGAAACACAGCAAGTCAAAATCAGGCAATTTTGGACCCAGGAAGTGGAGAAAGGCTACCGAACCTAGAAACCAGGCAACCAAATCCTCACAAATGATAATCGCCAGACATCCACAGCTTTGGAAACGGAGCTCAGCAAAAGAAAAATCAGGTGTGACGAAAGGGAAGATATCCTAAGATGGGGCTATCTACCAAAAGGAGCGTTCACCACGTCTGAAGCATATAAAATAATTTGCAATGACTCTGCACCTCAGGACCCGATCTGGGGCCAAATATGGAACTCAGGCTCTTGGCCCAAGATCTGCCACTTTCTCTGGTTGGTAGGGCATCAGAGAATCCTAACATGGGACAAGCTCTGAAGAAGAAATTTCCATGGACCCTCCATCTGCTTCAACTGCTGTGCCCATGAGGAAACGCTCCAACATTTGTTGGACTCTTGCCCCCTCGCCAACCAGCTATGGGAGAAAGCAAGCTTTCGATGTCAAAGAAGATGCAGACTTGAAGATGAAATTACAAATTCCATACGACAGTGGCAAAAGGACCCGTATAAGAGCAACATCATCAATCATCTTTGGCGATTGATTCCTGGGCTAATCCTATGGAGTATATGGAAGGAGCGAAACAAACACATTTTCAAAAACCAACGCTCTTTGATGGACAATATCTGGCATATGCTTTGCAAAAATATTCAAGAAACTATGATACTAGGACCCTGGAAGGAGGAGGATTGGCCTTCCCTAGCCAATGAGAAAACTATCATGGACAATTGGCAGATTAGATGCACCAAAAGCATGCACCAGCAGGACCCCCCTGCAGCCAGCACTGAAAAACAAGTCGAATGGAAGCCTCCGCCAAAGCACACTTTCAAACTCAACTTTGATGGAGCCTCAAAGGGGAATCCTGGGTTAGCAGGCTTTGGTGGAATAATCAGGAATCATGAAGGGGCTCCCATGACACTCTACTATGGAAATATTGGTTGGGACACCAACAACTCAGCTGAATTGGAAGGGTTATGGCAGGGTCTCCAACTTGCTGGGGAGCTCAACCTCCACCCTTTGGAGGTTGAAGGAGACTCCCAAATCCTCATCAATATGGCCAAAAAAATCCTAAATGGATCTCAGGCCAAAAAAATAGCCACCAGCTGGAGGTTAGAAGCACGACTGGAGGCAATAGAACAGAAGCTTCACAGCAACAGAGCTATCACCTTCACTCATACAAAGAGGGAGGGCAACAAGATAGCGGACTTCATGGCCAATGTTGGAGTGGGAAGTAATCACTCTCTAATCACAGGACAGCTGAATGCTATCTTACCGCATGAGGACGCCCAAGAATGCTCTCGACTGGTCCAAAAGGAGGAAACTCCCCCGGATGCGGGTGATTAGGGCGATGGGACGGGAGTCGGGGGCTGGCCACATGCCGTCCCTCAGCCATCACGTGGCACCCCAATCGAGCAGCTGGATAGGACAAAGAAGGTTTAAGGCGAAGGGACCTGGGACAGTTAATGCCCGGAGAGTACACTCGATCCAGAGCAAGGCAGTAGTAATGGCGGATGGGATCCCGAGCAGGGTAGGTGGGGATGAGGAGAATAAAACTGGGCTGGAGCAGGGAATGTTGGTTGTGATGCATTCGGTTGGCCTCTCTGTTGTTGAAGTAGTCCCTTCTCAGACGGACGGGTCCATCACGAGGCTGGTTCTTGCAGTTGATAGTCTGGTTCACTTGGTAGTTTGCTGGAAGTCTCATCCCACTATGGTGAGACCCCGACAGCAGATGCTAAGCCGTCGAGACTCATCCAGAGGAGGGGGTTCGCGCAGACCTGAAAGGGATAGTGTTGGGCATTGTTGCCACTGCAATCTTGCAAGCTCCATTGGAGCCACCCCCCTACACTCAGGTCAACACATGGATGCAGGGGCTTCCGGCTCGGCCACCTTGCCAGCTTTTCGCTCCACCATCTTCAATTTCACCAGCTCAACGATAAACCCAAGAATCAGCGCGCATGTTTCCATTCTGTTCATTGAGAATCCTCCAGAGGTTGATGACCCCATAGATGCTCGAGAGCAAGGGATGCAAGACTACCCTGGGGAAGCAGAGCAGGCTCCGACAGCTGAGATGGAGCAGGAAGCAAAGGGCCGGGTTACTGACAAGGAAAAATCCAATCATACCTAGAATGCTCCAAACACGGAAATTGGGGAAGAGGAAGCGACCTCTCCTACTGGAGCTGAGTCGGATTACTATGGGTGGTGCCTAATTGTGGAAGATCAACCGGACGAACCGAACGAATGACAGCGCCAGTGCTCATGCTTCACCAGGTCGCTCAAGGTCCAGTTATCATTTTCTGTTTTGTTATAGCTGTTGGGTATTTTGTGTTATTGACGAGAGCAGGAATTGTCTCCCCTGCGCGGGAGGATTTGGTTGGTACCTTTTTTTCTAAGGCCCCTGCGAGGGCCATCGTCTATGGGCAGTCTTGGTATTTCAGTTTACTACCCCTGCGAGGGCTTGCTGTGGGGGACTATGTCTTGGTTTCTGTCAGTCTTAGTTTCTGTCTCTATCTGGTGCCCCTGTGAGGGCAAGAGCATACTGGTTTCACCTGATGTAATTTTGAACTCTGTACATATTTAATAGATTAGCCTTTTTACCGAGAAAAAAAATAATCAAACATATTGTGACATCAGAATGACACATAAATCTATCTAATGTCGCAATGTGGCAATCAATGCCAAAAAGTTACATTACATTGCAATTTATGTCACCTCACAGTGCAACAAACATTGTTGCAATGTGACAAAGATTGCCACAATATTACATTACATTACAGTTTATCCAACGTCGTAATTTGACATTACAAAATTAGTCAACCACATTTACTAATGTTGTTGACTATGTTCGAGTATGTTTGACAGTCAACACTCTTCAACTTCAGTCAAACACTATTTCCTTTTAATAGTATTGATTAATAATATTAATCATGCAGAATCAACCACATTAGTCAAACATAGGAAACATATCTAAACAAAGTGAACCAGTAGTCAAACACAATGGTCAATTAATCATGGTCAACCATGGCCACCAACATCAACATCGTTAGAATGGTTAACCAAGGTCAACCATGTTCAACCATGATTAATCATGATCAACCATGGTGAACCATGGTCAACCAATGAGCAATCATGGTCAACCAAGGTCATCCAACATCAACATTATTAAAATGGTTAACCAAGCTCAAACATGGTCAACCATAATCAACCATGCTCAAACATAATTGCATATTAATATTATTAATTTATATTAAAAATAAAAAAGAGTTGACTACATTAGTCAAACATAATAAAACAAAGTCAACCTTTATAGCCAATGTTTAAATAGTTAGCCATGATCAAATTTGGCCAACACTATGTTTACCATATTTGACAATAGTCAACATTGTTGACTCATAATTGTTCTCAGCCAACATAAATTAACAATTAAAAAATTAGTCAACCACATTTACTAATGTTCTTAACTATGTTCAACTATGTTTGATAGTTAACACTCTTCAACTTCAGTCAAATGTTATCCCCTTTTAATATTATTGCTTAATGTTAATAATCACGAATAGTCAATCACATTAGTTAAACATAGACAAACATAATTAAACAATGTTAACTATTAATTAAGCATAGTCAACCATAATGGACAATCAAGTTATCCATGGTAAACCATGGCCAACCACGATCAACTATATTTGACCATGAGAAACCATGGTTAATTGAGGTCAACCATGGCCGACCATGATCAACCATGTTCAGCCATGGTCAACCATGGTCATCCAACATTAACATGGTTAGAATGGTCAACTAAGGTAAACTAAACTATGGTCGACTGTTATCAATGATGGTCGATCATCATCAACTAATGAACAAGCATGGTCAACCAAGGCTAACCATAGCTGACCATGATCAAGCATCATGAACAATGATCAACCAATGTCCTCCAGAATCAACATGGTTATAATTGTGAACCAAGGTCAACCATGTTGAACCATGATTAATCATGGTCAATCATGTTCAACCATGGTCATTTTCCTGGTCAACCATGATAAACCATGTTCAAACATAATTGTGCATTAATATGTTATTGATTTATATTAATAATAAAGCATAGTCAACCACATTAATGAAACATAGTAAAAAATATTCAAGTTTTATAGTCAACGTTTAAATAGTTAATTATGATCAAACTTGGTCAACATTATGTTTACCATATTTAACAATAGTCAACACCATTCACTCATAGTTGTTCTGAGTCATTATAACTCTACCATAATCAATTATAATGAGCAAGATTTAATATTTAATATTAATATTAATATTAACAAAGTCGACTATTAATAATATTAATAATAAAATTGTTAATATTAATAAAAATCACCTATTATTATCATTTTGTAAATAAATGTTTAAGTGGGGTTTATAATTTTTGGGAATGCCTAAAGAGTTAGGGTTTTGTAGAAAGGTTTATGAATAACAAATTATTGATCCATCAAACAAGAATTTTGAGAGCTAAATTTTAGCACGACATATTTTGATTGGCCTCATGAGTAAATCTTTGGGAAGGGGACCAAATCCCCTCCTATAGAAATGTGGTGGCAAGTTCCAATAAACCCTCGATCAGAGGTTTGAGTTTAGTTGGGGACAGGGGACAAAGAAACTCTAGTGCTATGGGCCTAGCGGTAATCCTAACTTAAGGGTCACTGTGTTGTATCCCAATGTGTTCATTTTAAATAACCAACTAGAAAAATCGATGCAATTTATTAAATATCGCACATTGGTTTGTAAATTTATGGAAATTAAGAATAAGGAACAAGGACTGGTAAAGTGGATACATTTGAAGTGGAAGCCAAATGGTATAAATGAACTAAGATTAATGCGAAAATGTATTTTTGCGGTAATATTCGCTAATCTAGAAGATCAGAAGAAGATATTTAAAAATGGACCCTACTTCATGAATAACTCTTAGGTTATTTATGTGGTTGTGGGAAGCTTGTTATGATCTAGAAGAGGAGTAGTTTTTGGCATCCTCAATGTGGGTTTGATTATTCGCGTTGCCTGGGGAATTTTAGGTACTCAATATCCTTGAAGGAAATCATAACTCCATTGGGGAATTCTTTAAAGTAATTTCGTAGATAACGAAGAGGAGGAAAACTGATTGGGAAAGAATTCTTATATATATATATATATATATATATATATATATATATATCTCAAAAGCCCTCCTAGAGTCCATTGATAATGAATACGAGGATGATATTTGGACCCAAGAGCTCGATTATGAGCATGTTCCATTCAAGTGTAGCATATGACATGCATATGAACACATGATCAGGGTATTCCCATTGACTATGCAAGAAAACTAGGAAGAAAATGACAGAAACAACGAGGAGGGTTTCCAAAAGGTGGGAAATAGGATAAATTGTAGCAACTACAACCAAGCGACAAAGGCAATGATGGGGAAATTTATGGTAAAGAAAGGGATAATAAAAAACAATAATTTTCATCTCTTTCACAGTTGGAGGATATTGTGGAAGGCATGATCCAATAGGTCCATCTTATGGTGCAATCCATGGATATTGATAACGAGGCAATAATTTCAAAAGAGAAGCATATGCCAAAATAAAAAGATCTCGAGGAAGCTTATGATCTGCTAGATTTAAAGAAATTACTCACTAATACTAGTGTGATCTTGGAGGTAGAAGATCGAAAAAGATACCCTTAGCCCAAATGCAAAAATCATGGTCAAATTTTTAAAAACCTGGGCTATGGTATAGGCCACAAGTATCCTATCCAAGAAAATACAACACTTTTATGGGCTATAGATCCAATGGTGTCAAAATTAGACCCAGCTGAAAGGTGAATCTAAGTGTCATCCTAGCTCAGAAAGGTCCACTACATCTAAGTAAAACGAAAAACAACAATTAGGAGAATGAGGCCACAAGGGATGGGAAACAATGAGGGAGTTAATGATAGAAGCTAGATAATTCCTCATCAACTATGGGCATATCAATGAAATCATGGCATGATTTCACCTCATTTCTCCAAATCCATAATGAAATTAGTCTCATGAAATGTACGGGGTCTTAACAACAAAGGTAAAGTGAGGTTCCTAAACAAAATAATCGAGAAAGAAAAACCAAGTATAATCCTATTGAAAAAGACAAAGGTTTCGAGTGAGAAATTAGATGAAACCACTAACAAATGATGGAAGGGATGTGCATCTATATACCTAGATTCCCGTGGAAATGTAGGTGGATTTTAAATGATTTGGAATCTTGGAGTAACCATATTCCAGGATTGGGTAGCCATTCCTAATATAGTATTAGGTATATTTTGATGCATAGGGGCACAAAAAGAGACATGCCTCTCAGTATTCTATGCCCCAATAATTCTTAGGGAAAATAGGGGGTTTTTAGTGGATATTTTTAGTCTAAGAAGTATTCACTTAAATGAGTTATGAATTGTATGAGGGGACTTGAATATGATTAGGAACCTAGAAGAGAAGAAAGGGGGCATTCGATGTTTAGACTAGTTGACCCAAATATTTTAGGAGTTAATTCAAGAATTGATAATAGTGGATATTGATACCACCAATGGTATAATTACTTACAATAATTGACAGGGAGGTAGACACTAGGTAGCCTATTGGCTACATCACTTTTTTCCTTTAGAAGAATTGGTGGGGAGGGATTTGTATGTGGAACCATAGATTCTCCCATATTTAGGCTCCGACCATTGGCCTAGCCTGGAGATAGATCTAAATATGGCTTCAAGAAATAGGCGCTTTAGATTTGAAACTTTCAGGTTGTAATGGTCAAACTTTGTTCCCATGTTAGAAGGATGGTGGAAAGGTATCAGTGTGCAAGGTAAAAACTTGATGGAAACCTTCCAACTCAAACAGAAGGCATTAAAACTAAGAATTAAGCATTGGAACCAAATGAAGTTTGGAAATATTCATTAGGAGAAGTGCAATCCAAAACAAATGATGGTAAAAATACAACAAGAAATTTTCAAAGATGGTTGATAAGTGACTTAGGTTAAGGAGGACAGATGAATCATCCATGATTTTGAGCAATTTCGAAAGAAAGAAGAGATTCTATGGAGACAACAATCAAGAGTCTAGTGGTGAAGTGCAGGGGAGAGAAATATCGGGTTCTTCCGTAAGGCCACGATCAATCATAGGGTGAATAATAGAATTTTCTACCTTTTGTTGAAGGAAGCAAATAGACTCATGCATCATGAGGAAATAGACTATGACTTAATCTCTTATTTCTCGAATTGACTATTGGAACTAGATCCATATAGGGAGGATGAAATTAATCGTATCACTTCCTTCATTCCCTGAACCATAGATGCTTAGAAGGACTTAACTCTGATGAGAGAGATAGCATACACATATATAGAGCAGGTAGTGAGAGAGATGTTGAATAACAAATCCTGTAGGCCTCACAAATTTACAAGTTTCTTTAAAGAATGTTTGCACTTTTTAGTTAATGGAATTCATTCACTTGTTAAAGAGTCCCAAAGGCAAAAAAAGATCTAGTCTGGTCTCAACACCACCTTCTGGGCGCTCATCCCTATGTCTAGTACATCGATTGATCCAAGTGGATATGAACCCATTGCATTGTGTAATGTGAGATAGAAAGTCATATCTTTAGTCATACTAAAATTACTTAAGCTGTGTCTAAATCACATCATTTCCCCATAGCAGACAGGGCTCATCATTATAGGAAATTTCATTCTAAAAATGGCCTCCTAATAAAAAATAATAAAATAATAGGAAAATAATAAAACAAGAGTTAAGAATTTTGAAGGGAAAAAAAGAATACTACTTTTTTAATTGTATCTTTGGCCTATCTCCTTATATGTTTATTCAAATTTCAAGTGTAGACACTTGTTGGATGCGGAATTAATTTTTTCATACAACGAGTACCCATTATGCATACCTCTAAGAAGACCCACATTGATAAAAAATGAAGATACTTTAAAAAAATGTGTTGAACACGTTTTTTAATGGATATTCAATTTTTATGAATGTGGGTCTTCTCAAAATTATGAATAATGGATACTCATTGGATGTGAAATTTAATTCCACATCCAAGGAGTGTCTATATTGGAAATTTGAGTAAACCTATAAAGAGATAAAACAAACAAAAATAAAAGTTTAAAAAGTAGTTTTGTTAATTGTCCCTCCAAAATATTTACATGTACCTCTTTATAAATTTAAATGATTTTGATTACTTTACATATTATGTACGTGAAAATTTCATGGGAAATTTTAGATTGAAATTTCCTCTAATGGGAGAGGAACAAGATTCTTCATTGTAGGAATTTATAGGGTAAGTTCCTCAGAAAGAATACCAAAAGGACACCGCTCACAACCAGATCTCAAATCAATACACCAGTATTTTTGACGTGGTTAAAACCCTCAGAGTGCAAGGAGGGAAACAGTCCACGGCCTGTCCCAACGTGGGTACAGACAATTTATTAATCAAAGAATGAAAATTTACATAAGCTTCTCTCATGCACGGATTACCCGAACAATGACCCTCCATGCGCTTTAAATAGAACTCATGGACCAATCGGGTGTCAAGCCACGGATCAAGTGTCGATAATACCGAGGTGAGAGTGAACCGTCGGATCACTACATATCGTGACCGTCGGATTGTAAGTTACAATATGTACAACGGTAAAGAAAGACACTTTACTTAACTCTATACCTAACTCTAAACTAGACCAAGTTGATCTTAACTATATCCTATGTGTCGGAATATCCTAACATCCCCCCTTAAGAACAACTTGGGATAGGATTGAAGGATTTACAAATATGACACAATAGGAGAAGGAAGGAGGCACTAGAGCCTATCCCCCCTTAGTGACAACTTCCTGAACTCCAAGCATATATCGAAGTTTAGTGAACTTCACCTCTGTGAGAGCCTTTGTGAAGATGTCTGCAACCTGATCATCCGTTGGACAATATTGCACTTCAAGAACATGGTCATGAATGAGCTTTCTGATGAAGTGCATGTGTAGTTCAATGTGTTTGCTGCGCTGATGCTGGACTGGATCTTTGCATAGCTGAATGGCACTTTGATTATCACACCAAAGTGTGGTTGGATGCTGCTGCTCAAAGCCAAATTCGGATAGGATCTGACGAAGCCACAAGGCTTCCTTACTAGCTTCCACGGCACCACGATACTCTGCTTCTACTGACGAAAGAGAAATGGCAGCCTGTTTCTTACAAGCCCATGTAATAGGTCCTGAACCAAGATTGAAGACATAACCGGCAGTAGACTTCCGATCATCAAGGTCACCAGCCCAATCAGAATCAGTGAAACCAACTAACAGAGGAGCTGCTTTGGCACTGTAATGAATCCCAAACTGTACTGTACCTCGAACATAACGAAGTATTCTTTTAGCTGCTTTCCAATGACTTGGCATGGACTTTCCATTTTTTGAAAAAAAATCCTGAAGATGAAGATGCTGAAAGTAAGTGGTCCAATGGATAGATCTCGAAAAAATAGGCGGTTTTAAAAAAAACGGCTCTGAAAAAGGCTTCCGGATGAAGAAGAAACCATGTAGGAATTTACAGGGTAAGTTCCTCAGAAAGAATACCAAAAGGACACCGCTCACAACCAGATCTCAAATCAATACACCAGTATTTTTGACGTGGTTAAAACCCTCAGAGTGCAAGGAGGGAAACAGTCCACGGCCTGTCCCAACGTAGGTACAGACAATTTATTAATCAAAGAATGAAAATTTACATAAGCTTCTCTCATGCACGGATTACCCGAACAATGACCCTCCATGCGCTTTAAATAGAACTCATGGACCAATCGGGTGTCAAGCCACGGATCAAGTGTCGATAATACCGAGGTGAGAGTGAACCGTCGGATCACTACATATCGTGACCGTCGGATTGTAAGTTACAATATGTACAACGGTAAAGAAAGACACTTTACCTAACTCTATACCTAACTCTAAACTAGACCAAGTTGATCTTAACTATATCCTATGTGTCGGAATATCCTAACATTCATGGCATCATTACGACCAACAAACTAATTCACTCTCTCAAGAAGGCTAAACGACTAGGTATAATTATTAAAATTTATTTACATAAAGCTTATGATAGGACCAGTTAGAAATATCTGCTGAAGGCATTTGGGTTTTCCCTGGTGACTTAAATGGATTAAATCCTTTATTTCAACCCCCTTCTTCTTAATTCTTCAAAATGATTCTCCCACTCATACCTTTTGAGCATCGCAAAGCTTGAGACAAGGGGACCCCTACCCCATTTTTTGTCATGCATGGATAGGAAGGTACATCAAAGAAACAACAATTCAAGGTGGAATCTGAGCAATTTGCTTGGTGGGGCAAGATCTTCGATTACACATTAATAACTAGTTGATGATATATGCTTTTTAGGGATCCTTCTTTCCAGGAAAGCCAAAGATTTGTCTACTTATAATTCAAGAAGATTTGACATTGTTAGAGAAGGCCGAAGAGGAGTATGGCTTTGGTTTCCAGATGGGGCTCACCCTTTTATGTGACGACGTTGCTTTCAAATATCTGAAGTCCATGTTGGGGGTAAAGGATTACCCGATACCTGCAAATTCAGTTATGCGATACTCTAACAAGACTGGAGATCATATACTCTGTCTATAAGGAAGAAACCTGAATGAATCTGAGGAAGCATTGTAGTGGAACTGATTCGGTGTAAATCTAGTGGCCTCTGTTGGAGTTAATTCTCATGCAGATGAGTCATATGGGATTAAACAACAACCAGTGAATCTTTATCTAAATTTTGGCACATCATTCATGGTTAAATTAGAATCCCTTATTGACGACAGTTGAGATTAATTTTCTCTTCCTCCGAAATGTGTATATTTATAAGTCAGATTAAAGATATCAGAAATCCTTTCAAGAGCGATTGAGATTGATTTTGTTTCTTTTTGCAGTGTGCATATTTGTGAGATATTAAAGGTTTACAAGATATACAAATCCTCATTGTTTTCTTTTTTTTTTACTATCACATCTTCCATTCCATTCCGTAACATTTTTTCATTTTTCTAGGTCTACTTATAATTCAAGTCATATAGTTTTATCTTTTTGTATTGACTCATTTAAATTAATTGAAAATTGATTCAAATAATAATATATGATTAATAATGTAAATCCATATAATTATTGTGTTTTGATAATGCAAAGTAATTTTATTATTTTATAGATTTTTATTAGTTAATTGTAACGGTTTTTAAAATTTTAATATAGTTAGATATCTATTAAGTTTATGGCTATATTCAGTAGAATATATTGTGAAATGATTTTTCTTGGAGAATTCGAACTACAATGTTATAAATTAATGATGTTAATTTAAAATTTTATTAGTCTATCTTTTAGAATTATTAATAAGATTCATGGTCTTGGTTTTAATTTTTAAAGAAGCTTCCCTGTTATTTCAGTATTTTTATAACATTATTCAGACACACGACATTCACGTTGTTGTCTTGTTACATTATTTCGAACTAAATAAAAATAAAAATGAATTGGTTTGATAATTTTAATATTTTTTTATTTTATTATTTAATTATATTTATTTTTAATTTAAATATTTAAATATTATATAATAAGTACAATCCCTATAAGTATTTCCTAATAAAAGAGAATACAAAAATCTTAAAATAAATATTAAGTATTTCATAATAAAAGAGAATACAAAAATCTTAAAATAAATATTAATTATATAAATAGAAATGCCATAAACCATTTATATAAAAGTATATTTAAATAATTATGTTCATATATAATCAACTATATGTATTTAATATCTAATGTAATTTTTTTTTTGAAATAATAATAAATGTTTCTTAAATATAATATTTATTATTTTCCTTATAAAAAGGTTTTTTATATGGTACAGTGGGAATTCATAATTCCAATCATTGATTTTAAGTATTTTTTTGTTGTAGGATGAAAATATGAAAATTCTAAAATAAATATTAATTATATGAATATAATGTCATAGATCATTTACATAAAAGTATATATAAACAATTATGTATTTAATATAACGTAATTTTTTTTGAAATATTATTAAATGTTCTTAAAATATAATATTTATTATTTTCTTAAAATGGATATATGGTATAGTGGGAATTTATAATTTTAATTTTTTTTAAGTAATAATTAATCATATTATTTTTAATTATATTTTCATTTTATAATTATTTTATTTATTTGTTTATTTATAAGGGGTTTATATAATTTTATTAGAAAATGATATACTAGAAAATAGTGTGAATTTATTTGGTAAATATAAGTTTGAAGTGGTGTGGAAATGTAGCTAGGAATATCATAGGCATAATTATAGTAGATAATGCTATATGTTTTATTGATAAATGTTTTGTTATATGAAAAGTGTTGAAGATATAGCTTCAACATCTACTCATATCTTTTTGACTGTGTACTCTTCAAATAAATCCATATATGATCATGTCAAATAAATCCATATATGATCATGTCAACATTAGTAAGTGTGATTCATAAAAATAATTGGAATTTAAAAATAAAAACAAATATAGAAGCATTTGGGTTAGAAACTATTGAGTAATTTTATAAATAATTTTTTTTATTAATTTTATAAATAATGTGAAATATTTAGAACATTAAATTTACTTTTTTCTTCATGTGTTTTTTTACTTTTTAATTTTTTTAATTGATGTCGTTCTAATTCATAAAAAAAAAATCCATTTAAAAAAAAATATTTTTTTTTATTATAAAAATTACATAGGAAATTATTTTCACCATCATAATTTTAAAATTCCATAAAACTATCATAACTAGTACAATATGGTTAAAAGAACTATTTATTTAATAAATAATTTTCTTTATCATCTTTATGTCAATCTATTTTAGTAATTACTAAAAATACAAAATTTCCGTGAGAATTATAATATATATAATTAAAACAATATAGTTATAAAATATACGAGTCATCTTAATTCTCCATTTAACTCTTGATAAAGTAATGCTTTTTACCATGCATGCATGTCATCATCTCGATAAAGTGCCTTCCCTTACCTTAGCATGCATCTTGATCGGTTCATATATTCGTCCTATGATTATCTTTGAGCTTCGTTGTAAAAAAACGCGGAACAAAGTGTTTGGTCTGGAAGGCCATTGATCCAAGTAAAATCACCTTGATATGTCTCCAATATGATTTTCTTAATAGAATTTATTTGTTATAGAGCTTATCGATTCTATCGATCCAAATATGAGGGAGAATGATTTCCTCAAGATAGAATAAAAATCACAAAAATATTAAGTTGTCTCTACCAGGGAAAATGTTGTGCACCTTGAGATGTCTTCAATATGAAAATAAAATACAAAATCTACTTGTTACAAAGCTTGTCTATCAAAATGTGAGGGACAATGATTTCCCCAAGATAGAATAGCAATGGCAAAAGATAAAGTTGTCTCACCGTGGAAAATGTTGTGCAGGCTTTGTATGACAAAGGATGCTTTTGTTGTAATAAGAACAAGGTATAACATTTTTATTTTAATTGGTTTCAGTATTTTGAATGATTTGAATCATCTATTCTCATCGTAGACATATTCCATATACAATGCTCCCTTATTTTGAGAAAAGAGGGTTGTTTCTTCTATCGAAAGGATGGCCTTAAAGTCATTATTTGAATCATAAATTCTTATCGTAGACATATTCCATATACAATGCTCCCTTATTTTGAGAAAAGAGGGTTGTTTCTTCTACCGAAAGGATCGCCTTAAAGTCATTATGTTAAGTTGAATGTTGAATAGTATGATGGTTGGTTAAGATTGTCTAAACATTTTGTGTATGCATTTGTGTGTTTGATTGGTCAATTATTGTCACCACTTCTTCATTACTCTATTTAGAGAAGGAGGACCCACTCTAGTGGATATAATACATTTAACGAGTGAGGATTTCTAATATCGTTATATTAATCATTTTATTTCCATAGATAATCCTCAACCTCATTCCAACAATTAGTCCATATTAGTCACTAAATTGATTATAGAGTGCATAGATAAATTTGTAGTTAAGCATTCATAACTAGTCTATTTCCATTGCATGGATTTGACTTTGAGCTTATAAACTAAAAAAAATATATTATAATAGTATTTGAATAGAATAATAATACAATTTTTTAGTGAATCTAAGTTGATTTTTAATATTATATTGAATTTGTTACTTTACTTCAATTCATATTAGATCAAAGTTGATATTGCTAACAACTTGTAGATTGCACCTACACTACACAAAACCCTGGTTGATAATTAATGTTCAATTTGTTAATTCCTTCTTTTAAAAACTAACAATCAAAATTAAACAATTACTACAATATTTTGCTCTAAAATTACTCTAACCAAAGTAATTGGCCTCCCAATAAATGAGAGAAAAAGAGATGTGAGCCAATATATGTTCTAAAGTTATGAATATCATAATAAACTCATTTATTCATTTTATTCCCGAATGAGATCTATGATGGAAAGATAGAATTGATCCATCACAATGAAAATAGATTGAACATATATTGTTACATAGGAAGAAGTGATTGATGAGATCTTCCTGGAAAAATACCGCCACTCGGATTTGAACTGAGATGCTCTCGCACTGCTTCCTAAGAGCAGCATGTCTACCAATTTCACCATGGCGGCTTCATAGGGACCATACTAGCTTATTTACACCAGATCGTCAATGTTATGGAACGTGTCTAGCAGAGGGAGTGACCTGTGAATATAATATAAGTCCAAATAAGATCTATGTTTGGGCATTAACATTTGAACCAATTTTATGTTGGTTGATAGTTATAACGGAGCATGGCGCAGCTTGGTAGCGCACCATCTTGGTGTGATGGAGGTCATCGGTTCAGATCCCGCTGTTCCGAAAGAGAATGGCAAATAGTCACATGCGTTATCGTACAAAGAATATATGTAAATTCTCGCTTATTTCGCTTACGATGGGAAGAATCGGAACAACTAGATTCCAAACAATAAATGGTTATACCATCACTTTATAATTTTTTTGATTGGATGGTTTGATCATATACATATCTAGAACGAAACTATGTTTTTGATCCATGATCTCTCATATGATTATTATCATGTTAGACTTTCCAATTTTACAATTCTTGAAATACCTAACAAGATATAAATACTCGGAAAGGGTTTTGTGAAGATGTCTCCAACAAGATATGACACGCAAAGCATACGTCTATATGTCATTCTGAATTTGGGTGGATGATATTATGACACTTTAATAATTAAATTTTATATTTGAAGTAGAAGGAAAATTCTCTTATCAATACATTTAGTAGTTGTTTCTAGCACATAAACTCACAAATAGTGGTAGAGTTATTTTAGGGTTTCAATGTAGGTTGGAGGAAGGCATGGATATGATGCTACAAATTTTCAAATCTATGATTTGGTAAACTTATTTTGCGATCAATTAATTACACTGTTGGATATACTATGTATGTTATTGTAAGAATTGCATATATTGGATATACTATGCATGTTATTGTAGGAATTGTATTTGTTGTTATGCATATCTACAAATGAGACATGGTAGCAATGATTAGCTTTATGAGTCAATGTTTCTTGAGCACAAACTCTAACACTATTGATGCCAAATAAAGCCCTAGCACTGTTGATGTAAAAAAAGGGTAAAATGACTTATTTTAACTTAGTAATGTCTTTTTTATAGACTTACAAAATATAAGCCTCAACATACTACTTGAATGGGATAATAATCATTGTCCTCAACCATCAAAATATATATATATAACATAAAAAAAACCACTTTAATTTCAAATTCATATGCATCCATAAAATAATTATAAATAAAGAATATGTAATATATGTTGTTCATAATACTCTACATAAATTTTAAAAATAACACATATATATAAAGAAAATAAATATAAATTCATTTTAGTTATCAATTTGTTACATCCATAAATCAATAAAATTGGTGAAAATAGGATTTTTCATATATATAAATAATCAATTTCAAAAATGTTTATCTTTCTGAATATTTAAGAATTATAAAATTAATTCTCTAAATATATGATAACTAGTTTTTGTGATCTATATTATGAAAAATAAGAAAAAATTCTGTAAAAATCACATGAGTCGGATCTGTATTGAAGATGCATGGGCCATTGCTAAGATATATCATGACATTTGCATTGAAGATGCACGAGACATTGCTAAGATATATCATGATTCATTGCCAAGATATATCATTTACATCATCCTAAGTTTAGGAAAGCTATAGAGATTGAAAATTAGCAGTAGGGATTATATATATATATATATATATATATATATATATATATATATATATATATATATATATATATATATATATATATATATATATATATATATATATATATATATAAAAGATGCTAAGATATATCATGACATCTGCATTGAAGACCCACGAGTCATTGCTAAGATATATCATTTACATCACTGTAAGTTTACGGAAGCTATAGAGATTGAAATTTAGCAATTGTTGAATCCCTACCATTTTTTCTTAAGTATATATATATATATATATATATATATAATTTCTTAATTTTTATTATTTATTTGTAGTTTTATATTGACTACTAATACACGATTTTTTATTATTATTATTATTGATTTATTGATTTATTTAGTTAATTAATTAATTGTTATTATTATTATTTATTTATTTAACTTTTTTTAAGTTTGACTATTTATTATTTTTATTTATTTTTAAGTTTTTTTTTCATTATTTAATTTTGATATAAATATTATTTTTATTTTGGTGTTTTGATTATTTAGGTTTGACTTAAATATTTTTATTTAAATCTGATCATTTATTATTATTATTAGAATTAATTATTTTGATTATTTAAGTTTGACTGAAATATAATTTTTATTTTATTATATTATTATATTGATTTTATTAATTGCTTTGATTATTTAGATTTGATGTAAATATTATTTTTAATTTTATTTTTAAGTATTTTTTTTTTTAAACTAATTAATTATTTTTAAAATTCAATATTAACAATTATATTCTAACATTAATTTTTTATTTTTAAATATTCATTTTATTAAAAGAAATAATTAATTATTTTAAAAATTCAATATTAGCAATTATATTATAACAATAATTTTTTATTTTTAAATATTCCTTTTAATAAAAAAATTAATTAATTGTTTTTGAAATTCGAAACTAACAATTATATTCTAACACTAATTTTTTAATATTAAAATATTATTTATTTAGTTAAATTTCACAATTTTCGTTGTACAAAATATTATATAACAAGGAGCCACTGTGGTGGCTCTAGTCCCTGCCGGTTGAGATTTAACTTGTATATAGTTTGCATTATCATCAGAGCGTGTTTGCAGTACAAGTATGTTTTAGGCATGTTTACTTTTATTAAGGTTTAGTGAATTGAATAGCAAATTGTTGTATGGACTTTTTGACTTTATGCAAACAGTAAAATATAATGAAATTTGAGTTGGTTAAATAAAAATTGTGATAAATGTAAGATTAGTTTTAGATGTAATATTTCAATGTGTCATGATTTAGAAAATGTGTAGATTAATAATTAAAATGTGATAAAATTTAAGATTGAATCATGGAAACTTTGACGGGGAAAAATTATAAAAGGTAATAATAATGCGTATGAAGAATTAAAGAGTGTTAAAGTAACTTATGTATTTTAATGGTGCATAAAAGATAGAATTTTGTTATTTTTTTAGATTTGAATATTATGGAAATATTCATAAAATGATAATCAACAAATAAACATTATTATGAGTATAAATTTGATAATTAAATCCGTGGTGGAGAGTGTTCAATATTTAGATAAACGATTGTCGGAAGTCAAAGAAGAACGTAAGCATTTAAAAATTATGGAGTCTTGGACCCATGATTGAAAGATTAGATATCTAGTAACATGTTTGGACATAAGCGATACCATTCAGGTTAATGTCAATGATTGGCGAATTATTTCATGGTCAAGAGAACAAAAGATATATTTATTCTAAAATATTGTTTATCATAACTTTAGTGTGAATTTTAAATTTCTCCAATTACAAATCAGCAAAGAGAATAGACCTTGTATCTAATTTCTAATTAGTAATTTGTTGCATATAATTAATAATTTGTTGTGATGCAAAAGGACACGACTTTTTGTCTTTTTTATATCTTTGGGGTAGTAAATATTGGATCTAAGTACAATACCAAAGAAATTTTGATAAGTTTATTTTATAAATTAAAAACTAAAATAAACAAATCATAATCTGCAAGAAAATATTCATTATCTTTTGGTGTTGTGAAAGGACTTACATCACAGATAAACAGATGCCATTAAACATAGTTGTTTTTCTATTTTGTGATTATCTTAATAAGGGGCTATAGTTTAATAGCATAGGCATAGGAAGTATGATGACATATAGAATGACGAAAATTGAGATAATTGAAAATAATAAAAAAATGGAGATTGACTATAGCACTTCAAATTACTCTATTTTTTAGTTAGAAATAATGTTTTTGCAGCTTGATTTTATAAAAGTTATTATGTTATTAAACTTTATAAGTGGTGACAAGAAAGGCTTGCCTTGGTATAAGCTAATTATTGCAGGTTAACACAACTAGGAGAAATGATATTACATGTTATAAATTATGAAAGTCATATTCAGTTAATAGTGTTTTAAAAAATAGATAAGAGTTCATTTCAATGTGGGAATCTTTTTATTCAAGGAATTTTATTTCTTTGTGATTGGAAGTGTAAACTTTGCATTATGAATACTGAATAATAAAAATATTATAGGAAATTTATAGTTAGTTAAAACTATAAATAGTTTAATAGTTATAATTAAATATGAATGGATAAGCAGTATTTAATATTATATGGCTAATTTAAATAATAAAATGCATTATTTGTTTAAACATTAAAGATAGAGTGTGATATTAGAATTAAATAAAAATAAATAATAAGAATATTTTTATATTGGATCAGAGATATTGAAATTTAATTATAATTGACATGTGTATCATGATTAATAATAGTAAAAAGTGTTTATCATAATTAACATCATTGTGATGCTAAGGCATGGGCCAATCAAGTAACTAAATATAGTAGATAGAAAATAGTAAATGATGATAAAGCATGAGCAACATGGCTATCAAATATTAGAAAGAAACAAACCCAAATATTAGATAAATGATTTCAAGTAACTAAATATAGCAGATAGTAATTTATATTTATGGAACTTGTTCAAATTGAATTATAACATTGGTTTTCTGCATAAAATCAAATCTATAATAGATAAAGATGCCAATTTATTAAACATTAGCATACTGAATCAAGCGCCATAGAGACAAAATAAAAACTGCCAATGCCAATTTTTGTTGGCTAATAATTAATGCATTAAACATTAGCATAATGAATCAACAGTCATAGAGACAAAATAAAAATTGCCAATGGCAATTTTTATTGACTAATAATTAATACAACATTTGACTAGATGAATGTTTAGATACAAGATGATCATTTAAGAACATAGGATTTGTGTTGTAACATTTTGACATTCTATCAATACAATCTGATTTTGTCAGCAATGACAGCACTTCATTCCAACTTTGCATGTGTCAAAAATTTCAGTTGAAGGGGATGCCAAGGAATTTGCAGAAATTTATGGTTCTTTGTAGTAGCTTAAGTGCTGAATTTTAACAAGATCACTTCCAGACTTTCCTACAACGGCTGCAACTGTGCATTCAGATGTTACAACTTCAACTGCAGTTGTTGTGATAAGCTGACCAGTTGCTGTTACACTGCCAAAGGTGATATACAATGCCAAGGACATTAGTACAGAAATAGTGATCAGCAAAAGCAGTATGATAGCAGCAATTGACAAAATTGTGCAAATGTTGTGTACCTCTCACGAGTGACATCATCATCATGCTCTGTCGCGAATTGCATTTTATATCATCAAAAGCATTTGCTGATGCATATAAACTTGTTGAGTCAAAACAGTAGTCAAATTATGCAAAACTGAAATAACATGGAAGTGTAACCTAAAACATCTCAACTCAATTTTGCATTTAATAATATCTTGATTGATAAATGAAACAAAGATGTCTGGATATGGTATTTGCCAAAAAAACCTGAAATAGTTGCAAACAGAAAGACCATGAAATAGTTGCAGATTCTACTTGCCTTTTGTGAGGTAATATTCTAATATTGGCAATTGTTCTGTGTTTCATTTCAGAAGTCATTGCAACAGTGCTGCTAATTAGACAACAAGATTTCAAAATAATGTCAAGCTAGACAAGCAGAACAGGAACTCCACCAACAGCAAATACAAATTCCATATTCATGCTAACTAGTTAAACATGGCATTGCACAAGGAGAGATCAAAAGCATGAACCTACAAAGCCATAGACTTCTGAAATAAGGTTTCGATTTCAAATGATGTAAAAAATGAAATGGGTTCAGATAAACTTACTCATTTGAATTTCAGCATTGACTCCGAGGAAGAATACCAATGGAATGAGTGGAAGCTACCAGAAATGTACATTAGCCATTGTGTCCTTTGTCCGTTGTAGATTGGAAACCATGTGAGCATTGTTCAGATTGTAAACTGCAAATCATGTTAGCAGTCTCCAGATATATGGCATATTCACATGGTCTGTGGGATAAATTGTTTCCTCGTAATGTTACCAGATTTTATGCAAAGCAGTTATCCTGCAGCATTTGTTTCAAAAATATAACTGTACATTTGACTTTGAATCAGATGTGTTTAGCAACATGGAAAAAATTTAAGCAAATTGTACAGCCAACAGTAAACAGAAACATAGGTAATATAAAACAAAACCTTTCGAGCCCAAAACTTTCATTTGGGTTAAGGTTATAATGCTATTATAATGAAAAATCATGCATATCAAGTAACAGTTAGCAATTGATCGATTGCATATAGCCCCAGGTAAGGAGTAATAATACCAAATGCATTATGCCATAATTGCATTTTCAAACAACATATATTCATTTTAAAGTGCATATAATTTGATGCTATTTATAAAGTCTAGCTTCAAGCATGTTGTAGAATGCCTTCGATCTCAAATACAAGATAACAGAAACAATACAAATAGACATGTATAAAGACTTTCTACGTCTGTTTCCTGAACCGTTAGCTACACTATGCAAGAAACAAAAACTAACCTAGCATTCAGCCATAACATACGAGCAGACAGAAATGACTAGCTGATTCAATATACGATTTGTCATTTAATCAATCTATGGAATCTTTGCTGTTTGCAGTCAGCAGCTGTACATACAAAATTATTGCTCAACTGATGTTGCATTTGCTATATTCAATGATATAGTTTAAACGAAACATGGCAGTTTTTAAAATGCGACAAAAATATAGATACAAAAGCTGACAAGACAATCTCTCGTTGTCAAGCTTGAAGCATGATGCAGAATGTGTTCCATTTGAGATAGAGAACAGAAACAGAAACATTACAAACACATATGGATAAAGACTTTGTAGCCTTTTTTGAGATAGAGAACAGAAACAGAAACATTACAAACACAAAATCTTTGTAAATGACTCAAAATCAACTGTTGCGTTACATTATGTTTGTAAATGACTCAAAATTGCAAGTCAAATACTTGTATTATCGTGACAGCATAATATGAAGAAACATGGCCATATTACTTTTGCATTTGTTATGGAACTGAAGGCTGCCATGCTCCTGCATTTTGTAATATGTATATCAAATGGTTAGTTAGAACAAAAAGATAACACTGTAAATTGAAGAGAGGACATATTTGAGAGAAAACATGTTAAGGCATATGTTGATGTACCTTCCATTTGTTAGTTGACATGTAATAGTTCGTCATCTTCATTGAGTGTGAACTTGCTTTGAATTTTGAAGTCACGTAAAATGTAAACAGTGGTAGCTTTCTGTTGCAAATATGTCTCATATGACATTGATTTTAAATCAAGAAGCAAGTCATGTAATAAGGGCTCCCTGATAATGCATTGGACAAAGTTATTTGTAATGGATTCTATTACAGCATTTATACAATGCTTGTAGACGAAAGGGAAATTATCATTGCATTGTGAACAGAAAATTGTTCCATTGGATATTGCTATGGATGAATTCACAGGACAGTTACAAATTCCACAAACAGGTTCGAAAGGAGTTGAATATGGATTTGTTGTGGTCAGAATACCTTCGACCTGTTTATAAAACATTCAAACCTTAATTTTGATTATTACATGCCAAATGCAAATGCGGCAAAAACATTATTATTGCTATACTTACAGCATGGGTAGATGTAGTTAGTTTTGTGAGGTTGTTGAGTGCATCTGTGTTCAGTTCAGTCATGAACGTTGACTTTGATGCTCTGAATATTGTTTTTGTGGTGTTTACCTTTTTTGTTAAATTTTTGAAAAGAATCAGCGGAAGGTGTCCTTTTTGCAATTGTTTTTCGATTGAAACGAAAAATTGTTCATATGTGTCAAAGAGTTGCAACTGCAGAACAAAAATTGCTATGTATTGAGAAATACAAGAAGTAATATGCAACTACATTGTTTGTATGCATTGAAAGATTGCAATTGTAGAAGACAAATTACAAAAACTATGGACAAATTAGAACAACTATCTATTGAAGTGATGCATGTTATTTACTGACAATTAAGAATAAATAACATCTGAATACATACAGTTGCATTGTCGTCTTCAGAATATCCGTCTTTGATATGGAGTATGTAATGCAATCCAACTCGTTTGGCAAGTGTAACGTCATCAGCGATTGTGCCAATTGGGTACATTTCTTTTTTGTTTGCAAATTGCCTAATGGTTGTATTGGGAATGAAATGATATTCTTTGCAAACTTCAGCTACAGTTTCTATGATACTTGATTCAGTAAGCAATATTATTTTGTCACAGTCACCGCGATCATAAACACTTTTAGGCAATATCCTGAAGTTTGTAATTGAGATGCTGTTGCCTTGCAAAATTTTGTGTTCATGTCGCTCGACCAAATTTGCAGGTACACTCAACGTTATAGTCATCATTCCTTGATCATCTGTCAAATCAGCTCGCAATACTTGACGTGATTTGTTTGCTTTATCAAGGAATGCACTATAGACAACCATTATGTCTCCAACAAATAGCTGCCCAGTTTTACAACTATTGAGATCTTCAATCGATACTTTAATTGGCAGTATCTGTTTTTGCCTATTAAAATTGCCTAGTTAGAAATTGCTATAAACATTTGTAGAATACTATGTTTCTCCTAAAGACTGAATAACTAGAAATAGATTAGAGGATTGTGTTTCATATGCATACCTTTTTGATGTATCATTTTGCACGTTTGTTGAATGAAGTTTGGCTCTGATTGTTTGAGTTGGACTAACACAAGCAAACGCATTGTTCAATATGGTGTGGATATTATCACATGTATTTTGTGATAAGCAATCAATAAAGAAATTCTGATATGTAACCTGTACATGTCTTCTTGCTGCATTGTTTGGGGGAACTTACTACAAGTGCTTTCTTCACTCGTCCAAGATTTTCTAATTTATATACATTTAAATATAGATATGTAAAAAGAGAAGATATATATAGCAAACACTAATCTGACATATATACATTTAAATATAGATATGTAAAAAGAGGAGATATATATAGTAAACATTAATATTTTAAATAGAAAATAGCATATGTGTATAGTTGTCATACATACCTTTTCAAAGCAAGTGGTTGGTTTGCCTTTCCTAATTGACTTATGTGGTCTATTTCTTCAGTTTTTTGTTTTCCTTTTTCAGCATTTATGCTATGTTATAGAATAGGAACATATATTTAGTTCGGTTTCAAAGAGCATATAGAAGTAAACAGTTAACAAGCAACATTAAAAGCATAGAACCATACATGTGTAAAGATAGAATGGATATATACTAAACATTAACATTGTAAATACAAATTAGCATATTTGTATAGTTGTCATAAACATGTCTTGCTGAACATTATTATTCTAAATACAAATCAGCATATTTGTATAGTTGTCATAGACATACCTTTGCAAAACAAGTGGTTGGCTTGCCCTTTCTAATTGCGTTATGCATTCTATTTCTTCAATTGTTTCATTTCGTCTCTGAAGATTTAGGCTATGTTATAGAATAGTAACATATATTTAGTGCAAAGCAGAAGTAAAAACTGAACAAGAACATTAAAAGCGTAGAACCATACATATGTAAAAACTAAAAATAGAATGCATATATAGCAGACATTAATTTTCTAAATACAGATTACCATTTTTGTGTGGTTCTCATAGACATACCTTTGGAAAACAAGTGGTTCGTTTGCGCTTTCTAATTGGCTTATGCATTCTATTTCTTCAATTGTTTCATTTCCTTTCTCAAGATTTATGCTATGTTATAGAATAGGAAGACATATTTAGTACAAGTCAAAAGAACATATAAAAGTAAACTTGAACAAAAAGACAAGATCCATAGAAGAGGAAGGGCAAAAAGAATATACTCTGTTTGTTTATGTTGCATGTTGTTGTTCTTTTTTCTTGGTCGTTCTGTTCAATTGAAAAGGGTTTTACAAGAAGAATCTGCATGCATAAATAGATGAGGTCATATCTGCAAATTTATGGTAGGATAGTTGTGTTGGTTAATTGAAAAGGTTGTCTTTGGAACAAGTTGCATTGATCAATACAGAATGCCATATATCTAAATGTAGAATAGAATGCATAGTATGTATCCTGTTATCACGTCGTTTACCACAAAAAGATATTGTAGTTTGCTTTAGTAAAATAGGTATGGTAAAACCAATGAAGTATTGCAAAAATGCCAAAATTTGGAATTTTGTAAACTGTTTCATGTGTATATCATAGGTCAAGGACAAGAGATAGTACATCATGGTCAGACCAATATGCATCCAATACGAAAATTCTATACTTTATATTGCCTAGATTTGCCCAAACATGGTCAATCAATGATTTGTGCATGCTATTACTTTTGTCAACTAGGAAATGAAGATTGTTGTTTTGCATGTAGGTTTCTAGTTGGTTTGTTTTTTGATTGCAATGCACCATATCAATATTGAAGTCCCCTAGTATAACTGTGATATTGTTCAGATCTAACTGGTATAAGGCTTTTCCAATGACGTTGAGGATATTGTTTAGGTTTGCATGTGGCGATGCATATATATTGAGTATTGCAATTTGCAATGTGTGAACTTTTATTTTTGCAAACAATGCTTCTACAAAGCAGTCTTCAAAATGGGTATGTTCAAGGATAATGATATTTTTCTTTATCAATATCATTACTCCATGCTTAATGCAACTTGAGATGCAATTGAAATTATTGAAGTATTCATTTTGCATAGACAGCAACATATGTGTTTCTTGTAAGCACAAGATATCATATTGCATTGTGTCATAGTAATTGCATATGTCAATAAGATGCGAACGAAGGTTGCGAGTGTTCAATGAAAGAATAAAGATGGACCGCAATGACTGTATTGATGAACAGTCATATTCTAGTTGCCATTTTGCAGTGGTTTGCAAACGTTGCATTTCAGAATTTACTTTTTGCTTGACCTTGAAGTTGCTATGTTTAAGAGGATTAAGAAAATACAATGATTCTATGTTTCTGACACGTGACAGTGCTGTGTATACTAGACCATGCACTTGTACTCCAGTAGGGTCGAATGCAAGTCTATCCAAGGTTAAGCCTTGTGATCTATGTATTGTGCGTGCACATGCAAGCTGAATTGGAAATTGTTTTCGTATTTTCAATGGTGCCATCTTTGATGTCATAGGCATTGGTTTTGATATTCGCAATATTGGTTTCCAGTCATGCGCTATCTCTGAAGTGTACAAATGACCTAGTTTTCTAGATTGTCGATGACCAATGTTAAGGTCATGGAACTTAATCCATAGAACATCGACCTTATTTGTATGGGTATATGCTTTAACTATTCCATCTGCACCATTCACTAGCCCATCTGCTGCATCATAATTGCAAGCATACATTTCAACTAACATGTTCAACTTTATCAAAAGCTGTGGTGGCAAAATAGCTGTATGTTGATGAGTTGTGAAATTGTCGTTATTCTCTTGATTTTCGTCAATTGCATGAATCAAAATTTCTTTGCCAAGCATTAGCATCAACATTTTCTTGTTATGCATTGCAACATCCTTGTTTTTGTAAAATAAGTAGGGAAATGTTGGATCATTTGGTACAGGGAGCATGCAACTTGTATTCATGTATGTTATATCTTCAGATGTTTGACAATTTGTTCGCATTCTATTTAACACTGATATGAATCTCTTATTTGTTTGTCGCATTGTCATATGCAATTGGAAGCACTTGACATTATCCTTCCAGAAATCATGTGTTATTGTTTGATTGTTGATTGTTGGTTTTCCAAAAATAAGAGAGTCTTGGATAGGTTGAGCTTGATAGAAATCACCACAAAATATGATGTCAATGTTCCCAAAGTATTTTGTTTGGACATGTTTTATGTTTCTGAGTCTATTGTCAATAGAATATAAGAACCGACTTCCAATCATCGAGATCTCATCTATGAAAGCTACTTGCAATTCTTGATATAGCTTTCATAAGTTGTCCAATACTTCTTTGCTCAGCGAGAACAGTTGAGACTTGTTAAAAGGCATTAGCAATGCAGAATGGATTGTTGTTCCACCTGCATTATATGCAGCTTTTCCTGTGTATGCTAATATTAGACCTTTTGGTTTCATAGGATCAGTTCCGTTTTGTGAATCATAAATTCGTATAAGCATTTGGAAAATTGCTTTTGTTGTGAGCGTTTTACCTACACCTGCTCCACCTGTAATAAAAAGGTAAATTGGTTCCTTGGGGTTTTTTTTTTTTTTAATTGCAATGTCTTTTACAATTGCTTGTTGTTCTTTGTTCAAGATTCTTCTAAGTTTGTAATATTCATTGTTCTCCATTAAAAATGGATGGGCAGTAATTTGAAATCCAAGATTGATTTTTTTCTTCATTTCAAATTGTTTTGGAAATTGCAAGTCCGATTGCAAATCATATTCCTCATAATGCGAATTGTTCTCTTGATTTTGCATATTCATTTCGTTAGCACTCAAAGAACTAATTTGCTCATTTGTTGCAGTCTCTAAATCACCCCATGTTGGATTGATGTTATATGTAAATTTGGCTTCATTAACTTGAATTGTTTTTTCATGTAATGTATATGCAGAGAGCCATGTAGCCAATTCTTGTTTCAATGTATCTTCACAATTTTCAAATGGCACATATAACAATAATTTCTCTCGACAAAAGTTTTCAATATCATTGTGTTTGTTATATTTGACAAATCGTATAACATTTGGTTTTTTCCTTTTAGATATCGGTTTGCCATTTTTCTTGTAATTTGATACAAATTCAGCAAGGCAAATTTTGCTAATGGAACTTGGTCGTCCAATGTAGTAGTCAACAATGGAATGGCACATAACATCTTCTGAATCATCAGGTTCTTGTTTCAAAAGAATAGGTGGTTTAAGCATAAACGTGCGTTCATCAACTGGAGACGTGTTGACAAATATGCATTCCCTTGAACTAGAATTCAATGGCAATGAAAGTGCTATATGCACTGCTTGTTGAGCTGACATTTGTTGTAGATTGAGTAATGTATTTCCAAGTTTACGAATCATTTGCATAGCATCAATTTCATCTTTTTGATGCTCTTTCCGTATTCTTCTAAATGCATTTGTCATAGACTTGTCAATTTTGGCCATATATGAACTGCAATATGATGCTGCAGCATATGCATTCAGCACAAATTGTGCATCTGTATTTTCATTCCATAAAGCAAGGATATTGTTTGCAAAACTGTTATTCCAAATGTGAGAAGGTTTTCGTTTCAAGAAAATTGTTGGTTGCTTTACTGTATGTTGTAATAGCTCTATGTACTCATTTTGTAGCAATCCTATTTCTAGGAGGAAATCGTCATGTGTTGTTGAATCATTGTAGTTTGTTTGCCCCAAGAATGCAAAAAAAGATATTGATTTCTCTACAACTTTTGTATTTTTTGCATTGGTTGGTTCAATGATCATTGTTGATTTCATTGGTGGCATGCGGAAGTTGTATCTGCAATTTGAATTTTTTCGCTTCTTACAACTTTTTGTATGGCGATGTTTATGCAATTTAGCAACATCTGGCTCCAAATGATTTGTATTACAAGTGATGTAATTGTCAACAAACTTCTCAATTTCTGAGTTGCTTTCTTTTCCATATATTGGAGCATTCTCTATCCATAACAGTCGATGTTCATGTTCAGTTCCTCTATTTTGGAATTCTGTTACAAAATAGTAATCAGATATTTTTCCAAAGAATGTAGTATCTTGAGATATCAATCGCTTTATAGCATTAATTCTATGTCTATAGTATTGGCTACATGTGACTGGATATTTTCTTATAAGGTAGTCAATGTCATCATCTTCTAATATATCAATAGCACTTCTTTTTGCTTTATTTCTAAACAATGTGACAAGTGTATCTACTAATGGTTTCCATCGATGTTCTGCACTTGTGAATGTCACAAAGAAAGTTGGAGGGCCTAGTTGTCGTATCATTGCAAATATGTTTTTCCTAATTTGTTCCAAATGGTCAGAAGATATGCGAATGTTTTTGAAATCTATGTATCCAATGTCAGATTTCAATAACTTTTCCAAATTTGCTCGATACTTGACATCTTTTGCTAATATTTTCCTGCCTTTTAGTTGTCCCTTTCTTATTCGCACCCATATGCAAGAAAGCACTTTATAAATTATTATTCGCATTGTCTTGAAAAACAAATTTGTTGTATGATATTGGAAGTCACCATTTGCTTGTAACAATTCCCATTGGACAATTTTTTGGTAAGTAAACCTATTTGTGATGTCATGATCACGTGCATCGCCATAAAATAATGTTGGAAAGTTCATTTCTTCTGCATATTTGTCCTTGAAGATGCCTAATGGTCGTTGTCCTTCAGCAGGGGCGACTTCAATAATCTTGTCTTGCAGATCGTAGATGCGTTGTGATTCTATTAATCCATGCACCAATGTTTCAGTAGGTGCTTCATTATTTGCATCACTATCTGTATCACTTTCATTGTCACTGTTTGAATTTTGTACAATGTATTCATTATCCTCTTGTAAAACATGGGCCCAATTCTCATTTATACAAATGTTGCTAGCTTTATAAAGACTTCTAGAACATAGTTCGTTCAATGCCTTCATGACAATAGTGGGACGTACTTTGCCTGTTTGGTATGCATTTTTGTATTGCAATCTTCTTTTCAATGCAACTGCAATTGTCATTGTATCATTTAGATATTGTGGCAATGCTTTTTGCACAATGTCCATATGAACTGGTACATTGATAATTGATCCCGTTAAGCCAATTTGTGACCGTCTATGTCCCCATTGTCTGATTTGTGCAAATGCAATTCTCAATGACACAAGTCTTTCTTCTAGCTCTGAAAGTATATTTACAGTTGGCAATGAAATGTTACGTCTTATTTGTTCGGGCGTTGCAAATTGTGGCAGCTTTCCATTGTCGAGTGCTTTCTTGCAAGAAACACATATGTTTTCATTGTTAAAGCTCCTATTGTTCAACGTCAAATCCATGTGCTTTTCTTGCAAATCTGTAGTGAAGAACCTAATATTTTTTGCAAAATGCAATTTGTTGCAAACTGCACATATATTCCTAGGCGTGTCTTCGACTTTTTCGATATAAATTTGTATTGCATTTTTCTTTTTTGACTTCTTATTAGAAAATGGTTTTTTGCATTTGTCATTTCATTTGCGTTTTGCACGTATAAATTGCTTTAGCTTGTGATAATTCAGCCTACAATCCTTAGTTGGTTGCATTTGCTCTAAATGACATGCTATCTCAAATGCAATATTATTGCTAAAATGTACTTGAGATATACATTGCTCTTTTTCTAGTACATGCTCATGATGTAATTGATTACAAACATCATTTGTTTCCATGGACAATTGTTGAGAATTGTGAACAGCTTTCCAAATTGCAAATTGTGGTAGCTTTCCATTGTCAAGTGCTTTCTTGCAAGAAACACATATGTTTTCATTGTTAAAGCTCCTATTGTTCAACGTCAAATCCATATGCTTTTCTTGCAAATCTGTAGTGAAGAACCTAATATTTTTTGCAAAATGCAATTTGTTGCAAACTGCACATATATTCCTAGGTGTGTCTTCGACTTTTTCGATATAAATTTGTATTGCATTTTTCTTTTTTGACTTCTTATTAGAAAATGGTTTTTTGCATTTGTCATTGCATTTGCGTTTTGCACTTATGAATTGCTTTAGCTTGTGATAATTCAGCCTACAATCCTTAGTTGGTTGCATTTGCTCTAAATGAGATGCTATCTCAAATGCAATATTATTGCTAAAATGTACTTGAGATATACATTGCTCTTTTTCTAGTACATGCCCATGATGCAATTGATTACAAACATCATTTGTTTCCATGGACAATTGTTGAGAATTGTAAACATATTCTTGTATCATTGGATGATAGTGAATATGCGATGTATTTGTCATGAATGACAAGATGTTAACAATATCATTGCATCTTGAATAAGCGCAACTGTAGTTGACAAAGCTATTAGTAACAGAGGACCATACTTGGATATTGACTTTGAATATGACAGATATCCATTGCAGGCAAAATGGTCCGCCTTCCACTTGTCCTTTTTCATATGGCATTGCCATATTTATCAAATATTGTTGCCAATTGCTATTCATTGTATAGTGTATTGCATCAACTACCAGGTATTGCTGTAAACAATGCAATGCTTCTTGATTCTTATGCATAACTGCATTGCAAAAAGATTGCACAATGTAAAGTCGCAAAGACTCTGCATTGAATTCTGTTGCTACTAAATAGCAAATTGCATTAAAGAGACTGTCACCACAATTATATGTCACTTGCTTTGCAATTGTCAGTCCATTTAAAAGCATATTATTTGCAATGTGCATCCAATTGCTTTCAACATCTTTGCAAATAGGTGATAGGTAGATATTAGACTCATTGCAAATGAAAATTGGAAACTTTTGGTAAACCAATGGTTCATAATGACCACTAACAGGATTTGCATCATGAAAGAGAATGCAATATGGAATTGCATTTTCATGTTGATTGAAGAGCAAATATCTCATTTTTCTTGTCAATGACCAAACTGCAATTGATATATCTAGCCATTTAGCTAACCAACGTATGCAAAAGGTATCACCCCATAAACCTCGTTCAGATTCGTTTATATTTGTAGATGCATAATAACGCATTTTATGAAGATATGTACCAATATCATTAACACCATGTAACTCGTATAGGAACTCAGGTGCTAGTTCATATTGATATGATTTTATTGCTTCAACGTCATTGTTCTTTAAGCAAAAAAGAAAGTGGTCTATTAACCCATTTCGCAATTCATTTGAAGTATAACGAAAATGCAGAAGCATTTCGAACGAGTCAAATAGACAATCTCCTACAGTATATGAAAATGCGTTTAGTCTGAAAAGACCATTTCTTTTTAATACAATATCAATGTTTTCAGGCAAAATGCATTGCAATCTGGATCTGTAATTGTCAACATCTATTATTTGTTCCATCATTTGCAATTGCTTACCAGAGGTGTCTTTTGCAATTGTCTTGTACAGCTTTGCAAAAAAAATTAATGAAGTTAGCAAAAACTGAATGTGACTGTTTTGAACAAAATGTATGTATATTAAAAAGATACGCCATTGTTTGTAAATAACAAAGAAATTGGAAATGCAAACAATGCAAAGACATAATGAAAAAAATGGAGCATAATTCTAAGAATATTTCTGCAAGTAAACAAAAGGGAACAATCGAAACAGAAAATGAAGTTAACAAAAGGAAGCAATGGAAAGACAAAATGAACAAATGCAACAGAACTTTAAGAATATTTCTGAAAGCTAACACCATTGTCAATTGCATTTGTCAAATAAATTGAGCATGAACCTATTTATGAGTTTTAGATAAGTGTTGCACCAATTCAACTGTCAAAATATAAAAAGTATTGTCTGTGATTTATGCTAGGTTGCAACTCTAACATATACCAAGGCAAAAAGTTTCCTGCTATTCGTTATCAGCCTATCAGAATGACCATGACAGGGTCGCCATATTGACATTTTTGAAAACTGGTTATGAAGCAACATATCTTCTCAGCCATACTTTTATCACTTCCTATGCTTAAGCATATCCCTATATCTATATTTTTTCATGGGACTGTTTATGGACATATCTACCAGCTAATTTCTTATTAGATAAAACTCGCTTCAAAGCTCCCATATATGCTAGAATGACTATGATAGCGCTGTCATATCGACATTTTTGGAAAGTGAACCAGATACGAGTAGTGCATAAGCATACTTCCATAACGCTTCTCAACAACATCCAATATTATCAGACACTGCAGGTACAATCCATATAAATGATGAACATGTAATATGTTCAAAGGACGGCTTTGGCAAACACAGCAACAATCTGCCTAAGCAAATTGTCACAAGACTGTTGGCAATTGTGGCATGTGAAAGAAGATTCGCAAAAATTACAGATCTTTGATGATTCACAAACTGTGATGAATCGGATGAATGGAACAAATCGATTGGACAATTATAAACTTCAACCTATATTTCAGGAGATTTGACTTGCTTAAACAGAGTATTTAACACATCATGTTTGAACATGTTTACAAAGACAGCAACATGGAAACTGATGGACTGTCAAAAGCAAGATTATACTTGGTAGCATGGGCTTGGCCCATTCAACAGAGAGTGGAAGGAGAGCTGATGCAATGTCTTTTAAATGTCAATATCTACATCTATAATTTTTTATGGCACTGTTTATGAACATATCCAGGACCTAATTCTTTATGAGACAAAACTGGTTTCAAACCTGTGATGTATGTCAGAATGACCATGAAACGCTGTCATATTGACATTTTTGAAAACTGGTTATCAAGCAACATATCTTCTCACCCATAGTTTTATCACTTCCTATGCTTAACCATATCCCTATATCTATTTTTTTTTATGGGACTGTTTATGGACATATCTAGCAGCTAATTTCTTATCAGATAAAACTCGTTTCAAAGCTCCGATATATGTTAGAATGACTATGACAGGCCTGTCATATTGACATTTTTGGAAACTGTTTATGAAACAAGATATGTTGCTAGCAATACTTTTATCACTTCCTATGCTTAAGGATATCTGTGAAATGCAGAAACATATATAATAAATGTAATTTTGTTTTCATAATAAAACAATTTTTTCTCTGTAAGGAGAACAAGGCAGTTAAACATCATATCAGAATCAATGTGGTTATAACTAGCTAACATGACATTTTAATCTAAGGTTTAACTTATTCACAAAAGGCAATTAGTAGAATAACACCGTACCTGCAACAAAGCCGAGCGTTCGAACTCCTTCTCGTCCAGACCATATGCATGCACAAGCCAGCCTATGCCAGTACCATGAGAAAATGTGCAAATGACGAAATTGGTTAACGAAGTCTGCACACAAAATCCTCAGTATTCAACGACAATGTCATTAACTCATAATGCTCAAATAACCATGGACTGTTGCATGCAGCTAACAGAAACCCTCAGTATTTAACCAGAATGTCGTTAACTTATAATGCAGTAGCCAAACTTAACCTCTAAACAATACGACCAAGAATGACAGTTTCACGCAGACATTTACCCAAATTTCTATAAAACCCATGCAACTAAGACAAACTCTCAGTATTCAACCAGAATGCCATTAACTTATAATGCTCAAATAACCATGGAATCTTGCATGCAAGTAACAGAAACGGTCAGTATTTAACCAGAATGCCATTAACTTATAATGCACTGGCCGAACTTATCAAAGCGACAGCAGAAAGTTGCAGGATACAAGTCGCACCTGGAATAACAGAACCGCAACCAAACGTTTGCGACAGAGTTAACCGAGCACGCAGCAACCCCATTGTGTTTTCACGACAGACAATACAACAAATACAAAGGAAAAATCGCAGAGACCGTAGAGCTAAACAACCAACTAACAATAATAATCCAAATGCGATTAACTTATAATGCAATAGCCGAACTTAATCTGTAAACAATACAACTAAGAATTACAGCTTCACGCAGACATTTACTGAAATTTCCATAAAACCCATGCACCTAAGACAAGTCCTCAGTATTCAACCAGAATTCCATTAACTTGTAATGCTCAAATAACCATGTACTCTTGCATCCAGGTAACAGCAACCCTCAGAAAAGGTAGGAACCGCATTCTGTTTTCATCGCAGACAATACAACAAATAGAAAGGAAGAATCGCACAAACCGAAGAGCCAAAGAACCAAGTATCAATAACAACCCAAAGGCCGTGAACAGGGTAAAACCCAAATAACCATGAACTCTTGCATGCACGTAACAAAAATTCTTAGTATTTAACCAGAATGCCATACAGGCGAACTTACCAAAGCCACACCGAGCAGGCAGGAACCCCACCGCAGACGAAAAATCGCACAGACTGCACAGCTAAACAAGCAAGGAACAATACCTGAGCAGCCAGGAACCCCACTGCAGACGAAAAATCGCACAGACTGCAGAGCTAAAGAAGCAAGGAACAATACCCGAGCAGCCAGGAACTCCACCGCAGACGAAAAATTGCACAGACTGCAGAGGTAAACAAGCAACTAACAATACCAATCCAAAGCCCGCGAACACAGTAAAACCCAAAGTCCGCGAAGACACTAAATCCCAAGCCGAACTTTCCAGCATCTCGAGGAGCAACAGCTGGCTGCCGATGAGACCACCACAGTGCATGCCGACCACAGCTAAGACAAACCCTCAGTATTCAACCATAATGCCATTAACTTATAATGCTCAAATAACCATGGACTCTTGCATGCATGTAAGAGAAAACCTCAGTATTCAACCAGAAGACAAACCCTCAGAATTCACAATAATAATCCAAATGCCATTAACTTATGATGCAGTAGCCGCACTTAACCTCTAAACAATACAGCTAACAATCATAGCTTCCCATAGACATTTACCCAAATTTGCATAAAACCCATGCAGCTAGACAAACCCCCAGAATTAAACCAGAATGCCATTAACTTATAATGCTCAAATAACCATGGACTCTTGCATGCAGCTAACACAGCACGCAGCAACCGCATTTTGTTTTCACCACAAACAATAGAACAAATAGAAACGAAAAATCGCACAGACCGCACAGCTAAACAACCAAGCAATCTTAATAACCCAAAGGCCCCCAACAGGGTAAAACCCAAATAGCAATGCACTCTTGCATGCAGGTAACCGAAACCACTTACCAAAGTCACACCGAGCAGACAGGAACCCCACCGCAGCCGAAAAATCGCACAGATTGCAGAGCTAAACAAGCAAGTAACAACACCCGAGCAGGCAGGAACTCCACCGCAGACGAAAAATTGCACAGACTGCAGAGCTAAACAAGCAAGTAACAATACCAACCCAAACGCCGTGAAGACAGTAAAACCCAAAGGCCGCGAAGACAGTAAAACCCAAGCCGAACTTTCCAGCATCTCGAAGAGGAACAGCTGGCCGCCGATGAGATCACCACAGCGCATGCCGACCACAGCTAAGACAAACCCTCAATATTCAACCAGAATGCCATTAACTTATAATGCTCAAATAACCATGGACTCTTGCATGCAGGTAAGAGAAACCCTCAGTATTTAACCAGAACACACACCCTCAGTATTCAACCAGAATGCCATTAACTTAGCCGAACTTACCAAACGCACACCCAGCAGGCAGGAGCTCCACCGCAGACGAAAAAACCCACAGACTGCAAATAACATCACCCGGGCGCAACTCTACCGCAGAGCAACCATCACACAGACTGCACAACCGAACAAGCAAGTAACAATACCAACCCAAATGCCGCGAAGACAGTAAAACAGAGCCGCAACATTCCCCAATCTCGAGGACGGACACCTGGCGAGCGATCAGACGATCACAGCGCATGCAACCACGTGCCCCTCACGCACGCCACCTCCGATTCGCCTCGATCCATGCGAAGCGCGTAATAAGACCCCCATTCCATTCTGCCCCGTAAACCTTATTCTCACTTAGGAAAACGCCCAAATATTTCCCAATATCGCCGCGGTCAACCCAAAGTCAGCGATCTATCGATCGCTTATAGTCCCCGGCAGGGACTAATAACTACTAAATTAAAAAGAAAATATCTATCGAAACTTATCGCATCGCCCAGGTCAAGTCGGGGAAACAAATACAGGACGCTTGAATGGTGTGTTAATCACCCACTTGAAGTGAAATGTGTGTATTGTGAGTAGATTACCTGCCTAGAAGCATGGACCGGTAAGAGGT
Organism: Pinus tabuliformis; assembly: GCA_031772625.1. Lineage (NCBI taxonomy): Eukaryota > Viridiplantae > Streptophyta > Pinopsida > Pinales > Pinaceae > Pinus > Pinus tabuliformis. Next base: position 411,638,521 of record CM062820.1, read on the forward strand.
CATGTCTCTTTCTGTATTGCTTTCCCAACGGTCTGGTCATACATTGAAACTTGGAAGCCTCAAGGTTCACTTCCAGTCGGAGGTCACGTCACTTTCAACCGGTGGTCTGGTCATACCATGAAACCTGAAAGCCTTAAATGCGGTTGGATTCCCAAAAACATTTCACCGGTAAAAATTGGCGGTTTTTGCATGTTAAAACATTTAGTCAGAGGATCTTAGAAAATGAGAAATGCCTTGTTGTTTGTGTGATTTGTTATAAATATTACAAGCGTTTGACGAACAATGTTTTCCTCGACTAACATTTTCTAACACTACTCACATCCAATTTAAATTCATACAAGACCATTCAAATCCACACAGCTTTGTCTACTACACGACGACTAAGACTAGTCTTTAAAAAATGGAAATGCAAAAGGTCATGAAATATTCTCGTAACAACCAATGGTTGTGAATCCTCCGCTCGGCGCACTGATTTCGTTTTCCTATAAATACGGGACGGATCTCATCATTCTAATGTGCACATATTTTGTATAACATCAGCAGAAGAGGAGGCGGCGCCGTTGTGTTTCTGGCGCCGACGAGATGACATTGTTTTCGTATATCCTCTTCATGCACTCATTCAGTTTGAAATATATGGATGAAGGCAGTGTCATTTCTCTGTGCCTGAAACCTCTCGATCCTATATATTATTGTGATTTCTAATATTAACGATTTAGTGGCCGACAGTATTGAAATGTAATTTCAACTGCAGTACCAAGTTGAACAGCGACCGCGTACTTTCCAGCAAAACCGCCTGTTCTCCATCGCACCGCCTTTCTCTCAATGGTGGTATTTTCCCAAAGGGCTCCGATCACATTCACTTCCTGACGCGTGCGCACAGCAAATTTTCAAAAACCGCTTTTTTCCCGGAGCGTAAATCTCATTTGGTTTGACTGAGCGATAGACGTTCGATTGAGCTCAGTGCTGTCCACCGTTGATTGAAACTAAAGTTGCGTACATGTCTGCGCATGGAGCTGACATTGCGTGAAGTAAAAGCTTCATTTTGACCGCCGATTTTATCAGTAAGCAATTAATGTAATTTACGTTGGTCAGTAAATGTAGGTGAAGTTTTAATGCACAGGAGTTGTTCGTTTTAGGGTAAAAGTAAAACAAAGTTTATAGTTGTTTTTTTTGTATGAAATAAAAAAAGTGCGCAGCATTGTGAACTGAAAAAATGGAATGTAGCGCAGCAGCCCGCGAGTGTTTTTGTTGAGAAAACGAATTGCAATGTAATGTGTGGCGCAGCAGTGCGAAGGTAATTTTGTTTTTGTTTAATATGCAATGTAATAGAGCACGCAGCAGCGTGAAGTTTTTGTGGTTGAATATGTAATGAAACGCACAGCAATGCGAACAAAAAAAAACCAGAGTCTTTTGTTTTTGAAATGCACAACAGTGCATAAGCAGAGGGTTTCAATGTTTGTTGTCTGTTATGAGAGAGGGTAGAAGCGCAACAGCGCATATGAATGTAGTTTTTGTTGTTTGCATATGAAATGCAAGTGAGGCACAGCAGTGCGAGAGTTGTTGTTTGTTGAAACGAAAAGGGAAGCACGCATCAGTGCACAAGTGAAGAATTTTCACACAGCAGTGTGAATGTTTTTTTCTTTGGGGAATATGCAGCAACGCGTATGCAATGTTTTATTATTGAAATGTAAGGGGAAGCACACAGCAGTGCGATTGTAAGGTTTTGTTCTATTGAAAAGTAAATGGGAGACGCAACAGCGCCCATGTAAGAAATATTTTCACGCACAACAATGCGAATGTAAGTGAAGTATTGGTGTAGTTGTTCATTGAAGAAATGAGTGGGAGCACGCAGCAGCATGAGTGAAATGTAAGGAGAATTTTACCAGCAAGTTGAATGTAATACACACAGCAGTGTGGATGTAATGCAAAGAATACGCAGCAGCGTAGAAGAGTGAATGAAGAAATTTTTTTACACAGACAGTGTAATTTTCAGAGAAGACAGAGTGTTATTTTGTAATGCACAGCAGTGCAGACACAACAGTGTTTCAGCAGTGTTAATTTTAAAGCAGGGATAGAGTAATGCTTTTGTTTTGGAATTGCATCTAAAGCAGTTTTGCTAGTGTAATCCCTCTGTTAAGAGGAAGACTCTTTTGTAACAGCAATGTTTTATTAATGAATAGAAGTTTTTTTTATGTTGCTGAAACTCTGTCCTCAGCAAACAACTTTTAGCTTCCCTGTGCTAAGATCCCGTGTGTTAAAAAACAGAGCGTTGTTCTCTGTGCATCCTTTTGTTTCGAATCATTAGAAATTCCCAACATGGTATCAGAGCTTGTCCAAGCTCTTTGAAGGTGTCAAAGAAGCTGAAGGAAGGATTTTTCGCTGCAGCAGCTTCTCCAGCAGAGTGAAGACTCAGTCAAAAAAATCCAAGGTATTTCTCAAGTTAATTTTTTGTGTTACTGCAGAAGACAGTCTGTTATTTTAATACACAGTCAAGTATTTGAAGCATAGTTAAGAGTGCTAGAACACAAATGGCGAGGTCAAGGAAGAAAGTCTCCAGTCCTCCTAAGGATGTATCTCCCTCTACTACTGAAATATAAGACAATTAGTTTGATGAGGCTCCAAGGTTCAATGGGAACTTTAATATATGGGAAGTAAAAATGAGGACTTTCTTACAGTCTCAAGGGATTGAATTTTGGGAATCAGTGATTGATGATAACAGGATGGATAGAGAATCCAAGGAGTACAATGCAAAAGCAGCAAAGACAATCTTGAATAGGCTACCTGATTCTATAAAGAAGAATCTAGGAAAATATTCATCATCAAAGGATATATGGGACAAACTTCATGACCTTCACTCAAAAGGAGCACTGACCATGACCATCAATCAAAAAGGAGATCCTGAACCCATCATAGAAGTTGAAGATGAGAATGATGACATCAAGGCTGAAGCAGACCTAGAAGATGAAAAGAATGAAAAGGACTTTGTAGAAGAACTCCTCGCTCAACTGATGACTGCCATGGAAGAGATTAACAATTTGAAAAAGGAAAATGATGCACTTAAGAAGATAGCTCCAGTTGGTAACCAAGATCAAACAAGGAATAAAGTTGACCTTATCAAGCTTCAAGTACAAGAAAGGGATGAAGAGCTTGCCAAACTTAAGAAGGAATTTCATCAAAGCAAAAAGAAGCATCATGAAGAAGTCATATCCATGACAAATCAATTGAATAAAGCAAAGAAGTAGGAAAATACCTTGTCAAGTCAACTTGAACAAAGGCACAAGAGCGTGAACAAACTTGAAGAAGAGATTGGTCAGTACAAGGTAGAGGTCTCCTCCCTTAAGTCTCAATTCTAAGAAGCCAGGAAACAGGCACAAGAAGCTGAGAAGAGAATGGAGAGCAGTCAAGAAAAGAATGAAGAAATCTTCAAAATGAAGTCAGATATCATCTCCCTTAAAACAGTAACAGCTGAAGCTACTCGTAGCAAGGAAGAAACTGAGGAACAACTTGCAAAGAAGAATAATGAGTGTGAAAGATTGGAAGAAGAGATTGTCCTCCTCAGAAAAAAGGTTAAAGGGATGAAAAAAATCATGAAGAGCTCTCAAGCCTTGGATGACATGCTCAGCTATCACAAATGTCCATCTGATAAATTAGGACTCGGGTATGCAGGTGAACCCTCAAACAAGAATGAAAATGCTTTAAGAAAAAGAGATGTGAAGAAGCCAGAAAGAAATTGTGATGCTCCTAGTTCCAGCAAAGGCAAGGAAAAAAATCAAGGCTACAATAGAAGAAATCCTATTCCAAGAAGAAATCTTGCTCCAAGTAGAAAACCAGCTCCAAAAAGAAATGTAGATGATGTCAAAGAGGCAAGAGGCAATGGTTATCATCAAAGGATCTCAAGGCAGAAAGGCTTCGGAAGTACATCAAGGAAACCTTCATCTCCCAGGTACCAAAGTTCATTTTTTGGTTATTGTTATTCTTGTTCAAACTTTAGTCATATGGCAAAAGACTGTAAAACATCTCATAGAGATAGATGTTATAGTCTCCGACAACCTCCAAGAAACAATTTTATAGGAAGAAATCATGAAATCTTATTCATGAACAATGTAGAATGCTTCAAGTGTCATAACATTGGTCATATGGCACGTGATTGTAACTTAACATGGGCTCTTACACAAGCTAGAACCATGCAAAAGAAGAAAGTTACACAAGTATGGAGAAGGAAGGAAATACAGTCCGAAAGTCCTTTGAGCTCTCCAGCCAATCTAAGCTTTTTTCTTAGAAGACTCTGCCAAAAGGAGACGATGCATACTATTAGGGGGAGCCTGTAATTCTTGATCATTATCGCTGAGAGCAAATGACCCATTGATTTTCCCAGAAAGCACAAGTGCAGATCATGCCCCAATGGATATAGCCAACTGTAAAGACAGTACTCTTATTCTCCAGAACAGTAACCAAGCACAGTTTTGTGGCTCGGGATTGATTGGAGTGCCTGAGCACAGCAGTGAGAGCGATGAAAGGAAAGTTGATACGAATAGGCATAAATGTTTTGAATTTTTGATGAAATGTCTGGGTATGACTGATAACTCAGCAGTTGAAATTAAAGGGGAGTGTTGAAATGTAATTTCAACTGCAGTACCAAGTTGAACAGCGACCGCGTACTTTCCAGCAAAACCACCTGTTCTCCATCGCACTTCCTTTCTCATAATGGTGGTATTTTCCCAAACGGCTCCGATCACATTCACTGCCTGACGCGTGTCCACAACAAATTTTCAAAAACCGCTTTTTTCCTAGAGCGTAAATCTCGTTTGGTTTGACTGAGCGATAGACGTTCGATTGAGGTTAGTGTTGTCCACCGTTCATTGAAACTAAAGCTGCGTACATGCCTGCGCATGGAGCTGACATTGCGTGAAGTAAAAGCTTCATTTTGATCGCTGATTTTATCAGTAAGCAATTAACGTAATTTACGTTGGTTAGTAAATGTAGGTGAAGTTTTAATGCACGGGAGTTGTTCGTTTTAGGGTAAAAGCAAAACAAAGTTTATAGTTGTTTTTTTTGTATGAAATAAAAAAAGTGCACAGCGCTGTGAACTGAAAAAATCGAATGTAGCGCAGCAGCCCGCGAGTGTTTTTGTTGAGAGAACGAACTGTAATGTAATGTGTGGCACAGCAGTGCGAAGGTAATTTTGTTTTTGTTTAATATGCAATGTAATAGAGCACGGAACAGTGTGAAGTTTTTGTGGTTGAATATGTAATGAAATGCACAACAGTGCGAACAAAAAAAAAACCAGAGTCTTTTGTTTTTGAAATGCACAGCAGTGCATAAGCATAGGGTTTCAAAGTTTGTTGTCTGTTGTGAGAGAGGGTAGAAGCATAGTAGTGCGAGAGTTGTTGTTTGTTGAAACGAAAAGGGAAGCACGCATCAGTGCACAAGTGAAGAATTTTCACACAGCAGTGTGAATGTTTTTTTCTTTGGGGAATATGCAGCAACGCGTATGCAATGTTTTATTATTGAAATGTAAGGGGAAGAACACAGCAGTGCGATTGTAAGGTTTTGTTCTATTGAAAAGTAAATGGGGGACCCAGCAGCGCCCATGTAAGAAATGTTTTCATGCACAGCAGTGCAAATGTAAGTGCAGTATTGGTGTAGTTGTTCATTGGAGAAATGAGTGGGAGCACGCAGCAGCGTGAGTGAAATGTAAGGAGAATTTTACTAGCAGGTTGAATGTAATACACACAGTAGTGTGGATGTAATGCAAAGAATATGCAGTAGCGTAGAAGAGTGAATGAAGAAATTGTTTTACACAGACAGTGTAATTTTCAGAGGAGACAGAGTGTTATTTTTTAATGCACAGTAGTGCAGACACAACAGTGTTTCAGCAGTGTTAATTTTAAAGCAGGGACAGAGTAATCCTTTTGTTTTGGAACTGCATCTGAAGCAGTTTTGCTAGTGTAATCCCTCTGTTAAGAGGAAGACTCTTTTGTAACAACAATGTTTTATTAATGAATAGAAGTTTTTTTTGTGTTGCTGAAACTCTGTCCTCAGCAAAACAATTTTTAGCTTCCCCGTGCTAAGATCCTGTGTGTTAAAAACAGAGCATTGCTGTCGGTGCATCTTTTTGTTTGGAATCATCAGAAATTCCCAACAGACAGCCTTTCCAGGGGTCTGGATTGTCACATAATAATGTATTTCCCTTTGACCTATAGTAGATTTGTTTTGATTGTAATCTCATAGGATAGCAGGTGTCTCTGTGTGGGTGTAGTAGAATTTTCATATGTAGCGATGATCTTGGAATGTGCTCTTGGGTTACCGAAAGGTTGTTGTGTAGTTTAGTAAACTTCTTCTGTGGGCCCTTTATATTTTTTTATGATGCAAGAAGATCCTATTATTTTTAATCCTAGTGACCTAAAGTTGATGAAGAAATTAAATATCTGAACATCATCATATTGGTTTGTTGTTTTAATGACTTTTGATTTTGGTTAGTTGACTTATATCGGCGTATTTCTATTGTCAGATTTCATATTCCTGGATACCAATGATGACCAAAGAAGTCTGCTATCATCTCCAAGTGTTTCTTTATCATCTTGTTTGACATTGTAGAAGACAAGCTTTTGATTCTTAATTTCATCCCACCCTTTCTACGTAGCTTAAGGTTTTTTATGAAGCCACAATTTCCCTCCTCGAATTCTTTAACAAATTATTTTATTTCAAATAATATTTGGGTGTTAATCCAAATCTATCTTTGCATTTTGGGGTTAATTTTCCTTTCAAGTGATTGGGGATGTGGGAAAGCTTCATTTTGCATCTTTGGAACCCTAAAGACACAACATTTTAATATGTGCTTGTATTTGAGTGGAAATAGATTTCAACAAAGAATTTCTATTATAAATTAAATTATTTTGAAAGGTAAAAATGATTGCTAAACTCATAAGTTGGACCATTTGAGAGTTTCCTCAATATAGAAGGCTTGTTTTAAAACATGATAAGTTGCAGCTCATAATCCTAAGGGATTTAGTAATAATAAATAGCATCAACCAGGTGGGCTAGCTTTTGAAAAGACCACTAGATAGTCTCACCATTTAGTGGTAAGCCAACACCATCATTTCCTCCAAGTCAAACAAATTTCATACCTTAAAAACCTTAATAGGAACTAGATACCAAAAATCTAGAGATTGGGGAACATGACTCTAATTTTAGGCAAGAAACATAAACCAATTAGGTCCTCCACCTATACTAAATTGGGCTAAGGCTCAAAAACAAACAAACCCATCAAATCAAGATAATTCAATATTAACATAAATAACAAGGTCTCTATTCAATCAAGATAATTCAATATTTACATTAATAACAAGGTCTCCATTTAATGTAATAGAAGTACATAAGGTCTCCATTAAATCAAGATAATTCAATATTGACATAAATAACAAGGTCTCCATTTAATACAGTAGAAGTACAAACAAGTATAGAAAAAAAAAAAAAAATTCTCAAAAACATCAATAGTGATAAGAAACCAAAACCTTAATCTAATTTACTTATGTATATATCTTTTCTTTTTTCTTTAATCAATCTGTGACAATTTAATTATATAGAAAAATTTGAAATGTAGTTACACTAAAATCAAGTATTAGAACTTGGCAATATCTTTTAAGTATTAATTAAAAAACATAAAATAATTTAGAGAAATTGAGAGGCTCTTTATTTTAGAATTATGGAAGTCAATAGTGTTTGACTCCTCCTTACCCCCACCTTTGTGTTCCTTTGTGTTATGGTGAAACGTATTTTAACGCAAAATCCTTTTTTTAAAACGACTCAAGTTTCAAAATTGAAGTAAATAAATTAAAATTATTCGTTTCCCAGTGTATTCTATGAGTTGGTACATTTAACATCTTGTCATGAGAAAAATAGATAATGAACCTAAGCACTTAACCTAGGGCGATATTAGTATTAAATCACTCTATTAATAACTACATTCATTAACTGAAAAAATATTCTCTCATCGCTCTACGTTTTTACGATATAGATGTCTCCAATCAAACGCTCTTAGAACCTGGATGATGTTGTTTATCTAAAGAGTTCGATAGCTATCTTTATCGTTCAATCAGAACCTCCCCTTTATTTTGATGGATGTTAGTTATCATTTACTTCGATAGCCCACGAAAGAATGTGTCTTTATGTAAACCCAAAATTCACTTTTTGCTACGAATAACGATCTCACGAATCCATTCATGGGCCTGGTTTATGCCCTGGCCCATCATCTAGGTTTTTTTATCAATTTCTTTAATACATACTTTATTTCCTTTCATTCATCCTTGGCCGGCATCATTAAAGTTGTCCCATCTCAGCCCACGTTCTTCCTCCATGGACTCACGTGTGCCTGTGATGGTATTTTTTTAAGTTGAGTTGAAAATTTCGTGGCTTTTTCAAAACTTTCGTGGAGATTTATGGTTTTGAGAGCGACTTAGTATGAGATAATGTTGTGAAACACTTTAAAATTTAATATTGGGAGATTGTGCAGCATTATCATATTATCTTGAATATCATTAATATTATATTTAAAATAATAATAAAATATTTATATTTAAAAATTCAAAAATTTTATGTAAGATAGATATTGTTTTATCGTTCCATTGTTGATGTATTTAGAATTATTTTGGACCATAATCTATGTATATGGGATTCTAGGTTGGCACACGATGTACACTTTTGTGGAGCCTGGATGTTTATTAAACCAAATTCTTTCATTGAATTCAAGCAATTCAGAGGTCCATGAACATCCCCAGATTTCCTCAGAACTAAATATAATGTAAAATTGCAGCATAACATATAAAGTTCGAGTCTAATGGGACCCGTATCCTTATGTTGACCTGGTAATGCCACGTGGGTCTGATAAGGACCACATGGGGACAATATAGGAACCTGTCGATGTTCATGGGCCTCGTAACCTAACAAGTGGTTTGAACGATGTGATCACGAGGGACACAAATCACCGACCCATGATCACCTCAATGTCCCCTTGGTCCACCGTGGATTAACTAATGGGGGGTTCAACATGGGGATCCTTGTCATGGTTCCCCCATTTAATTGTGCACCACTAATGAATGGGTATACTTGGGTGTAGGACCGATAAACATTCGCTATTCATCTCAGGGCCTTGTTTGTCTATCGAAAGTTAACGGGAGGGGGTGGGTTAGAAATCAGATATCAATAGTATTAAAAACCACTCAGGTTTGGTTGCTAGCTTCATTGAGGATGCCATCTCGCACTTTGGAATCGGTCTAAATTTAGTTTTACATAACTTCCAGTCTAGGAGTCAGATTGATATGAAATTTATATCGTTGAAAAGATCTCAAGGAGCTAGAGACGATGGTGGTGTTAGAGAATTAATTTATTATTCCTTACAAAATAAGGATTTTTGGTAACCTCATCTTCATAACAGAGGGTGGAGGTCGGGTTAAGTAATAAGTAACTCCTTCCATAACCTGACATAGTACAAGTGGGTCAGATGGAGTGTTACACATGGCTAATGCTTATATTGGTTATAGGTCTCTCGGCGTAGCAATATTCCATGGAAATTCCACAAAGAGACTCGATAACCCTTTTTTCACTCTTTTTTGCATGTATCACCTAAATTTGATTTAAATCACAATCATCATTAGCTACCATTCACACTTCTCATTCTCTCATGAAATAACATGCTTAGTCATTTCACAAAATGTTTTGTAAGAAAATTTCCATGTCAAAAAGTTTTACACTCCTCACACCTTTTAATCTGCACATAGTGCACCCTACGCTACTCTCATACTTTTCCATTTTGCAAGTGTGTGCAACACTCCACAAAAACAATTCTCCGCACAACTAACTTTATGGACATTGCATTCTTTTGCATATATCTTTCATTTAAACTTTTGTTTCTCTGCACACACAAAATTCACGGCGGTTCCAGTGGGGGACCAATATCATACTACGTGCATTCATTTTGGGGAAAAAAATTGAGGAAAAAAATACATAATATATTGAGCATATAAAGGGGTTAAGGGTTTTTATATTGGCAGGTATAAAAAATGGAGCTCAAAGTTAATGAAAAAATATAAAGGGATGTAAAAAATGTTAATGAAAAAATCGATACCGACAATATCTAGTGATAGTAGGGGTTTTTAAATTGGGAGGTTGTATTGGATTCATATTGGTAGGGGATTAAATAATGTGTTATTTAAAACACATGCTCTTAACCATTAGGCCATCTCTAAATATATATATAATTTCTTAATTTTTATTATTTATTTGTATATTTATTTTTGCTACTAATAAACGTGTAATGCCCTGGGAAAACAATGTAAATATTTGATTTACAGTGGTAGACACAAAGTGAACTTGTTATTAGTATTTGATTAAAAGTTAAATGTAATTTGTTTCATTGTGAAATGTAAGAGATGTTTCCTGAAAGAAAGTAAATTCTCAAGGAGGAAGTTGTCCTCTTGAGGTGGAAAAAAATAGTTGCTGAGGAAGCAACCCTAACTACCTCCCCTAACTAGAAGTTTTCCAGAGAAAAGGAGGAGAGGAGAGGAAAATTTGTGCTGTAGTGGCAGGCAGAAAAAAAATAATCCAAAAGAAAGAAGAGGTGGCTAAGTTTGGTGATGACTAGATAGCCCTGCTTGCTGTATGGGCAACTTGCGGAAGACTGAGGTTTGGCAAGAAGCAAGGGCAGAGATTCTCATCCTGAAGGACGAATCTCGTGGTCGGGCGGTTTGAAGGACAGTAGACCCAGTTTCGGGTGACTGTTAGAAACGACATTTCAACCAGAAAACTCCAGGTACAAAGCAACCCTTGGAATTGATACTAATTTGGGAATTTTATAATGTTATTCTTATTTTCCTTCTTTCCTCTTATATTATGAAAGGAAGCTGAAAGAATTTCTTACAAGGAACTGGACGGGAAAACTATGCAAGGGTTTAATAGCGGGTGCAGGGCTTTGTATTTTGTTTCTTTAAAAAAAAAAATAGTTCAAGGAGCCAAGTGCGAGTGAGCTCTGCTAGGAAATCCTTTCAAAGATTATAGAAAAATGGAAAACAGTCAATGCAGAGACTCACCATAAATATAGAGTTCTCGAAATGAAATGTCATTACAATGAAACAAAATATATTCCATAAATAAACAGAGAGATCAACAATTTTTTTTCTCTGTCCAATTCCTTCACAAGCCGTGAAACATAGAAAAGAAAGAAAGCTTCAATTCTAGAAACTAGAACCCGAAAACATTCACAGAATGGAAATTGTAATTAATCTTAAGAAAAACTCTAAGGAGCAAAGTTGCAACTGCGAGGGTATACCGACTTCAAGACCGGAGTCTAAACGTTCCTAATAGCATGTAGGTAAAAAAATCTTTAAGACAGCACTGTAACCATAAATGCATATATATAACATAGCAGGGTAGTTATACAAAAGTCTTCGCTCCACATGGGAATAAGTAAATAAAAAAGAATACATAAAAGTGTGGACCTAGAATGAATTCATATAGTGCACCTGTGACATATGTGAACAAGAACCTAGCAGTGAGAAGCACTAGGCATATAATCGTTGCGAAACACATAAACCAATAAAGCATAGAATCGTAACTATCATGCGGTAAGCAAAATACAGTGTATAAAGTAATATGAAATGAATAAACAAACTGAGGAATGCATAGAGCAGTGTATATTCAAATAAAATTACAAAAAATGCACTGTCATAGTTATAAAATGATAATTCCACAGATTATGAACCCTAATGAGGGTTAATGTAAAAGAGTAATAAGGAATACAGTCACGCGTCACAAGGAGGGCATTCACCCCTTCAACCAGCAGAACTCGGGTCGCAAAGACCTAGACCACCAGTAGAAGAACGGGAGCATAATTACATAAGATGTGCACAGACAACCTTGGAAACTGTAGGGAGTCACAAGATAATAATCCAGGTATACAACCTGAACAGTTTAACCAATTGTGCAATTAAATTACATAATAAATGCATAAGCGATCTCAAAGGCCCGTCATTAAAAAAGAAGGTTATCAGTTCATAGTCCATATCGTGGGAATGATTTCCAATCCTTGTGTTAGCTGGGCAGACTTGCCAGGCTTAAACACTGCCAAAACCTCTTTACAGTAACCAAGAGGAGAATTCGTAAGGGGACTGGGCCAGAAGGCTAGTACTATCTAACAATAAAAAAATAAAATAAATAAAGAACCCTACACTCAGTGCAAATAATTCATCATTTCTTGTAGTGGGATGATTAGAATAAAGAATGGAATGCGGAAAAAAGTATAGGAACTCACTTGTTCGACGAGCTCTGAGAAGGTAGGACCCGGAAAGCCAGGAAGCTTTACCCACGCCTGTGCATATCGTGCTATGGGGAGAGACCCTCATTCCTCGCCATAGAAAATAGAGACACGCCGGGAGTATGTTAGAATTTTCGGACTATACATAACACAAATGAATATAGTAAAGGGCATAGGAAAATAACAAAAGACTTATAGATAGCACAGTAAGGTCTTATCGCAAGGCAGCCACTGTAAAAGGCTCGGTCCAAATCGCTCCAAAACAATAACAGACATTAGAACCATATCCATACATCAACGAAAGAAGTTTCGGTATGTGTTCGATGCCCAAAGGAGGAGGGAGCTGTAGCAGGGCTGAGGGCAAATGTCTCTGGAAACCTCGATGGAACGTTTAACTGAGTTAAGTGCACATCGAGGTAGCTCTGCCCTCGAATGGGCATTCCTTCATCCCCACCATCGATGCGGGGAGGCGCCCAAGGGTGCGGAAGTAGAGGATACATAAACCTTACCCCCATCACATGACAGAGCTGGCAGAAGTAAATGCCCAGGGCCAAGTGTAATGAACCAGTGCGACCAGCAATAAATCTGGTAGATAATACTCTGCCTTCGCGGAATATTTCCAAATTGCACACATAAAGAGGAGATATTTTACTCATGGTCATCTCTAATGTGAAGCTTGCATGTAGGTGGTAATGGGGTTGACACGTTTTACGTTCAGAAGCATGCAATAGTAATATAGAACGTGGTTAGGATATAAAAAAAAATTACTATTACGTAGATTAAAACGTGGGTATATTACAAGTGGTATCAGAGCCAAGTTTCAAAAACTGTGGCCTCTGGGAATTGGTGTTGATATGCAGATTGAATATAATTTATTTCCATCTCTATTGAGCAGTCATAAAAAAAACATTTGCGTGACTATTCACCTGTTATTTTTATGTTTAAGTACAAGAGCAAGATTGACAATATGAGGAGAGTAGACAGTGCGTCCCATGGATTTGTGGTGGGACAGGGACCTGCAGAGAATAATCCCGAATTATGGGTACAACTTGGAGAGGAGGCTCGCAGTATAATCCTTGCAATTGTGGAGATGGTGCAGGAATTGAAAAATGAAATGGCCTGATTGTGGGAGGATAATGCAAGGTTAATGATGGAGCAAGAGAGAATTATAAAGAGCCCATCTGATAAGCAAAATTAGCAACCACTAAACCCTAGTGCTGAGCAACAAGGGATGTCAGGGGAACATAATCAAAATACAGAATCTGAAGAGTCAGAAGGAAGGGAGGAGGAACGATATGATAATGCCTCCGAACAACAGACATACAAAAGGCAATGGATAGAGTTGCAAGGGGAATTCTGCAAGATCAAACTGCCACATTTTGACGGAGAACAAGAGGAGGCAGCTGAGGCGTGGTTGATCAATATGAACAAATATTTCCAGTTGTATGAATATGATCACAATCTTAAGGCAAGGTTGGCCATTTTCCAATTGTAGGGGAAAGCCACCCTATGGTGGGAGGAAGTTAAGATGGTAAAAGGAGTGAGGTAACAGACTATCACTTGGGAAAAAATTCAAAAGTACTTTAAAGAAAGATACTTGACAGAACATTTCTATGACAAAAAGGCAAGAGAATTCCATGACCTTCAACTGGGACATTAGACTATGGATGAGTTCATCACTCGTTTTACTTCATTACTCTGTTATGTGCCTTATATTTGGGAAGAAAAAGCTAAAGTATAGAGATTTGTCAGTAGTTTACCCTTGGGTATGAGGGAAAGAATCAAATTTGACAACCCAAAGATGATGGACGAGGCTATACGCAAGGCCTGAATTTGTTACCAGCAAAGCAAGCAGAAGGGAGAAATCCTGGGTAAGAGATGGGTCGATAAGAAAGGCAACAAGCTGGCTGGAAGTACTAAAGGTAACCATAGTGGTGGTAATAGAGGATTCACCAAGGGGCAAATCAGCAGAAACTCAGAAGAATTCACTTCGACTAAAGCCCCCCAATGAGTCTAGAACCAATGATCAACTCGGGAAAATAGACAACAAAGAGACAACAAGGCCTCGAGTGCAATGTTGGAGCTGTGGTGGACCCCATTATGTGAAAAACTGTCCCCAGCGAAAAGGGACTGAACAGGTTTCCTAGGTCTATGAAGCTTCTATAGTTGGCGATGTAGGACGGAGTCTGCTGAAAATTAATGCTGCTCTAGAGGATCATCAGGCAGAGTACCAGCCGACCATGGTGGAATTTGAAGGTAAACTCTTAGACCTTGTTGTCACTGTTTTAATTGACCCTGGTGCAACGTTAAGTTATATTAGTCCTAGGATTGTGGAGCATTGTAGGTTGCAACCTACTAATTTTAAGGACCCTTGATTAGTCCAGTTGGCAACAGGGGAAAAAAGACGGGTAAATGCCAAGGTCAAAAACTGCCCTTTAAAAATAGCAGGACAGCTAGTTACAGTAGATTTAAATGTGCTTCCCCTTGGTTCATATGATATATTAATTGGTATGGATTGGTTAGAGAAACACTGGTCCATGATTAATTGTAAAACCAAGACTATCAATTATAAGGATGAGCTTGGAATAAAGCAAGAAATGCAGAGAATCAAGTAGCCAGTGCAAATTGGGCCCATAACTGCCTCACAATTAGCAAAATGTATTAGAAAAGGATGTCAGATTTACGCTGTCCAAGTGGGCTATGCCAACTTGAAAGATAAAACAGCCACAATGGAGACTATTCTTGTGGTACAAGAATTTGTTGATGTGTTTCCGGAGGAGATCCCGGACTACCACCTAAAAGGGACATAGATTTTACCATCGAATTAGTGCCAGGAGTAGCCTCGGTATCCAGGGCACCCTATAGAATGAGCATACCAGAATTGACAGAATCAAAAATGCAATTACAGGAGCTGTTGGACAAAAACTATATTCGCCCCGGTGTTGTTCGTTAAGAAGAAAGACGGGACCCTGTGCATGTGTATAGATTATCGTCAATTAAATAAGTTGTCAATCAAAAAAAAATATCCTTTGCCCCGTATCGATGAACTGTTTGATCAGGTAAAGGGAGCAACAATTTTCTCAAAGATTGACTTGCGATTAGGGTATCACCAAGTTAGGATTAAAGAAGAGGATATAGCTAAGACAACTTTTAGAACACGATATGGCCATTATGAATTTGTGGTGTTAACATTTCGGTTGACCAACGCCCTCGCAATTTTTATGTGTCTAATGAACAGTGTATTTCACCAGTATTTGGACAATTTCGTGCTGATCTTCATTGATGATATATTGATTTATTCTCGGACTATGGAGGAGCACTAAGAACACCTCAGATTGGTATTGCAAACCCTCTGAGAACACCAACTATACGCTAAGTTCAGCAAATGTGAATTTTACAAAGAACAAATACAATATTTGGGGTATATAATTACTAAGGAAGGAATTACAGTGGATCTTGAAAAGATAAGAACAATAATGGAATGGCCAGTACCTAAAGATGTGGTGGACATCCGCTCCTTCATGGGGTTAGCAGGCTATTACAGATGATTTGTGGAAGGATTTTCGAGGGTAGCATATCCAATTACTTCCCTACAGAAAAAGGTAAGGGCTTTTAGGTGGACCGCTGAATGTCAAAAAAGTTTCGAGCAACTTAAATACCTGCTCACCATAGCACCCATTTTAAGCATAACTGATCCCAACAAAGATTATGTGGTGTGCATGGATGCAAGCAAAGAAGGAGTAGGTGGTGTGTTGATACAGGAAGGGAAGGTAATAGCTTATGAATCAAGAAAATTAAAGGAACATGAGTAGAGATATTTTGCTTACGATCTAGAGTTGGCAGCTATGATTCATGCCCTGAAAATGTGGCGACATTTCCTTATGGGAAGAAAATTTCTGTTATTGACAAATCACCATAGTCTGACAAATTATTTTATTCAGCCCACTTTAAATGCAAGACAAGCACGGTGGGTGGATTTCCTAAGTGGTTTTGATTTAGAAGGGAAGGAGAATAGGGTGGTGGATGCTTTGAGTCGGAAATTGCAATGCCTATATGAAATTTCTTACAGTGAAGGGAAAAGCCCCTTCAGGGAAATGATTAAAAAAGCAACCGAATAAGATGTTTATCAGCAAATAAAACAACAAATGCAACAACCAACCAACAAAGAAAAACAACCGGATTATGCCTTGGATGCTGCTGGAATGTTCTACTATAAAGGAAGGCTGTATGTGCCCATTCAAAACAATATTAAAAATCTGATATTGCATGAGTATCATAAGAGTCATTACGCTGGACACCCCGGTATCAGAAGATGATCACTGCACTTTGAAAAGAATATTATTGGCTGAGAATGAAGAAAGAATGTCAGCAAATTAAAGCAGAACACCGACATCCTGCGAGTTTATTAAAACCGTTACCCATACTGGAATGGAAATGGGAAACCATTTCTATGGACTTTATAATAGGTTTGCCTAAGTCAAAGAAAAATAACTACTCCATCGTGGTGGTGGTGGACAAGCTGAGTAAGTCAACGCATTTTATATTGATGCAATCTACCTATAGAGCTGTGCATATCGCCCATGTGTTCATGCCAAATATAGTTAAGTTGCATGGGTTACCAAAGATAATAATTTTAGACCGTGATGTAAAATTTACATCGGTCTTTTGGAAGACATTGTTTGAAGAATTAGGAACTCAGCTGAACTTTAGCATGGATTATCACCCTCAAACTGACGGGCAAACTGAACGGGGGAACCAGGTGGTGGAAGATATGTTAAGAGCATATGTGATGCAGCAACCAACCAAGTGGGAGGATTATTTGCACTTGGTTGAATTTGCATACAATAATGGCTACCACACATCATTGCTAATGAGCCCTTTTGAAGTATTGTATGGGCGGAAGTGCCGCACCCCCTCGAGCTGGAGTGGACCAGAAGACAGATTGATGTTAGGTCCTGAAATGCTTAAGGAAATGGAGGAACTGGTTAAAAGGGTATGATCTAATTTGAAGGCAGCTCAAGATAGGCAAAAGAACTTCGCTGACTGGAAAAGGAGGTTTAAGGAGTATCAGGTCGGCGATCATGTGTATGTGAGAATTCGAGCAAAAAGGAGCACATTACAGTGGAGCGGGTGTACTAAGTTGGCACCTCGATATTGTGGACCATTTCAAATCTTAGCAAGAATTGGGCCGGTGGCTTACCAGCTCGCTCTGCCAAGTCACATACGAGTCCACAATGTCTTTCATGTCTCCGTGTTAAAAAAATATGTTTATGATCCTAAACATGTGATTAAATGGCAGGATATTCAGGTGAGAATTATCTCCGATAAATCAATCTAAATGTTTTCTTTTAAAGGAAAACTGACTTAGGATGTTGCATGTTGTAGGTAGAACCAGAAGGAGAAATCCGGGTTGAACTGCTGAGCATCCTCGATCGGAGAGAAGTAACGTTATGGAAGCAGGATATTACCCAAGTTAAAGTGCAGTGGCAACACTTTAGGCCTGAGGAGGCCACTTGGGAAGATGAGGAACTTATGAAAAAGACGTATCTAGGGTTATTCATGGCTGAAAGACATTGGGACAATGTCCAATCTCAGGGGGGGAAGATGTAATGCCCCATGAAAACAATGTAAATATTTGATTTACTGTGGTAGACACAAATTGAACTAGTTATTAGTATTTGATTAAAAGTTAAATGTAATTTGTTTCATTATGAAATGTAAGAAGTATTTCCTGAAAGAAGGTAAATTCTCAAGGAGGAAGTTGTCCTCTTGAGGTGGAAAAAAACAGTTGTTGAGGAAGCAACCCTAACTACCTCCCCTAACTGGAAGTTTTCCAGAGAAAAGGACGAGAGGAGAGGAAAATCTGCGCTATAGTGACAGGCAGAAAAAAAATAATCCAAAAGAAAGAAGAGGTGGCTAAGTCTGGTGATGACCAGATAGCCCTGCTCGCTGTACGGGCAACTTGTGGAAGACTGAGGTCTGGCAAGAAGCAAGGGGGGAGATTCTGGTCCTGAAGGATGAATCTCATGGTCGGGCGGTTTGAAGGACAACAGACCTAGTTTCGGGTGACTGTCAGAAATGACATTTCAACCAGAAAACTCCAGGTACGAAGCAACCCCTAGAATTGATACTAATTTGGGAATTTTATAATGTTATTCTTATTTTCCTTCCTTCCTCTTATATTACGAAAGGAGGGTGAAAGAATTTCTTACAAGGAATTGGACGGGAAAACTGTGCAAGGGTTTAATAGTGGGTGCAGGGCTTTGTATTTTGTTTCTTTAAAAAAAAAAATAGTTCAGGGCGCCAAGTGCGAGTGAGGTCTGCTAAGAAATCCTTTCAAAGATTATAGAAAAATGGAAAATAGTCAATGCAGAGACTCACCATAATTACAAAGTTCTCGAAATTAAATTGTCATTATAATGAAACCAAATATATTCCATAAATAAATAGAGAGACCAACAGTTTCTTTTCTCTGTCCAATTCCTTCACAAGCCGTGAAACATAGAAAAGCAAGAAAGCTTCATTTCTGGAAACTAGAACCCGAAAACATTCAAAAAATGGAAATTATAATTAATCTTAAGAAAAAATATGAGGAGCAAAATTGAAACCGCGAGGATATGCTAACTTCAAGACCGGAGTGTAAACGTTCCTAATAGCATGCAGGTAAAAAAAAATCTTTAAGACAACACTGTAACCATAAATGCATATATATAACATAGTGGGATAGTTATAAAAAGGTCTTGGCTCCACATGGGAATAAGTAAATAAAAAATAATACATAAAAGTGTGGACCTGGAACAAATTCATATAGTGCACCTGTGACATATGTGAACAAGAACCTAGTAGTGAGAAGCACCAGGCATATAATTGTTGTGAAACACATAAACCAGTAAAGAATAGAATCGTAACTATCGTGCAGTAAGAAAAATACAGTGTATAAAGTAATATGAAATGAACAGACAAACTGAGGAATGTATAGAGGAGTGTATATTCAAATAAAATTACAAAAAATGCACTTTCATAGTTATAAAATGATAATTCCACAGCTTAAGAACCCTAACGAGGGTTAATGTAAAAGAGTAATAAGCAATACAGTCATGCGCCGCAAGGAGGGCGCTCACCCCTTCCACTAGCAGAACTCGAGTCGTAAAGACCTAGACCACCAGTAGAAGAATGGGAGCATAATTACATAAAATGTGCACAGACAACCTTGGAAACTGTAGGGAGTCCCAAGATAATAATCCAGGGATACAACCCGAACAGTTTAACCAACTGTGGAATTAAATTACATAACAAATGCATAAGCGAGCTCAAAGGCCCATCATTAAGAAACAAGGTTATTAGTTCATAGTCCATATTGTGGGAAGGATTCCCAATCCTTGTGTTAGCTGGGCAGACTTGCCAGGCTTAAACTCTGCAAAAACCTCTGTACAGTAACCAAGAGGAGAATCTGTAAGGGGACTGGGCTAGAGGGCCAATACTATCTGACAATAAAAAAATAAAATAAATAAACAACCCTACACTCAGTGCAAAGAATTCATCATTTCTTATAGTGGGACGACTAGAATAAAGAATGGCATGCGGAAAAATTTATAAGAACTCACCTGCTCGCCGAGCTCTGAGAAGGCAGGACCTGGAAAGCCAGGCAGCTTCAACCGCGCCTGTGCATATCGTGCTATGGGGAGAGACCCTCATGCCTCGCCATAGAAAACAGAGACATGCCGAGAGTATGCTAGAATTTTCCGGTTGTACATAACACAAATGAATATAGTAAAGGGCGTAGGAAAATAACAAAAGACTTATAGATAGCACAGTAAGGTCTTACCGCAAGGAAACGACTGTAAAAGGCTTGGTCCAAATCGCTCCGAAACAATAACAGGCATTAAAACCATATCCATACATCGACCAGAGAAGTTTCGGTATGTGTTCGGTGCCCAAAGGAGGAGGGAGCTATCGCAGGGCCGAGGGCAAATGTCTCTGGAAACTTCGATGGAACCTTCAACTGAGTTAAGTGCACATTGAGACAACTCTACCCTCGAATGGGCATTCCTTCATCCCCACCGTCGATGCGGGGAGGCGCTCGAGGGCGCGGAAGTAGAGGATACATAGACCTTACCCCATCACGTGACAGAGCCAGCAGAAGTAAATGCCCAGGGCTAGGTGTAATGAACTAGCGTGACTAGCAATAAATCTGGTAGATAATACTTTGCCTCCGCAGAATATTTCTAAATTGCACACATAAAGACGAGATATTTTACTCATGGTCATCTCTAATGTGAAGCCTGCGTGTAGGTGGTAATGGGGTTGACATGTTTTACGTTCATAAGCATGCAATAATAATATAGAACGTGGTTAGGATAAAAAAAAATTTACTATTACGTAGATTAAACCATGGGTATATTACAAAACGATTAATTATTTTTTTATTACTGATTTACTTATTTGGTTAATTAAATAATTAATTTATTATTATCATTATTATTATTTATTTTTTTTAAGTTTGACTATTTATTATTTTTAAGTTTTTTCAATTATTTAAGTTTGGTCTTTCGTGTGGGGTAACTCAAGTGAGAGTGATGTGGAAATAAAGTTTCACCGAATTGGAAGTCTTGGGTTCAAATCTTGTGCTACCCTCCTTAGTAGTGGGGTGAATAATGAACATGTAAATATGAAAATTAGAGTCCTACCAAACTTACAATTTTTTTTATTATTATTTAAATTTGATCTAAATTTTTTATTTTATTTTAGTGTTTAGATTATTTTGATTTAATCGAAATATTTTTATTTAAATTTGACCCTTTATTATTATTAGAATTAATTGTTTTAATTATTTAAATTGGATACAAATATACTTTTTATTTTCTTATATTATTATATTGATTTTATTAATTGTTTTATTCTTTTGATTATTTAGATTTGATCTCATATTACTTTTAATTTTATTTTTAAATATCTATTTTATTAAAAATATATTCATTAATTATTTTAGAACCATTATATTTTAATATTATTTATTTAATGGAGTTTAGGCTTCTGTGATCCATATTATGTTAGAGAAAGATTTCGGCGAAAATCACATGGAAAATCATTTGTCGACGCGTTTTGAACCAACTAGTGTGGTTCATCGTCAGGACAAGTTGAAGAACAGATCTAGCGAAGCATGTTAAATAGACCGAGTAGAGCCTCCAACGGCTAGTTTGACCAGCCGCTAATATGACCAAGGGACCAGGATCAAAATACAGTAAGAAAATTAGTTGCAACAGATTACTAAATTAAGGGAGAATGAAATTATAAAAAAACAACCATTTAGTAATCTGTTGCAACTAATTTTCTTACTGTATTTTGATCCTGGTCCCTTGGTCATATTAGCGGCTGGTCAAACTAGCCGTTGGAGGCTCTACTCGGTCTATTTAACATGCTTCGCTAGATCTGTTCTTCAACTTGTCCTGACGATGAACCACACTAGTTGGTTCGAAACGCGTCGACAAATGATTTTCCATGTGATTTTCGCCGAAATCTTTCTCTAACATTATTTATTTACTCAAATCTAACTATTTTTTTATAAAATAAATATTAAATTAAAATAAATAAATATATATATATATATATAAACTATTGTGTTGAAACTTATCCCATTGCCCCGGTCAAGTCGGGGAAACAAATGCAGGATGCTTAAATGGTGTCTTAATCACCCACTTGAAGTGAAATATTTGTATTGTATGACTAGATTACCCGCCTAGAAGTATGGACCGGTCAGAGGTCATTTCTCTTTCTGTATTGCTTTCCCAACGGTCTGGTCATACATTGAAACTTGAAAGTCTCAAGGCTCACTTCCAGTCGGAGGTCACGTCTCTTTCAATATCGCTATTGTTTACCCGGTGGTCTGGTCATACCATGAAACCAGAAAGCCTTGTGTGCAGTAGGATTCTCAAAAACATTTCACTAGTCAAAATGGGGGGCTTTTGCATTGTAAAACATTTAGCTAGAGGATCTTAGAAAATGAAGGTACGGATGTTTTGATAAATGTCTTGCTGTTTGTGTGATTTGTTATAAATATTACAAGCGTTTGACGAACAAAGTTTTCCACGACTAACATTTTCTCACACTACTCACATCAATTAAAATTCATTCAAGACCATTCAAATCCACACAGCTTTGTCTACTACACGACGACTAAGACTAGTATTTAAAAAATTGAAATGCAAAAGGTCATGAAATATTCTCGTAACTACCCATGGTTGTGAATCCTCAGCTCGGCGCTCTGATTTCGTTTTCCTATAAATACGGGATGTATCTCATCATTCTAATGTGCACATATTTTGTATCTCCAGGTATAACATCAGCAGAATAATAATGGATTTTCCTTTGACCTATAATAGATTTGTTTTGTCTGTAATCTCATAGGAAAGCAGGTTTTTTTTTGTGTGGGTGTAGTAGAATTTTCATGATTGATTGTTTGGAAATTTTATGTTTGAGCTGCTGAATAAATAAAGTCTGGAGTAGATTAGTTTTAATCTTCGTAGTAATTGAAATTGACTAAAATTTTAATTGGATGATTTTAATGGGTTGTTTTTAAATATTTTATTATTTTCTACATAAAGTATGAACAAATTATTACTAATTTCATTTATATGGTAGATAGATGTGTTTACTTTTAAATAAAGTTTTTCACATTTTCAATTTAATTTTTTATAATTATTAAGTAGAGGTGTCAATTGAGATTATCTCTTACAGTTGGGAGGAATCATTGTCATTTTCCATCAAGGTTCAAATCCCCGATATTGACATTATGAGTACTTTAATTAATTTATTAATTTAATTAAGAAAGAAACTGATTTCTTTCCTCATATATATATATATAGATAGAAAGAGAGACCATAATATTGAAACATGTATATATATAGATAGAAAGAGAGGGACCATAATATTGAAACATGATATCATAACAAAAGCTATTAAGAATTTTGTTAAACATATATATCATTCATTCATATATTATTTTTTTTAAATAAAATTATAATTTAAAACAACTTAAAAGAACTAAGGATTTACATGCTAATAGTTATTTAGTATTTTTGTACTTCATTATGTTTATAATCCGTAAATGATGTAAAGTCATGTGCTATATGATTTTTGCTATATATAATTTTATATATTTTTTAATTTATATAATACAAAGTATTTTTTTCATAATATTAAGTTTTATATATTTTTATTATTGAGTTGGAGTATACAATTGTTATATTGTGTTATTAACGTTATAAAAATGGTTTCCTTACTAGTTGAAGAGGGTTGACCAGGTTGGACATGGTTAAAGAAGGTCCATCATTTTTTTATTAAAACTTGATTGAGATAAGACAATCACCCTCAATAACCCATGGTTGATAGAAGTTGACCATGGTCAACTATACTGATATGTTTTGAAAATTTAAATATAAATATCTTTATTAGTGATTTTTTATACAAACAAATACAAACTTATGTTATACTGAAGAATACTATTACAATATTATTGAATATATTATTTATTTAATAATAATTGTGTTTATTTTTAATCTATTTTCATAATTATGAAAAATGCAAAGTTAAAGGAAATAATTTTGAAATATATGGAGACCTTTTAATTCTCCATTCTAATCTAACTCTTGATATCATCTTGATATATTGTCTTGCTTTACCTTATCATGCGCCGTTCTCTAATATTGAAGGCTAAAGGCCATTATTAACAGATATATTTACAGAAAACATTTGTCACAGGAAAGACAATCATCCAAAACAACAGAAACGAATAGGAAAACGAGCAAAGCTGTAACCAAATATCAAAGTTGATCGTTACGACAAGTGCAAGTAACATGACAGTGAGGTGTTGTGTACACTGTACGTAAAATGTATGGATAGCTGTCAAATTTGCAGATGATGTCAGTTTCTCTTGTTGTAGTAATAATACTCTATTTCTAAATATATTCACAGTCGTTTTTCTATAAAATTTTCAACAATTTTTAGAATGATTTTTAAATATTTTGAATATATTTTTATATCTTTACAATACATCATATATGCTTTGCGACATTTTCATTATATATATATATATATATATATATATTAAATATATTTATATATATATATTAAATATATTGTATATCTTTTCTCTACAACTTCTCAATATTTTTAGGATACATATTACAAACGACATGCTTTCGAAGACTGCAGAATAAGTTCGAAATATATGCATTGGATGTCGGGGTGAATTCAGTAAATGGTAAGAATGGCGATAATGGAAGCTTTATATTGATTATCATCAAGTTTAATATTTCTTAATTAAGAACATTTAAACACTATCTCCACTTGAATTGTTTTTTCTTATGATTTTTTGGTTAATTGGGCATTGCAAAATCTTAAAGTCAAATATGTGTGGCAGTTAAGGTTGGCCCTTTATCTTGTTTTTTTTTTTCTCTTGGTACTTATACTATGATTTATCGTAAAAAAAATTTGGTAACTCCACTAACAGGATGTAAATACGTGCGATAGTGAGACACGGATTTGTGAAGGTATCATGATTGACAATATCTGGGATCAATTCGGGCAACCAGTCCAGAGTTTATGATCTAATTAACGTTAATGACTACTGTAAAGGACTTAATAGTTAATGAAATATTATCTAATTAATATTAATGAAATATCATCTCATTAATATTAATGGCTTCTTTAAAGGAGTTAATAGTTAATAAGTTTCATGTATTTCATATAATTAAATCTATAATTAGAATTTTTGGAAAATTTTAAGTAAAATATGTTATATTTTAAAAAACAATCAATAAATTAACAACAATAAATATAATATCAATAATAACATATACATATGTGAACAATATAATATTGATTATAAATAAAATAATACTTATACTAGAAAAGAAAACAACACATTTAAAATAGAAAATCCAAAATTTAAAATGGAAAAATCAAGAAGAAGCCTTAATTACATTCAAGAAGAGGTCTCTATTACACAATAATAATAATAAGTTATTTTATATATTTGGATTCACACATAACGAACTCTCACTTTAGGCCAAATATAAGTTGATGTGAATATTATTGCTACTAATCTAGTCCCAAAAATCTCTCATCACCTCTCTATGACACTAGACAATTCTCTAGAAAGCTTCTACTTATCCATTGGTAGGATCTTTAATAACATGTAAGCTAGTTTCTCTTCTGTCTGTATTTTCTCCAATTGTAGTAGCCTGTCCTCTAGAACTTGGCGAATCCAATGTTATGGAACATCAATGTGCTTTGCATTGTAGTGAAAGGTAGGTTTTCTGGCAACATGGATTGTACTTTGGCTATCACAATTCAATACATACTTTTCTTGCTACAAGACCAATTCTTCCAAGAGCCTCCTCATCCAAATAATTTCCTTGCATCCTCTAGTAGTGGCATTATGCTAAGCCTTGTAATAGAAAGAGCCACCACCTTTTGTAATGTCCATATGCATGAAACTGCAACTCTTGCAAATGTGAAAATGTAACCTATTGTGGATTCTTCTAGAATCCATGTCGCTTACCATATTGTTGTCAGTGCTACAACACCCTCCAAAAATTTCACTACATTTGAATTTTGGAGCCTATTATCATCGTTGTATCTAATGTGTCGCCTCGATCATCAAATGTTATCTCATGATATTTTATGTATTTCAAGTGTTCTTGGGTGGTTTCAAGTGTCATCACATTGATTAAAACATATTTAGGTGAATTTCATGATCACAACATATTTTTTGTTCAAAAACGAGACTTTTGTGTCACAGACGCACACACTTTACTCGTTGTACTTGTGGAATGCATGTAAAGTGACACTTTGATGTATAATTATCATTTTTGAAGATTGTATAAGTTTTCTTGATGAGTTGGTAGGAGTTGCACATGATGTTATGTTTAAAATAATTATTATCTCCCCTTGTTCTATTTCCCAGACTTACAAAAATCTTTGGTTTCAAAACAAACCCATTGAGCCCAAGAGCGCATGAGTGCACCCTGAAGCCCTGATCGAAGATCCTTTTTTGTTCATAATTGTGCAATGCACCCTCCAAGGGCACAGAACACACTCCTTAATCCATATTTTCCCTTCCTTGTTCCAAAATGCGGCCTTCAAAAACCAAGCCTTCCTTTGAGTGCACTTCTTCGGCTTGAAGGAATATGCCCTCCTTGGGAGCACTCCTTCGACCCAAAGGAGTGCACACTCCTTGAGCGCATGAGCACACCTCAAAGTCCTTAAGCTCCACTCTTCAACCTTCCACAATGTGCCATGCGCCGTTTTGACCCTTTGAGTGCATGGGCACACTTCGAAGGCTCGAATCTTCATCCTTCATCCTTTCAACTTGCGACACGAACCCTCTTTGGTCTCTTAGGTGAATGAGTGCACTTCAAAGGCATGAAGCTTCATCCTTCAACCTTCGAGCTTTCGCCATGAGCCCTCATTGGTTTTCTTTGAGCACACTCCTTCGACCTGAAGGGATGCACTCTCCTTGAGAGCACTTCTTTGACCCGAAGGGATGTTCCCTCCTTGATTTCTTGAGTGCATGAGCACACTGTGAATGCTCGAATCCTCATCCTTCAACTTTCAGGAGTATGCCCTGTACCCTCTTTCTCTTCCTTGAGCACACAAAACTCTTGCAAAGCCTGAAGCCTTCCCCTTCATCCTTCAGACTTGCGCCATGCACCTTGCCTTGATTGTCTCCCTTTCTTGAGCACATGAGTGCATGTTGAAGCCACGGTGTCTTTTCCCTTCAGTCCTTCAGCCTTAAAAGTGCACCAATGTGCCTAGAAGCCCCTTATGTCCCTCTCGAGTGCACTAAAAAGGAATGAACATAAAATATGGATAAAATATGGTAAAATAAGAGATTTTCAGGTTGATAATTGCCTTTTATAAGTGATTGTAGATGCGGGTATTCTAGAAACATCATGGCAAGCATGCATGTGGAAGATCAGGCAAAGAGAACAAACGAAGGAAGTTGCATGAAGAATAAAGACAAAACTTGCACCTTGATTATCAAAGCACCCCAAAGACTCCATTACATCAAATACCCTTTGGAGGGTGATGAAATCAATGATAGAAGTTTCTTGAAGAAATGTAGACACAAGTGGCAACCATGTCACTAGTAGAGAAAGTCCATGTCATTAGTCACTATTAGTCTTAGTCATCAAATATACTGACATGGCATGTCTCATCACATGATGATGTGGAAGTCATGATGTATTATTGTAATCATTGTAACATAAATAAGTGGAAGTCCAAGAGTCATGTATGAACTAAATAGTCATAGAATTCCAAAACACATGTAATATAAAAAGTTATATGTAATTCCAAAATTCATTTGGAATTCTAAAAGTTGTAGAAGTCGAAAGGTCACTATAAGTTGGAAAGTCAAGAGTCATGAGGATGTGAAAGGCCATTCCTCAAGTTATAAATAGATCCTCATTCCTCATGTAATGGGATTCTTACCTTGGCTTCTCCCACAAGGAATTAGAGAGTCAAAGTTAGTACTTTTCGGGAGAAAGTAGTAGCTCTAATTCTCCACTATTAGAGCTAGTGGTGTTCATTATATTTATGTATCTTGGGACTTTTTCTTAATATTGAAGCCTTTTTAGGCCAACACGTTTTCACACATGGATTGAACATCCAAATGGCACACTGGCTTGCTAATCTGAAAGGACCTTCACACTTCTCTCTCATGCTGGCAGCTATAGCCAAGGTATATATCTAAGTAAACAATAATCGAGCCTTATTTCAGACAAGAATCCTACACTAAATAGTGTTAGGTCTAGTTGGGACCTTGTATCAGGGAGATTCCAGGTATATGGGTGGTATCTAGTGCCATCAACATTTTGGCAATAGAAGGAGGGATAGATGACAAGTTGTTCGCTTTGATTTTGTGTTGAATCTCTTATCTTTAAAGGTCAATCCTAAAATCATACTCCCTAGGTGTCTCTCTAATTTATCCAGTGGTCAACTTGTAATCCTTGATGTGCCTCTTTATCAATTGTATCAATTGAAGTTTGTTGGTGATGTTGAAACTTCCATAGATGAACACATATTTAATTTTCTTAAATTTTTTGAATATTATGAAATCAATGATGAAATTTTTTCTTGTGTGACTTTCTTCCTCACCCTTGAAGGTCGTGTTAATGGATGGTGTCATACTTTACCATCTTCTTCCATCCATTCTTTTGATCGTTTCATCAAGGATATTCATTAAAACTTTGATAGGTATGATTACCAGGATGTTTATAAAAGAATCAATCATCTTAGAATGGAACCTAATGAATCAATTGATGATTTTTATGATAGATTCCTCCACACATGTTATGATTTTCCTGAAGAAGGTATGGATTGGGATTTCTTCAAGAAAAAGTTTAAACATTTGATTCAGATATCTTTGGATCAGTTTGAAACTAAACCCCTCGATGTTTTTGTTTCCCCAAATTCTGTAAGTTGTGAGACACCTCCAATTTCAAAGGAGGAACCTACTATTCCTTTTGTTCGTTGTCCTCCTTTTCGAGTACTAATTTGGGCACCTCCTTGTGATCATAATCAAATTGGAAAATCTAAAAATTAAATTCCTAACACATCTTCTCAACGTTATTCCACTTTCCATGATTCAGGTCCAATGGAGGAAACCTTGGAATGGTTCATGGAGGCTAAGGTGAAGGCTAAGCCCTTGATTTCTCAAGATGGTATTAATGCTCATAATTTCAATCTTGAATTTGATTTGGATACATCTCATTCTCTATCATATCTTTCTCATGACCCCTTTCCCCTTGATCTGCTTGATAATTCTCTTCCAAATACAAGTATCAATCAGGAGAAAGGTCATCACATTTGACACGTAGAAGAGCAGTAAGGTGAGGATTCTTTGATATTTATTCTCTTTTTTCATAATCTTCCATATGAAGATAATGATCTTCCATCCTTGGTTGATTTTGGATCTAGAAATCTCGGTGATGTATCAAGTGAAGTTAATTTTCCCAATCAATCTGATATCTTGGACAACCATCATTCTAATTTTGATTCTATTAATGAAGGTGATGATGATTCCCCAAGTGCACCATTTTATCTTTTGATTTGTTGAGTAGAATTTATTTTAAAATATTTAGATCTTTAATCTAATTCAGTTAAAGAAGATGTTCTTATTTAAAATTCCTCTTCAACTCACCATCCCTTATGCACTTTGTTTTGTAATGCATTAACTTCTGATGAAGATACTCCATGCTTTTCAATTTCATCAACTAATGATCTAGATTTTGAATTGACACAAGATAGTGAGGTCATCCGTGATGACAAATAAGGTAATAAACTCATCAAGTATCCTTTCCATTCCTTATCATTTCCAATTTTGCATGAAGAAAATTATTTTATCTAGGTTTCTCATGAGATTTGTCTGATTTATCCATATTTAGATGTGAAATTATAAGAATCATATTACTTGGGTAATTTGCGTGTTGAAAGTGTAAATCCTAACAAAATCAGTAATGTTGATGGCTTCCATTTGGATAGTAGTAATCTTCTTGAAATTACTGATGGTAGCTATCCATACACCATTGATGATTGGATTCAATTTTAAAATTGTGCCTCTACAATTATTGAAAGTTTTGGGACTCATCAATTGGTTCGAGGAACTTCAACTTTTGTTGATGGTTATGTTAGGTTCTTGAAACTCTAGTAAGGTCCCCAAACTAAACAAGATATGGTTTCTCTCACAAAATTCTTCCCATTGCATGGTTGCACTAGATGTAAATTCCTTCTTGAAAAATGTTTCTTGTTTTGGGTATAGTTCTTTCAACTTTGAAAATCCGATCTATGATCGGATTAAGGAATCCATTTCAGTTAATCCAACTTCATGCAAATCTCTGGTATCAAATTGGGGTTTGAAATATAAATCTTTCTTGGATGAGTGAAGCTGTGAAGTTTATCATTCTAAAGAATATCATTGGGCGAAGGATTGATGATTATGAATATCATTATAATGTTAATCATTTTAATTTTGGCACCATATATCCTCTTGAGTGTTAATGAATACTTGTATTATTTGGTGAATCAAGTTCTTCTTTTTCATCCACTACATTTTCACTGTTTTCATGTATTGGCCATGTTGGCATTAGTTTTTAGTTCTTTTAACAACTATGATGCTAACCAATCATTTGGGGAAGATTATTCTTTCACTCAAAGAATTTGTAAATTTATTCAAACTGATATATCTTTGTTGTTTCCGAACCAAGAATCTTATGCCTAAATCAACTCATCTGATCATGTTTCTTATTATAAAAACTATCATTGAACTGATCATTTTCTCACTAGTGTACCTAATGATGGTTTTTGAGATCAATTGATATTTTTGGTTTATCATAATAGTTTCTGGATACTTTTCAGGCAGTTGAGGAAGTTTAGTCTCCACTAATGGTTATTGTCATTCCTCACTATCTTGACAAGCCTTCTGAATATGATTGGATATGTTTTCCCTCTAAACATTCTTATTCTGATTCCATTCCATTAATTGAGAAATTATGTTTTCAAGGATTTTAGTTTTCTCAAGAGGATGTTTTTGAATTTCATGATCCAATCTATAATCAGTTGGAGGCATATTACTTGTAAAGTCCATTTGCTAGAGGCAATTTTCGGTTTATCTTGATGTTTTCTAAGGAAGAAAATATAA
Source organism: Pinus tabuliformis (assembly GCA_031772625.1). Taxonomy (NCBI): domain Eukaryota; kingdom Viridiplantae; phylum Streptophyta; class Pinopsida; order Pinales; family Pinaceae; genus Pinus; species Pinus tabuliformis. The sequence goes on from CM062820.1 coordinate 411,669,531, forward strand.
GTGTAGGAAAATTCACATGGAGCCGAAAAGGTTTTTTTGATTATGCTTTCCATCGAAAGGGTAAGGTCACAAGTTGGGTAAATATAGGTTATATGAAACATATTTATTTATTTAAGAATTACCTTCTATTTGTTGTGCAAGTTATTAAAGCTTTTATCTTTTCCGATGCAGATTATTATATATCGGTAGTAATTTCTCTTATCTTTGTGTTTGCAGGTCGGGACCAATTATGGTGGCTTCATTGAAAATATCATTACACTTAGCACTAACTTTCTTGATGAGTAGGTTATCAATAGGCTTAGTTGCATTTAGTTTCCCTTGCATTACAACCACCCTTTATCCCACTCTCCATCGATTCTTTTCATTTGTCTTTTTTCTTATTATATATTTTTCATATTTTTCCACCTCCATTCATTTTTTTCTCTTGGTTTTGTTTCGTTGTTTTATCATGTATTTTCCTTTTTTTGGTTCAAATAAGACATTGCATAAAAAATAGCATGGGTCAAAAGGGACTTTGTTGTGGAATAAAAGAGAAGTGTGATAACCACAAAGCTTGGCTTTTGTTTGTTCTCCTTAATTTTTTGGGAAAATTCCATAGGTTGGGCTAAGTCTAGATGGAAAATATGATTTGTCGAATAGGATAACCTTAAGGGAACCTATTAGATCTAAGGCTATGCTAATATTTATACTACTCGACTTGGTGTAAGTTTACTTGTGTGTTAACGCTTATCCAATCTAGTAGAGAAGGGATAAGGGGAAAATCCAATGTGAACAAACCAATATTAGAGGTCTTAAAATACTTCTTTGAAGGGGAAACCTCCTTTTCTCTCAATAAGTCGGGAGCCCTATTCTAGTTATTGAAAATAGTGAGTGTCGATGCACATTCCTATTAAATAAATAAACGGTGAAATACGAGAAAGGCTTCCTACAGAGGGAGGTCAAGCAAGCGACTTCGTTGGGGTACTGTCCAGGATTTTTGGTAGTGAAGCAACATATGTTCTCCTGAAGTGACTATGCTAGGGTACTTTCCAGGCCTATTGGAAACAATGAAACACCAAATATGAAAATTCATACTCTGAATATCATAAACGCGTTGCACACATTACACTTCCCTGTATTGAAACAATTGTGATAAGGTGTATATTTTATGTGTGTTCAACCGAGTAGAGAAATGTGAGATGTTATGTATAAAAATGGGTGGAAAAGGGGAAATCAAGGAAATCAATACTTCCTGAATTTTTGACCCTTAATAAAAATGTATTCCTGAATAAATAAGTGAAATTTCACCTAGTGTGTCACCAAGTGTTGTTGCGGCTACAACACCCTTCAAAATTTTCACTACATTCTAATTTTTAAGTCTACCATCATCATCATATGTAATGTGTGGCCTGATCGTCAAATGTCTTCTCATGCTATTCTATGTGTTTCAAGTGTTCTTGAGTGGTTTCAAGTGTCATTGCATTGATTATAACATCTTTAGGTGCATTTCATGGCCATAACATCTTTTTTATTATAAAACAACAGTTTTGGGTTGTAGTTGCACATACTTCACTTGTTTACTTGGGGAATGCATGAAACATGGAACTTTGATGTATAATTATCATTTTTCAATCTTGTATATTTTTTCTCAATGAGTTCATATGAGTCACACATGATGTTATGTTTTAATTCATCATGATCGCCCCTTGTCCTATTTCCCAGACTTAGAAAAATCTTTGGTTTCAAAGCAAACCCATTGAGGCCAAGACCGCATGAGCACACCCTAAATACTTGATAAAGGATGCTTCATTCTTTAGAAGTGCGCAATGCACCCTCAAAGATCACAAAGAACACTCATTAATCTATCTTTCCCCTTCATTGTTCTGAAATAAGACCTTCAAAAACCAAGCCTTCATTTGAGCACACTCCTTTGACCTGAATAAATGCTCCCTCCTTGGGAGGACTCCTTCAACTTGAAGGAATGCACCCTGCTTGAGAATGTGAGCACACCCCAGTTTCCTTAAGCTCCACCCTTCATCCTTCCATAATGTGCCATGTGCCCTCTTAACCCTTTGATCACATGAGAATGCTTCGAAGCCAAGAAGCTTCATCCTTTAGACTTTAGAGTTGCTCCATGTGCCCTATTTGGTCTCTTCAGCACATTAGGTAACTTCAAAGGCATGAAGCTTCATCCTTCAGCCTTCAAGCTTTCGCCATGCACCCTCATTAGTTTCCTTTGAGCACACTCCCTCGACCTGAATGGATGCACCCTCCTTGAGAGAACTCCTTTTACTCGAAGGAGATGCACCCTCCTTTGTCTCTTGAGTGCATGAGTGCACTCCGAAGGAATGAAGCCTCATCTTTCATCCTTTAGGAGTGTGTCTTGCACCCTCTTTCTCTCCCTTGAGCATGCAACGAACTTGGGAAGCCCAAAGCCTTCCCCTTCAGCCTTTGGACTTGTGCAATGTGCCCTACCTTGACTATCTCCCTTTCTCCAGTGCATGAGGTCATGTTGAAGCCACGAAGCCTTTCCCCTTCATCCCTTGAGTCTTTCATAGTACACCCATGTGCCTAGAATCCCATTTTGTGACTCTCGAGCACACTAAAAAGGCATGAACAAAAAATATTCATAAAAAATGATAGAATATGACATTTTCGGGATGATCAATGCTTTTCATGAGAGATTACAGATGTAGGTATTCCAAAAGCATCATGGTAAGCATGCATGTGGAATATTGAGCAAAGAGAACAAATGAAGGAAGTTGCATGAAGAAGGAAGATCACACCTACACCTTGATGTTCAAAGCACCCCAAAGACTCCATTACATAAAAAACCATTTGGCGGTTGAAGACATCATTGATTGAATCTACTTGAAGAAATGAAGACACAAGTGGAAGCCATGTCTCCACTATAGAAAGTCCATGTCATCAGTCACTATTGGTCCCAGTCACCAAAGATAGTGACATTTCAAGTGTCATCACATGATAATGTATAAGTCATGATATATTAGTGTAATCATTGTAAACGCAAATAAGTGGAAGTCCAAGAGTCACGTATGAACTAAAGATTCATGGATGTCCAAAAGACATGTAATATGAAAAGTCATATGCAATTACAAAAATAATTTGGAATTCCAAAGGTGGTAGAAGTCTAAAGGTTGTAGAAGTCCAAAGGTCAATAGAAGTTGAAATAAAGAGACATGAGGATGTTAAAGGTCATTCCTCAAGTTATAAATAGATCCTCATTCCTCATGTAATGGGGTCTTAACCTTGGCTTCTCCCACAAGGCATTATAGATAAAAAATTAGTACTTTTTGGGGAGAAAGTAGTGGTTGTAACGCTCCATTATTGGAGCTAGTTGTGTTCATTGTATTTATGTATCTTGGGACTTTTACTTAATATTGAAGCCTTTTCAGGCCAGCACAATTTCACGTGTGAATTTTGAATTGCTATAATACTATTATTTGAATGTTTATGGTTCATGTTTTCTTTAACTAGTATTGGAGTAATTGAACTATTTTGGTGACTTCGGTGCTTCTTATTCGAAACATGTTGTTATTGTTAAAATGATCATTGCATATTTGTGAACTATTTCTCTTGAGGTTACATGAGCCTTTCTTTTTCACGTGTGTCTCTATTAGGGTAGTACTATTACTTCTCTCTTAGAGGCTCACCTTATTCCCCCCCTTCATAGTAATAGAACATTGATACATCAACAATCGAACATCCACATGACACACTAGCTTGCTCATTTCAAAATACCTCCGCACTTCTCTCTCATGTTGACATCTATAGCCAAGGAATATATTTAAATAAAAGGTCGTTGATTCGTATTCCAGATAGGACTCCTACACCAAATGGTGTGAGGTCTAGTTGGGACCTTGTATTGGGGAGTTGCATTGTATGTGGGTGGTATCCACTGTCGTCAATGCATATGAACATGTGTAAATACTTATAATAAGGTATCAATACCTTGAAAGAACAAAAAATAATCAATTGGGCATTTAATTTATCTTGAAATCCATTTAAATCCATCTTAATCCTCCTTCCCTATATTAGCAAGAAACCTACTTACCACTCCTATTGAATGTGTAATGTTAGGGTGAGTACATATAATTTCATACAATAAGGTTCCAATAGTTGAAGCATATGGAATCTTTGAAATTTATTGTTTTTCTTCAATATTATATGTGCACTAATTAGCCATTAATTTTATATGAGATGGAAGTAGTGCACATACAACTTTTGTTTTATCTATAATAAATATTTCCAATACATTTTGAAGGTTTTTCTTTAGTGATATTCATAGTTTCTTCTTTCTATGATATAATTTGTATCACCAAAATTTTGCTTGCTACTACAAAATTATTCATTACAAAGGCATGGTTTAGATCTTCTTTTAATCTATTAATCATCAATTATTTTTTTCAACAATCAACATGCCATGAACATACAATAACAAGATGATGAAATTTCCATTTTCATCTCTTTTAATGTATATACAATAATTTTCATTTAATATTTTAAAACCATTATCAATAATAATAGATTCAAACTTTTTATATCATGGATGTGGAGCTTGTTTAAGCCCATATACACTTCTTTAACCTTCAAACAAAATTTTCTCTACCCTTATTCTCAAAACCTTTTGTTTGTTCCATAGATATCTCCTCTTCTAAATCTCCATGCAGAAAGGTTGTCTTAACATCTAGTTTCTCTAGTTATAAATTTAGAGTAACTAGAAGACCAATTACTAACAACATCGATGTCATTTTAAATACTAGGGAAAAAAATTCTTTAAATTCAATACCTTCTTCATGTCATAATCCTTTCACCACTAGTGTTGCTTTGAACCCATGTTTAGTTTCCTTTCCCTGATGTTTTATTTGGTACACCCACTTATTCTTTAATATTATTCTCCCTTGTCATCATTTAACCAAATCCTATGTCTTATTGTCATGTAGGGGTTTTATCTCCCCTTGCATAAAAGCTTTCCAATTTATACCATTTTCTCATGCAAATCCATATTGCAAAGAAGTGGGTTCAAATTCATTACCAAATAAAATCTATTTTAAGATAGAATACCTTTGTAAATGTCTATGCGGTATGGTAGAGATATGAACTGACAAATTTAGTGGTGAGGTTTCTCTTAATGACTGTGTATATTATCCTTCATGTTCTTCTTGATATTGTTCCACATTTTCACTTTTCTTCTCATTATTTCCAAGTATGCCTTCTTGTAGTGAAGAATTATTTTGATAGTTGTTCCTAAACAAATTTATATGCCTCCACACCTTTGTCAACAGCTTTAAGCACTTTTTTATTCATTAAAAATGACATCCTCACTTTTGATAACTATAATTTTCAGAGGACCCCACAACCGGTAATATAAATTATTATCAACATATCATAATATAACAAATCTAAATGTCTTTTCATCCATCTTGGGCCATTTTTATTTAGGAATATGTGCATACGTTTCACAGCCAAATGTTTATAAGAAAGTGTAGCCTAAATCCTTACTGGTCCCGTCCTTTCCGAGAATTCCACCATCAAGTGAACTTGTGGGAGAGTGATTTATTAAGTAGCATGTTGCATGAATAACTTATACCTAAAAAGAATTTAGCAAACTAGAATTTGAAAGCATACATATCACAATTTCCATTATTGTTTGATTCATTATCTTAGCTATTTCGTTTTGTTATGGGGTGTGAGGGAGTATTTTCTCATGCTTTATGCCATATTTACTAGAATATTCTTTGAAGGGCTTGGAGTAGTGATTCCCACCATTATCTATGCTAATGAATCTCAATAATTTATTACTTTCCATTTTAATAACCATATGAAATATCTCAAAATTATCTAGAACTTGATCTTCGCCCTTAATATGAAAATTCCATACCTTATTTAATGCATGATCAATAAAAGTGACAAAATAAGTAGCCCCTCCTAGTGATTTTAATTAATTGGTCCACAAATATTAGAGCGTAACAAATCCAAAAATAAAATATCCCTCTAAGGAATATCTCTTGTAAATGATACCCTTTTTTATCTATGCATAGTACAATATTCGCAATTTTTTGTGTGTAGATTTTACATCAAGATAAAGACTTTCCTTAGATAAAATATTTAGCCCTCTTTCAGGCGTGTTCCCAAGTCTTTCATGTCACAAATATGTCGCAAACTCCTTTGTAACAAAAGAAATATTTGACTTCTCCAACCTTGATTTTAAGGTGTAGAGAGTGCCTATTTTCTTCACTTTTGCAACAACCAATGAAACTCTTACAATTTTCCATCTTCCCTTTCCAAATACTATTTTGTAGCCTAGTTAAGCAATAAAATATGAACATCTTGTGTCTTTATTATAACATCTCTTATTCCTTTAATATTACAAATACTTTTATTGCCAAAGAAAACTTTACCCATATTATCTTTTGGATAAAAACTAAAAAATTATCTCTTTGGTGTCGCATGGTAGGAGGCTCTAGAATCTAAAATCTATTCACTAAAGAATAATAAAGGTATGCATCATCATAAAGAAAAATAATTAATACGTCACATTATTTTTCCATGGAATTACTTTCTTCATTATTGTTGGGCATGGTTTTCTCCTTTTGCTTCTTCTTTAATATCAAGGAATCCCTTTTGATATGGCAAAGTTTCTTACAATGGTAGCAAGATATTATTCAATGCCTATAATTTGAATTCCTCCTGAGATTGATCTCCATGATTTCTTTCTATCATGTTGTCTTCCACAATCACCAAGAGTTGATTCCTTCATATTTGGTATTTCTTCTCCCATACATTTTCTTTGCATTTCTTCATTTAATAAATTCTTAGAAACATATTCAAATATTAATTTACCTTTGGTGCTACATTACTTATGGTGACATCTGACTTCTACCAACAATAAAGAATAGAGTTTAGGAGTAAAACATCTTTGATCTTATCATTAAACATAATATTCAACGAAGTGAGTTGGTTGACCACCATGTGTAACTCATTTATTTGTTTAGATATTTGACTTCCTTCTTTCATTTTTGGATTAAATAAACCCTTGATCAAAAACAATTTATTGACTATTGTGTCTTGTCCATATAAATTATGATTCTTTTTCCATAAAGATTTGATGGTCTTTTCTTATGAAAAATTAAAGTATATTGTGTTTGCCAAATATTGCGAGCTAATAACAATTTCTTTTCATTTTAGCTTCACCTAATCTTCATCAATCACTAATGAAGGCTTCTTAGCTTTTCCTTTTATCAAAAGAAAATATGTTATTGTATGTCTTACATATTAGATATCCATATTGTAAACTTTACACCATTAAGATTTTCAATGCTTATAATTGACTCTACGGAGCCACCTATAGATAAAACCTACATACCAAATATCCAAAAAAAAATTCCAAGTTGTTATATATTAAACAACAATCAATAAATTAGAAACAACAGGTATAATATTAATAATAAATTATAAAAATCTCATCAATACAATATATACAACTAAAAGAAAAAAATACAAATTTTATGTGGAAAACCTAGCAATGTACTAGGAAAAGTCGTAGGGAATGATGAACAACTCTTTAATTACTACTAAGAAATAACATAAGATTTACCTTGTGATCCCAACTACCAATGACTTCACCCATAAATTACAATGGATGAATTCAACCTTATCTATAGAAGGATTCAATTAAAAATATGTTCTAGAAGTCTTGGTTATATTAAAAAATAAACATTTATTATATTTAAGGAGAAATATCCATTACATAATAAAAATAATTTTTTCTCTATATATTTTTACTCACACCTAACAAAACGTTCAATTTGGTGTGTTAAATAGACTAATAGTCACTCATTCAAGTTAGATATATTGTTCAAAAGGTGAGTGAGTTTCCATTCCTATTGGAAGGATTTTTTTTTACCTCAAGAGCTATCATCACATATAATACATTACTAGGAAGAAGAAAAAGGTAGTGAAGATAAAAGGACATAAATAATTTTGATTTTGATTTTTTTAATATTCATGGAAATTATGGGTTGAAGCCATTTTTTCTCCAGTTATGGTTCACTAAGAATGGAGTGGTCAAGTCCTCCCTTTTTTGGTTGTCCAATTTGTATTCCATCTAGTGTGTCCATTGGTGTGGCATATGTAGTGATGTTCTTGGAATGTGCTCCTGGGTTACCAAAAGGTTGTTGTGTAGTTTAGTAAACTTCTTCTGTTGGCCCTTCATTTTTTATGATGCAAGAATATCCTATTATCTTTATTCCCAGTCACCAAAAGCTGATGAAGAAATTAAAGATCTTAACATCCTCATATTGGTTTGTTGTTTTAATGACTTTTGATTTTGGTTAGTTGACCTATATCGTTGTACCTCTATTGTTGGATGTCATATTCCTGGATGCCAGTGATGAACAAATAAGTCTTCTCTCATCTCCAAGTGTTTCTTTATCATCTTGTTTGAGATTGTAGAAGACAAGCTTCTGATTCTTAATTTCATTCCACCATTTCTATGCAGCTTAAGTTTTTTTATGAATCCTCAATCACCCTCCTTGAATTATTTAGCAAATTATTATATTTCAAATCTTATTTGGGGGTTAATCCAAATATATCTTTGCATTTTTGGTTTAATCTTGTTTTCAAGTGATTGGGGATCTGGGAAAGTTTCGTTTTGCATCTTTGGAAGCCTAAAGACAGAACATTTTAATATGTTCTTGTATTTGAGTGGAAATAGATTTCAACAAAGAACTTATATTATAAATTAAATTATTTTGAAAGGTAAAAATGATTCTTAAACTCATAAGTTCTACCATTTGAGAGTTTCCTCACTATAGAAGGCTCGTTTTAAAACATGATAAGTTGTAGCTCATAATCCTAAGGGATTTAGTAATAATAAATAGCATCAACCTAAATCAACCAGGTGGGTTGGCTTATGAAAAGACCACTTGATAGTCTCACCATCTAGTGGTAAGCCACCACCATTATTTCCTCCAAGTCAATCAAATTTCATAACTTAAAATTTTTAATAGGAACTAGATACCAAAAATCTAAAGATTAGGAACTGGACTCTCTAATTTTGGGCAAGAAACATAAACCAATTAGGTCCTCCATCGATATTAAATTGGGATAAGGCTCAAGAACAAGTAAATCCACCAAATGAAGATAATTCAATGTTGATAGAAATAATAAAGTCTCCACTAAATGAAACAGAAGTACAACCAAATGTAGATAAAAAAACAAAAAGTCCTTAAAGACATCAATGGTAACAAAAAACCAAAACCTTAATCGAATTTACTTTATATATATATATATATATATATAGATACCCAAAGGACGTGAAAGGTCATTCCTCAAGTTATAAATAGATCTTCATTTCTCATGTAATTGGGTCTTAACCTTGGCTTCTCCCACAAGGTATTATGGAGAAAAAGTTAGTGCTTTTGGGGAGAATGTAGTGGCCATAACACTCCATTATTGGAGCTAGTGGTGCTCATTGTATTTATGTATCTTGGGAATTTTACTTAATATTGAATCATTTTCAGGCCAACACCTTTTCATGCATGAATTGTGAATTTTTCTAATTAAGACTATAATTCAAATGTTTATGGTTCATGTTTTATTTAACCGGTATTGGAGTAATTGGACTATTTCAGTGACTTGAGTGCTTCTTGTTGGGAATATGTTGTTATGTTCATAATGATCATCGCATATTTGTGAACTATTTCACTTAATGTTAGATAAGCCTTTCTCTTTCATGTGTCTCTCCATTAGGGTAGTACTATTACTTCTCTCTCAGAGGCTCACTTTATTCCCCCCCTTCATAATAAGAGAACCTTGATACATCGACAATCGAACATCCACATGGCACAGTAGCTTGCCCATTTCGATGTATGTTCGCACTTCTCTTTCGTGTTGACATCTATAGCCAAGGAACATCTTTAAATAAATAGTAATCGAGCCATATTCTAGTTAGGACTCCTACAACAAAATGTGTGAGGTCTAGTTGGGACCTTGTATCGAGGAGATCCCCTGTATGTGGGTGGTATCCACTATCGTCAACGCATATGAACATGTGTAAATACTTATAATAACGTATCAATAGCTTGAAAGAACAAACAATAATCGATTGGGAATTTAATGTATCTTGAAATCCATTTAAATACATCTTAATCCTCCTTCCCTAGATTAGCGAGAAACCTACTTACCACATATATTGATTATGTAATGTTACGGTGAGTACATATAATTGCATATAATAAGGTTCCAATAGTTGAAGCATAGGGAATCTTTGAAATTTATTGTTTTTCATCAATACTATATGTGCACTAATTAGCCATTAATTTTAAATGAGATGCAAGTAGTGCACCTACATGTTTTGTTTTGTCTATAATAAATATTTCCAATACATTTTGAAGGTTTTTCTTTTGTGATATTCGTAGTTTCTTCTTTCTGTGATATAATTTGTATCATGAAAATTTTGCTTGCTACTACTAAATTATTCATTATAAAGGCATGGCTTAGATCTTCTTTTTATCTATTAATCATCAATTATTTTTTTCAACAATCAACATGCCATCAACATATAATAACAAGATACGAAATTTCCATTTTCCTCTCTTTTAATGTATATACAATAATTTTCATTTAATATTTTAAAACCATTATCAAGAATAATAGATTCAAACCTTTTATATCATGGACGTGGAGCTTGTCTAAGCCCATATACTCTTCTTTAACCTTTAGACTAAATTTTCTTTACCCTTATTCTCAAAACCTTTTGTTTGTTCCATAGATATCTCCTCTTCTAAATCTCCATGTAGAAAGGCTATCTTAACATCTAGCTTCTCTAGTTATAAATCTAGTGTAGCTACAAGACCAAGTAATAATAACATTAATGTCATTTTAGTTATAAATCTAGAGTAGCTACAAGACCAAGTAATAATAACATTAATGCCATTTTAAGTATTAGTGAAAAAAATTATTTAAATTTGATACCTTCTTCATGTCAAAATCCTTTCACCACTAGTGTTGCTTTGAACCATGTTTAGTTTCCTTTCCCTGATGTTTTATTTGGTACACCCACTTATTCTTTAAAATTCTTCTCCCTTGTCGTCATTTAACCAAATCATATGTCTTATTGTCATGGAGGGATTTTATCTCCCCTTGCATAACATTTTTCCACTTTATACCATTTTCTCATTCAAATGCATCTTTCGAAGAAATGGGTTCAAATTCATTAGCAAATAAAATATATTTTAAGAGAGAATACCTTTGTAAATGTCTATGTGGAATGGTAGAGATATTAATTGATAAATTTAGCGGTGAGGTTTCTCTTAATGATTGTTGATTTTATCCTTCATGTTCTACTTGTTATTGTTCCACATTTTCACTTTTCTTCTCATTATTTCCAAGTATGCCTTCTTGTAGTGAAGAATGATTTTCTAGTTGTTCCTAAACAAATTTATATGCCTCCATACATTTGTCAACAACTTTAAGCATTTTTTATTCGTTAAAAATGACATCCTTACTTTTGATAATTATAATTTTTAGAGGACCCCACAACCGTTAATCTAAATTATTATCAACTTATCATAATAGAACACATCTAAATGTCTTCTCATCCATCTTGGGCCATTTTTATTTAGGAATATGTGCATATGTTTCACAGACAAGTTTTTTTAAGCAAGTGTAGCCTAAATCCTTATTGGTCTACTCCTTTCCCAGAATTCCACCATCAAGTGAAGTTGTGGGAGAGTGATTTATTAAGTAGCATGTTGCAGGAATAAATTATACTAAAAAATAATTTAGCAAACTAGAATTTGAAAGCATACATCTCACCATTTCCATTAATGTTTGATTCATTCTCTTAGCTATCTCGTTTTGTTATGGGGTGTGAGGGAGTATTTTCTCATGCTTTATGCCATATTTATTACAATATTCATCAAAGGGCTTGGAGCAGTGCTTCCCACCATTATCTATGCTAATGCATCTCAATAATTTATTATTTTCCATTTTAATAACCATATGAAATATCTCAAAAGTATCTAGAACTTGATCTTTGCCCTTAATATGAAAACTCCACATATTTTTTTATGCATGATCAATAAAAGTGACAAAATAAGCAACTCCTCCTAGTGATTTTAATTAATTTGGCCACAAATATCAGAGTGTAGCAAATCCAAAAATAAAATATCCCTCTAAGGAATATCTCTTATAAATGTTACCCTTTTTTATCTACCCATAGTACAATTTTCATAGAAATTAAATTTTGTAGATTTTACATCAAGATAAAGCCTTTCCTCAGATAAAATATTTAGCCTTCTTTCAAGCATGTGACCAAGTATTTCATGTCACAACTATGTTGAAAAATCCTCCTTTGTAACAAAAACAATATTTGACTTCTCCAACCTTGATTTTAAGGTGTAGACAGTGCCTATTTTCTTCACTTTTGCAACAACCAATGAAACTTTTACAATTTTCCATCTTCCCTTGGCAAATATTATTTTGTAGCGTAGTTAAGAAATAAACTATAAACATCTTGTGTCTTTATTAGAACATCTCTTATTCCTTTAATATTACAAATACTATTATTGCACAAGATAACTTTACCCATATTATATTTTGTATAAGAAATAAAAAATTCTCTCTTTGGTGTCGCATGGAAAGAGGCTCTAGAATCTAAAATTTAATCACTAAAGAACAATAAAGGCATGCATCATCATAAAGAAATTAATTAATATGTCACATTATTTTTCCATGGAGGTACTTTCTTCATTATTGTTGTTATTATTGGGCATGGTCTTCACCTTTTGATTCTTCTTTAATACCAAGGAATCCCTTTTGATATGGAAAAGTTTCTTGCAATTGTAGCAGGATATTATTTTGTGCCTATACTTTGAATTCCTTCTAGAGATTGATCTCCTTGATTTCATTCTATCATGTTGCCATCCACAATCACCAAGAGTTGATTCCTTCATATTTGGTATTTCTTCTCCCATATATTTTCTTTTCATTTCTTCATTTAATAAATTCTTAGAAACATCTTCAAAGATTAATTTACCTTTGGTGCTACATTACTTGTAGTGACATCTGACTTATGCCAACTATCAAGAATAGAGATTATGAGTAAAAGAGCTTTGATCTTATCATCAAACATAATATTAAGTGAAGTCAGTTGGTTGACCACCATGTGTAAATCATTTATTTGTTCAAATATTTGACTTCCTTCTTCATCTTTAGATTAAATAACCTCTTGATCAAAAACAATTTAATTATTTTTGTGTCTTGTCCATATAAATTATGAATCTTTTTCCATAAATATTTGATGGTCTTTTCTTATGAAAAAATAAATTATACTGTGTTTGCCAAATATTGTGAGATAATAACTATTTCTTTTCATTATAACTTCAACTAATCTTCATCAATCACTAATGAAGGCTTCTTAGTTTTTCCCTTTATCAAAAGAAGATATGTTATTGTATATCTTACATCTTAGATATCTGTATTGTAAACTTTACACCATTAAGATTTTCAATGCTTATAATTTACTCTACAGAGCCACCTATAGATAAAACCTACACACTAAATCTCCAAAAAAAAATTCCAAGTTGTTTTATATTAAACAACAATCAATAAATTAGAAGCAGAAGGTATAATATTAATAATAAATTATAAAAATCTCATCAATATAATATTGATCATAAATAAAATAATATATACAATTAAAAAGAAAAAAATACAAATTTTATGTGAAAAACGTAGCAATGTACTAGGAAAAGTCACGAGGAATGATGAACAACTCTTTTATTACTACTAAGAAATTACATAAGATTTACCTTGTGAGCCCAACTACCAATCGCTTCACCCACAAATTACAATGGATGAATTCAACCTTATCTATAGAATGTTAGGCCCCTATACTACTAGTGTAACCCCTTATTGTTATTAGTACAACCCCCTTATTACATTGATGTACCCATGTAGTGCCCATATTGTTACTATTGTGCCCCATAGAAGCCCACTATTGTTATTATTGTGCCCTTACATTATTATTGTTATGTCGGCTTTGATTGTATTATGACCCCTTAGACTCCTATATATAGAAAGGAGGTCTTTTCATTTGTATCATCAAAGAATTGTTCATTTATGTAATGTAAAGGAGGTTTCCCCCTCAAAGAAGCTGAATTCTAAGGCGTTGATCTATCTTTTCTATATTTTTGTGAGCTGGTTTCATAACATTTGGTATCATAGCTTTGGATTCTAGGGTTTCGCTGCTCCAAATAGGTCATTGTGGCATTTTCGCTATAACTTTTTTCTGTGATGTTTCAAAGGAAAAAAAAAACCATTTGAGACGCAATTTGCACTGAACCTCAGATCCGAATTTCAAAGCTTTCTACACTATATTTGCAGAGATATGATCTGAGGAAGTTGGTCTTTTTGCAGACTCCTGAATTACATTCCAAACATGTGACTTGGGGAAAATCGTCATAACTTTCCCTCTGAGCATCCGATTGAAATTTTGTAAGAAGGTACAGTAAGAGGACGGACTGTAGTTTGTTGTATATATTTTTTAGAGCCAAAGGTCGAAACAGTGACATGTGGCGCTTCATAAAAGTTTGCTCTTCTGGAATGGTCTATAATCAAGTCATATTGGGAGATTGTGCATAACTCTTCCTTGGAGAATCCAATTTCGACCCAACCCCAAAGAAAGAAGAAATGAATTAGACCATATCTTGTAAAGCATTGGCAAGAATTGCCACTCCTCAAACTCTCAAGATAAAAGGACATATTAAGAAGAAAAAGGTGCAACAAGTGAAATATCACATCGAGAAAGAAGAAATGAATCCAACCATATCTTGTAATTCGTTGGTCGGAATTACCACTCCTCAAACTATCAAGATAGAAGGGCATATCAAAAAGAGAAATGTTCAAGAAGTGAAAGATCACATCGAGCATCAAGAAATGAATCCGACCATATCTTGTAAAGGATTGGAAGAAATTACCACTCCTCAAACTCTAAAGATAGAAGGACATATCAAGAAGAAAAAGGTTGAAGCAGTGAAAGATCACATCGAGCATCAACCAAAAGTTCTCCAACTTTTAAAGGATAACGCCACTTTGGTGCAGAATCAAATGAAACAACAAGTAGATCAACATCATAGTTAAAAATGTTTTGATGTAGGTGATTGGGTATTTTTACTACTACATGTCAAGCAAGCTATTTATGAGAAGGAAATGTTGGCAATACTATATGCACTTAAGAAATGGCAACCTTACTGAATGGGAAGACACTTCAAGGTAAAAATCATGATAGTCTTAAATACTTTTTAGAACAACTATTATCTTTAGAAGAGCAAAAAAAATGTGTCACAAATATGTTGGGTTATGACTTTGACATCATCTATAGAAAAGCGAAGAAAAATTTTGTTGCAGATGCACTCTCAAGAAAGGATGAGGATGTGGAAGCATTGTTTTGTGCTATTTCTATTATCCATCCAGATTGGATAAACGAAGCAAGGGATGAATGGAAAAAGGATGAAGAAGTATGGCCACTCATTCAAAAGTTGCAGAAGATCCCTATTCAAACAATATTGCCAAAACTTGAAGAGGAAGGAAAAATCATATTGGAACCTAGAGAAGTCACAGAAATAAGAATCATGTAGCTACAAAATCGATCAATTTCAGAGTATCTCATCAAGTGGAAGAACTTACCCACTGAAGATTCCACATGGGAGGACAAGAATTTTATACAGAAGCATCAAGAACTACTCAAGCATTGAGGACAACATTTTTTGAAGGATAGGGACATGTTAGGCCCCTATACTACTAGTGTAACCCCTTATTGTTATTAGTACAACCCCCTTATTATATTGACGTACCCATGTAGTGCCCATATTGTTACTATTGTGCCCCATAGAAGCCCACTATTGTTATTACATTATTATTGTTATGTCGGCTCTGATTATATTATGACCCCTTAGACTCTTATATATAGAAAGGAGGTCTTTTAATTTGTATCATCAAAGAATTGTTCATTTATGTAATGTAAAGGAGGTTTCCCCCTCGAAGAGGTTGAATTCTAAGGCGTTGATCTATCTTTTCTATCTTTTTGTGAGCTGGTTTCATAACATAGAAGGATTCAAATAAGAGTATGTTTTAAAAGTCTTGGTTATATTAAAAGATAAACATTTATTATATTTAAGGAGAAATATCCATTACATAATAAAAATAAATTTTGTTTTATATATTTTTACTCACACCTAACAAAACATTTAATTTGGTGTGTTAAATAGACAATGGTCACTCATTCAAGTTAGATGTATTGTTAAGAAGGTGAGTGAGTTTCCATTCCAATTGGAGGGATTTGTTTGTTCCTCAAGAGCTATCATCACATAAAATACATTACTAAGAGGAAGAAAAAGGTGGTGAAGATGCAAGGATATAATTAATTGCAATTTTGAATTTTTTTAATATTCATGGAAATTATGGGCTGAAGCCATTTTTTTTCTCCAATTATAGCTCACTAGGAAAGTAGTGGTCCAGTCCTCCCTTTTCTGGTTGTCCAAGTTGTCTTGCATCTTCTAGTGCGTCCATTGGTGTGACATATGTAGTGATGCTCTTGGAATGTGCTCTTTGGTTACCGAAAGGTCGTTGTGTAGTTCAGTAAAATTGTGTTGTGGGCCCTTTATTTTGTATGATGCAAGAATATCCTATTATTTTTATTCCCAGTCACCTAAAGCTGATGAAGAGATTAAAGATCTTAAGATCCTCAGATTGGTTTGTTGTTTTAATGACTTTTGATTTTGATTTTGACCTATATCGTCATACCTCTATTGTTGGATGTCATATTCTTGGATAGCAGTGATGACCAAAGAAGTCTACTATCATCTCCAAGTGTTTCCTTATCATCTTGGTTGACATTGGAGAAGACAAGCTTTTGATTCTTAATTTTATCCCACCCTTTCTACGTAGCTTAAGTTTTTTTATGAAGCCTCAATTACCATCGTTGAATTCTTTAACACATTATTTTATTTCGAATCCTATTTGGGTGTTAATCCAAATCTATCTTTGCATTTTGGGGTTAGTCTTCCTTTCAAGTGATTGGGGATCTGGGAAGGTTCCATTTTGCATCTTTGGAAGCCTAAAGACACAATGTTTTAATATATGCTTGTATTTGAGTGGAAATAGATTTCAACAATGAATTTCTATTAGAAATTCAATTATTTTGAAAGGTAAAAATGATTCCTAAACTCATAAGTTGGACCATTTGAGAGTTTCCTCACTATAGGAGGCTTCTCTTAAAGCATGGTAAATTGCAGCTCATAATCCTAAGGGATTTAGTAATAATAAATAGCATCAACCTAAATCAACCAAGTGGGTTGGCTTCTGAAAAGACCACTTGATAGTCTCACCATCTAGTGGTAAGCCACCACCATTATTTCCTCCAAGTCAATCAAATTTCATACCTTAAAATTTTTAATAGGAACTAGATACCAAAAATCTAGAGATTGGGGAACTAGACTCTCTAATTTTGGGCAAGAAACATAAACCAATTAGATCCTCCATCAATATTAAATTGGGCTAAGGTTAAAAAACAAGCAAATCCACCAAATGAAAATAATTCAATATTGACAGAAATAATAAAGTCTCCACCAAATACAACAGAAGTACAAACAAGTGTAGATAAAACAAAAAATCCCGAAAAACATCACTAGTAACAAGAAACCAAAACCTTAATCCAATTTACTCTATATATATAAATATATATATATATTTCATTTTTTCTCTAATCAATTTGTAATAATTTAATTATATGAAATTTAAGGTATTAGAACTTGGTAATATCTTTTATCTTTGCAAATTAGTTCCACTTGAGATGTACTTTGAACTCTTTCTAATCTTTTCTACCGTTATCCTATAATATAAATATTTTTCAATTATTATTTAAAAAACATAAGAAAAATTAGAGAAATTTAGAGGTTCTCTATTTTAGAATTATGGAAGTCAATAGTGTTTGACTCGTCCTTAACCCACTTTTGTCCTATGGTGAAACGTCTTCCGGGGAAGGAACGGAGGACAATTAACGCAAATCTCATTTTTTTTAAAACCTACGCTTTTGTGATATAGATGTCTCCGGTCAAACGTTCTTAGAACCTGGATGATATTTCTCTAAAGAGTTCGATAGCTATCTTTATGTCCACTGAAAATGTACAGTCTTTATGTAAACCCAAAATTCGCTTTTCGCTACAAATCACGATCTCATAAGTCCATTCACGGGCCTGGATTATGCCCTGGCCCCTCATCTAGGTTTTTTTATCAATTTCTTTTATACATACTTTATTTCCTTTCGTTCAACCTTTGACAGTATCATTAAAGTTGTGCCATCGCAGCCCACGTTCTTCCTCCATGGACTCACGTGTGCCTGCGATCGTATCTTTTAAGTGGCTTTTTCAAAATCTTAGTGGAGATTTATTGTTTTGAGAGCGACTTAGTATGAGAAAATGTTGTGAGTGTATAGGAAACACTTTACAATTTAATATCTTAGTGGAGATTTATTGTTTTGAGGGCGACTTAGTATGAGAAAATGTTGTCACTATATACGAAACCCTTTACAATTTAATATGGGGAGATTGTGCAACGTTATCCTATTATCGTGAATATCATTAATATTATTATATAATGTTATATTTAACGTCATAATAAAATATTTATATTTAAAAATTTAAAAACATAGGTTAGATACATTCTTTTTCATTCTTCAATTGCTGATGTATTTGAAGTTATTTCAAATTGGATGTTTCTCTTAAATATGCTTTGTATTTACATATTAGTAATTTACCCTATAATTTAGATATCTAGATGGACAAGGCACATCCATATTAAATAGTTTGGATTCAAATTCGAACGGATTTATTGACAAGTGTTAGTAATCTAGGTTAGGGCGCACATGGGTGGCTCATATGCATAGAGTTATATTTGTATTTCCTCTAAAAGATGTAAGTGTATCTGGGATCTTGAGTTGGCACACGATATACACCCTTGGGAAGCACGTATGCTCATTAAACCAAATTTCTTGGGTCCAGTGGGACCCACATCCCTGTGATGACTTGGTAATGCCATGTGGGCTTGATAAGGAACACATGGGGACAACATAAGAACATGTTGATGTTAACGGGCCTCATAACCAAACATGTGCTTTGAACGACGTGATCATGAGGGACCCAAATCAACGACCCATGATCACCTCGAGGTCCCCTTCGTCCATCGTGGGTTAACTATTGGCGGGTTTAACATGGTGATCCCTATTCATCTTAAGGACTTGCTTCTCTATAAAAAGTTAATGGGAGGGGGTGGGTCCGAAATCAGATATCGATACGGTTAAAAACCACTCGGGTTTGGTTGGTGGTTTTATTGAGGATGCCATGTGGCATTATGGAATTGTTCTAACTTTAGTTGTACATGAGTTCCAATCTAGGATTCATATTGAGATGAAATTTAATTGTTGAAAACCTCGCAAGGAGCTAGACACGATGGTTCTATTAGAGAATTAATTTCGCAAAGCTTGGAAAAGAAGGATTTTTGGTAACCTTGCCTTCATAACAAAGAGTGGGGGTTGCGTTAAGTCATAAGTAACTCCTTCCACAACCGAAGATAGTACAAGGGGCTCAGATTGAGTGTTACACATGGCTAATGCTTATATTAGTTATAGGTCTCTGAGCATAACAATATTCCATGGAAATTCCACAAAGAGACTTTGTAACGCATCCACTCATTTTGCATGTGTCACCTAAATTATATTTAAATCACAATCATCATCAAATACCATACTTAGTCATTTCTCAAAAAGTTTTGTAAGGAGATTTTCATATCCAAAAGTTTTATGCTCCACACACCTTTCAATACGCACATAGTGCACCCTCCACTACTCTCATACTTTTCCATTTTGCAAGTGTGTTGAACACTCCACAAAAATAATTTCCCGCAAAACCAATCTTCTGGACATGTCATTCTTTTACAAAACAGTTTCGTTTGAACTTTTGTTTCTTTGCACACAAAATTCCACACAAAACATATTATACATTAATAAATTTTTTTTCTTCTCATTTCCAGGTTAATTGTAAATGTACTTCCCACCCTCTTGGACTTCTCCAAACCTAGTGGGAGGTGTTACTTTAATCTAATCTAACCTCCATAGTTTGCTCATGTAAATTGGGTTACGAATTTCCTTCATTCCCAAAATTGGTAAAATCAACGTTGGACAACACCATTGCATCCAACATGTCAAGATATTTGTGGTGATATAAATATTTCATTGATCCAAATCCTAGACCAAAATTTATTCCCTTTTAAAGTTTCACCATTTAAACCCTAACACATAGGCAAGGGACCTACCACATAATGCCCACTTGGGAGCCCAACCTTACCTAGGTGGTCCCGCATCACTCCGTGCATTGAGTATGGCCATGGCCAAAATGACATGGCACATGGCACATCACCTACACCATGGGCCCTAAGGTCTAACCCATGACATGGTATTCTACTATTTCATGTTATAACGGTTTATTCAAAACATCGGTGGTTAAGGTACTTCCCATAATATTTCACCTCCATCTTTGTCTCCTCAAACGAAGTATTTTTTATCCTGTCACTATGCCACAATGACTTTGCATCTCAACAACAATGTAGGCCAGGCAAGAAGTGCTATGAAATTAGACATCAATTAACAATATTGTTCCCATTCCATGACTTCTTTCGAACATGGCACCACACCTTCATTACATAGGAGACAGTATTGAACACCTCTGTAGGGCCTACTCCCTGATGATGTGTTCTTTAACCCTATGGAACCCATGTTGGGTACACCTTGTTCAGTACAATCAATGCCCCCTTCATACTATATCCACCCTATGGTGAAGTAACACTCGCCATTCTTCCCTAAATTCCCATAATCTTGGAATATCCGGACTCCTAGACCTACCTGAACTAACGTAAATCTGAGCCATAATAATAATATTTTCTTGCCTTAAAACCCCAAAGCAACCATTTAGGTTTCTTTGCCTATTTTCCCTCAAGTAAATTTTTAGTTAGGACACTGTCTTCTACAGGAAATAATACCTTCCATCAAATGTTAATTTACACATGAATGGAAACCCCATTCCACACTAGATTTATAGGCATTAACATACCCATATTGCAAGTAATAAAATTATCAACCATGCCTACTGCTAGGTGAAAAACTTAGCTAAAGCATCACTGAGGCTTAACTATAAACTTAATTACAACCATACCCCATTAAAAATAGAATAGATTTTAACTAGCACCATTGAAACCACTGATTTATGTGCCATACAAGTATTACTCATAGACGTACACTAGTCCATAGTAACGAATATCCATGGGAAGAAATGCATATTAAGAACAAAACCTACACAATGAAAAACAACTAAACCCAACTAATAACGGAATATACTATGTTATTTATCCTTGTACTCAAGAAGACATAGTAGTCATAGGGGTCTGGAAATCCAGTCCTTAAACCATGAGAAAAAGTACTCTTGCATCTCATTAAAGAAAACTAGGAATAATATCATTCCTCCATGAGTATTGTTGATATATTGATTTCCATTTACAATAATATTACAATTCATGTGTAGTAAGAACACATAGAAAATGCAAGTAAGCAACTAATCTTATGAAGTGAATGACTCGAAATTGAGGGAAGGAATTCTATCCTTCACCCAATTATATCCTAATTGCATTGCAATATTTCTTGTGGTTAACCATCCCTGAGACAAATTTAGAGTGTGAAGAGTAGGTGCTAAATGGAACTAAAACCAATGTTGTTCAAGGAAGTTTTTGAAATTTGAGATTGTGGACAGAAAAAGGATATGAAAGTACAAAATTTAGAGGGGTTGGTCATATGAGGGAAGTGAACACATAGGGGTAGAACTGACGGAAAATAAATAGTTCAAATTAAAGAACGAATCCAAGATATCTTATGGTAGACTATGGTAAATCACAAAGTATCTATGGGTCAATTTTTTTCACCAAAAAAAATCTTGAGTGAATCCGCACATCTAATGATGGATCTAACTTGGAAAGAGTGGAGGAGATGGAGATTTTGTTAGTTAAATTTTCCGTAAGGCTACTAATTTATCTAGGAGAACAAAAATATGCCTAAAAATAAAAGTGTTCAAATTCTCCCAAAATTGATGTCAAATCATAGATCTCGTTGTTCTAATTGTAAGGACACTTGAATCACCTCAATGTGACACCATATGAGGAAGTTATCACATTTTGAAGTTTTTGACAAACAACTAAAAGGTCATCTTGCAAGGTTGGCTGGGCAACTGACTTGGTAGACTATACAATGATGTGGGACTAACGTTAGTAGGTGACTGTGGAGTATGGAGGTCAAACAGACCAATCTTGTGTTGACACATGCCATGATCATACATGGATAACTAGCAATTTTCTATTGGTTAGTGATGTTTTGATTTTGGCCAATCGGAGGGTGCCACATGGGCTTATGAGAGGATGCCACGTGGCCCTCGAAGTTCGTGTAAAATTTTGTTAAGGACAGACTAATGTCGGTGGGGTTCGACCCTGCGACCTTTGGCGACACAACCATCCTCCTCACTGCTAGAATGCACAATTGTTTCTTGTTATATAAGGCCAAATTATTATTGTTAAACTATTATGGTTGGCGGTTTGGAGGAGGGGGGGGTCTAGTGGGCTCACCTAACCAGTCCTAGCCCCAAGTCATGTGGCACTACCATAATCATGAGCAAATGCATTAGGACCAATAATTAAATGGAAAAGGCTATATCCATTGGTTCCAATGTTACCGCGTAACCACCAACGAATCAATGAAAGGGGAGGGTGTATGGCACCCTCCCCTTGCCCACTCTGTGGTTTTTGTAAAAGACATTTGACCTAGAGTGAGGAGTTGATGGAAGTGTGGCCTTTGGCTCATGCCCTTGGGCATATTAATTACCATATGACTGCCGAGAGGGTGCAAACTTGGGGCATGAGGGCCAGTTAACTGTATCACAATTTACATCGTTATCAGTTGATTTGTCACCAAACCTGCATGCAATCTCACTCCGCAATGCCTCCAAGGTCAGATTTCGTTGCCAATTTTTACGGAGGACCAATTTTGCATGACAATTAGCAGGGAAATGAAAAAGGAGACCTAACTTGGACATTTTTCAACCTTTTTGAGCCCAAGAAGATCCTTTATAGGGGTTTTTGGGTGTTCTGGACACAATGGAAGTGTTATTTTTGTGATTTGAGCATTGTATGTTGGTGTAATTTGAAATTTGAGCATATAAATTAAAAGGCCAATATTAAAAGATGGACCCAAAGATGTAGCCCAACAGGAGTGAACTCCATCATCAATTTTTTCTTTCATGATGCTGCATGTTGTCGAATTTTCAATGTTAAAATATGAAAAACTTAACTAAATTTACTAATTTTATGTTCTTTTACAATGTTTATCGATTTCCCACATTGAAGTGTTTTTGAAGAAACCTTCCATTTTAATTTCATATTAGTTTGGTAGCAAAGCATGGTTATTTTGAAGGTTTAACAGTTTTTTCAAGTGTCTTCTTAAATGATTACACGGTCTAAATTGAGAAGAGAAGAAGGAGATCTTTAAGAGACAAACCCTCAAATTGGTTCAAGGAGGGGAAAAACTATACAAACCCCACTGGTCATGGTACATGAAGAAGGACAATAGTTGATGTCTGAGGATGAGAGAACTTTTAGAAAGGCTTTCTATGATATGTCTGAGATGGTAAAAGTGTTGTACAATGAGAGGACAACAAGGTTGCATGGAGAAAGTTAAAATTATCCAAAGGCGAATGGTGGAGATGGGAGCAAGACTCCACCTCCACTTCCTCCTTCAATTCCATCTACACCTCCATCCTTTCCTCCTTCTTCACCTCATAGACCTACTCCTCCATCTCCAAAAGGACATGCTAACTCTCCTTTGGTTAAGCTTCATGTCAAGTTTGAAATGCCTATGTACAATGGGGAAGTAAATGCTGAAAAGTTGGATAATTGGGTTCATCAAATTGAAGTCTATTGTAGGATTCAAAATATTTATGATGATGTTGAAAATATGCAGCTTGCTTCTGTTCATTTGGAAAGTGCAACCCTCGTCTAGTGGGAGGGTAGAACCCAAGAAGATTTGAAGAAAAGTGGTAAAATTATCTCTTCTTGGAATGGTTTTGTAGTTGCATTAAGAAGGAAATTTTATCCATTATCTTACATGAAAAAATAAATTATGGATTGGAAAAATTATAAACAAGCTAAAGGTCAGAGTGTCTAAAGCTACACACAAGAATTTAGAAGAAGACCTTTAACCTTGGGTGTTGATTTGTCTTCACAAGAAACTCTTCTTAAATACATAGGTGGATTACATATTTATTTGAGGCATACCATACTTATGTTTAATCACACCAATCTAGATGAATTATGTGTTATGGAAACCCATTTAGAATAAAGAGGCGGGAATTCTCCTCAAAATACTAGCAGGAAACCATTAAAATTTGGAGACAAAGGACAAGGGAAGTTTAAAGGCAAAGGAAAAGAGAATGTTACTGTTAAGAAAGAGGGAGAGAAACTTACCTGTAAACATTGTTCAAAATAAGGCCATTATGAAGACCATTGTTGGAAATTATATCCAAAATTGAGACCAATGAAGTTCAACAAAAAGGGGAAACAAAATATTGTTGCTACAACTCAACAAGATCTAGGAAATGATTTAGGTGATGAAACCGAAATGACAACGATAGGAATGAAATATATAGCCTCTAAATCAAGTACTATATATTCTAGTAAGCCTATCAAGTCTCAAAATGATAAAGAAAGAAGTTAAATGTTTCATATCAAGGTCACTCCAAAACATACAAAACTTGATACATTGTTTGATAGGGGATACCAAGTCAATCTTATCCCTGAAACACTTGTCAAGTAACTAAATTTAGAAGATACAAATGATAATAAACCTTGCCCTTTGCGTTGGGTATGTTATGATGCCAAGTTACAAGTGACGAGAAAATGTAAACTCAAATTAGCCATCATTGTTAATTTTATTGATGAGGTAGAGCTTGATGTTGTACCACTTGATATATGTGGGATTGTTTTAGGGAGTCCATACTTGTATGACCAAAAATCCATATTCTGTTGTCACGAAAACAATATTATATTTTTTAAAGATGGAGTTGAGTATATTGTTAGAGCACATCATAAGAAGATGAACTTATCTGTTGTAAGAGTTGGTCACATAAAAAGACTTGTAACTGTTAGTAAGAATTTTCTGTTGTTGATGCTTAAGGCTAAAGATATTGTTGAATATGATGATTTCACAATATGTGATTCAAAAATCAAGCATGAATTGGTTGAAGTTGTTAACACTTATTATAGGATGTTTCGGGAACTTGAAGCGTTGCCTTGTAAAAGAGGAATCCAACATGAGATTCACTTGCAGCAGGATGTGCCACTTCCAAATATTGGCATGTATAGAATATCAGCTTTGGAGAATGTAGAAAACAAGAAGAAAATTCAAGAGCTGCTTGAAAAAGAGGTCATCGGGCCGAGGACATCTCCTTATGGGTCTCCTATTGTCTTGGTTCCAAGTAAAGATGCTACATGATGCATGTGTGTGTATTTTTGAGCTTTTAACAATATTGCGGTAAAGAATCACTATCTTCTTCCTCCCATTGATGATTTGATAGACCATTTAAAGGAGTTTTTTTAGTTTAGTAAGTTAGATTTGCGACGTTGTTATCATCAGATAAGGATTGTTGAAGGTGATATTTGGAAAATTTCTTTCAAGGCAAAACAATGATTGTTTGAATGATTAGTTATTTCATTTGGGCTTTGTGATGCACCTGCAACATTCATGAGAGTTATGAATGATGTGTTGAGACCATTCCTTGATCATTTTGTCATAGTCTACTTAGATGATATTCTGATTTTCGGTAAGACTTGTGAAGAGCATGTAAATCATGTGAAATAAATTTAGATGTCTTGAAAAAAGAAAAGTTGTATTTGAATATTTCCAAGTGTGAATTTGGTAAAACCTCTTTGGTTTATTTGGGTCATATTGTAAGAGGGGGTGAATTGAAGACTGATCCATCAAAATTTTATGTCATTTTGAATTGGCTTAATCCCAAGAATGTAATAGAAGTTAGGATCTTTTTCGTAGCGTCTCGATATTGGAGAAGAATTATCTCTAATTTATCACTCATTGGAGAACCATTACATGCTTTGAAAAGTGTGAAACAAGTCTTTTAGTGGGGAGGCAAGCAACATAAATCCTTTGACACCTTGAAAGACAAAATCAGTGCAACACTAGTTTCAACACTTCCAGATCTCAAGAAACCATCTGTGACTCAAACCGATGTAAGTGATTATGCTATGGGAGCATTTTTTATGCAACATGGTAAGCCTATTTGTTATCATTCTGAAAACTTTACTAATGTAGTAATTAACTGTCCAACTTATGATAGAGATTTGTATTGTTCGGTACAAATACTAAAGAAGTGGAAGTGTTATTTGTTAGGTAAAAAAATGATTATTCATACTGAACATCAACCTTTGCAATATTTAAAATTGCAAACCAAGCTACAACAAGCCATACATTTCATGTGGATGGGATTCCTACAATAATTTCATTTGATAATTGGGTATAAGAAAGGTATATTAAAAAAAGTTGGACATATGTCATCAAGGCCTATTTTTAATGGATATATAATTCTTAAGAATAACTCAATCATGAATGAAATTTATATTGAAGAGTATGCTCAAGATGAATATTTTGAAAATGTTTATGCAATTTTGGGTCAAGGAAATCATGTTGAAGAGTTGGATTATCATGTTAATAACAAATTGTTGTATCATCCTGGAAAGTTATGTATTCCACAGAGTGAAAGCGTCAATATCATAAGGTAAGCCCACACTTATCTTATTGCTAGTCACTTTGGTGTAGAAAAAACAATTTCTCGAATTTATACGTATTCTTGTTGGCCTTGCATGAATGGAATTGTTCCAAGACATGTAAAATGATGTTCCATGTGTGCTACTAGAAATCCTAACAATAGGAAATTTTCTTTGTACACTCCACTTCCTATTTCTTCTCGTCCTTGGGAAATTATTTCTTTGGATGTTGTAGGGGGACTATCAATGCCTAGGAATGTTCATGATTATTTATATGTTGTTGTGGATCGTTTAAGCAAAATGTGTGTGTTGATGACATGTAAGAAACATGTTACAATTCGATAAATCATAAAGACATTCCTAAATGTATGGGTACACTTTGGGTTACCCACTTCTATTATTTATGATCGAGATTCTTGATTTGTCAGGATATTTTCGTCAAGTTTACGGGAACTCATGGATACAAAGTTAAATAAGAGCACAACATTTCAAACAAAAATTGATGGCCAGACAAAAGTAGTGAACAAAACAATAGTGCATATCCTTCAAGGATATTGTGGTAAGCATCCTAAACTTTGGGATGAGCATTTGCATTACATCTAGCATGCCTACAATCATGCCAAACACTTACCTATGAAAGTATCTCCATTTGAAGCTTGTTTATGTTATTTTCCAAAGTCTCCTTTTGATTTCTTGTTTAGTATAGATATTGAAATAGATGGACATATTGATGTGGACAAAGCGAAGAATTTCATTAAAAAAATTGAGCTAGTGCATCAAAGAGTACAAGAACAACTAAAACAAAGCAAAGGACAGTACAAAGCAAGACATGACAAGAATTTGGTTGATCATGATTTCCAAGTGGGAGATCATGTTTGGTTGTATATCAACAAGGAAAGACATCACGATGAAGGTAAAATTTTCAACCCAATCATATATGTCCCTTTCAAAACCTTGGAGAACATTGGTAACAATGCTTTCTGATTAGATTTTCCACCTTACTTGCAAGTTTATTCTATTGTGAATGTGGAAAACTTGAGGTTGTATGAGCCTCGAATGATTGATGATCATGAAGAGAATGTTTAGATTCCATATATAGAGTATTTTTTTCATGAATATTTAAACGAGGTGTAGGAAGACTCAATTCTTGATAGGAGAATAAGGACTTCATGAAGAGGCAATGTGGAGTATTGTTGAGTGGGGCTCAAAGGTATCAATCCAAGTAAAAAGGTGGATTGAGATCAAGAAATTGAGCAAGTTGTACCCTCCCTTACCTGATGAGTAAAAACATACTTTTGGTGGTCCGAAAGCTTCTAGTGGGGAGGAATGATCCAAGGGATCAAAAATATGCTAAAAATGAAATTGCTCAAATTCTCCCAAAACCAGCACCAAATTGTATATATGGTCATTCTAATTCCAACAGCGCTTGAATCACCTCAATCTGATATTGGTTGAAGCTATCAAATTCTAAAGTTTCCGACATATAGTTGAAAATTTAATTTGCAGGGTTGAATGGGAAGTTGACTCAGAAGACTATACGATGATGTGGTGTTCACGTTGGCAGGTGCTTGTGCAATATGGTGGTGACATGGGCCAATCCTTTGTTGACACATGGAATGATCGCACAAGGTAAATTAGCAGTTTTCTATTGGTTGGTGAAGTTTTGGTTTTGGCCAATCAGAGGGTGACACATGGCCCTTAAAGTTAATGTAAAATTTTGCTAAGGATCGGCCGACCTTCGTGGGGTTCGACCTCGTGACATCTAACAACACAACTATTCACCTTACATCTAGACTATACATTTGGTTCTTGTTATATAAGTCCTAACAATTATTGTTAAACTATTATGGTTGGTGGTTTGAGGGGGGTGGGGGGGGGGGGGTTTGGACCCATAGGCTTGCCCGATCGACTTAGCCCAAAATCACATTTCTATACACATAACTATGGTGAAAGTTGGAGTGGCGGGGCACGTGGCCGTAGCCCAAAGTCATGTCACACTACCAAAACTACGGGTAGATGCATCAGGGCGAATAGTTAAATGCCAAAGGGTATAGCCCTTCGTTGCAACATTACCTCGTAACCATAGGTGGATCAATGGTAGGGCAGGTACATGACACCCTGCCCATATCGAAGCCATGCTTTTCTTAACAGACATATGACATAAAGTGGGTAGTTGTGGGGCACGTGGCCTCTAACCCATGCCCTTGGTCACAGTAATTACCACACGACTGACTAGAGGCCACAAACTTGGGGTGCATGCCAATATTGGGAGCTAGAAATGGAGATGTAGCCCTGGAGGGATGAGCTCCATCATCAAATTGTTGTTTTGTGATGCTTCATGTTGTCTATTTTTCACTATTAAAATATACAATACTTAACTAAATTTACTAATTTTATGTGCTTTTTCAATATTAATCCATTTCCCATAAGACATAAACTAGCTTACAAATTTTTCGAAGAAACCTTCAATTTTATTTTTAGATCAATAAGGGTTCAAGAGGATTCTATTCAGTTTAGCTATGTTCTGTTCGATTCTACATTTTGTGATGTACATCAGAGACATCTTAGCTATGGTTTTTGTAGTGTCAATTGGTAAGCATTGTATTTCTCTGTAACAATGACACCATTAGGATGGTGATTCGAGAGAACATAGAGATCTAGGTCTTTTCTCTATAATCCACCACCATGAGTTAATGAAACATGCATTGTGCTAATTATGTGTTCTGCTGTCATTGAATGGTGTAATGTGTTTCTAATTTGTGCTTATTGCTTGGATTTTTGGTGTGTTTATGATTCATGAGGATGATTATGGTTGTTAAGAGGTTTATGAATTAGTTTTTTAGATAGGCTAATGCATGGATAGAATGTTGTTGTGAACTATGTCTTAATTGGGACTATCACATGGGAAAAATATAAATTCTATTGGAGGATTCAAATTACTCATTATTTTATTTTTTGAAGGCTATCATGGATATGTTGAACTCTGATGCAAACAATATACTTTGTGTGGCCTAAGAATGAAAAAAATTGTGTCGCAGCATTGAGGGCCTTAGCCCTATGAGAAAATGTTGTCCATTAGAAACCCTACCCCTTCTCAGCTATAGAGACATGGTTCTTGCAACTCCCCATAAGATGCCTCAATTGATACTTCACCTATTCCATCGATGTTTCCAAAAGGGCTAGTACAACTAGGGAATTATTTTGGTGCACAATGCAAAAAAACCTGGCTCAGATATATAGGAAAAGAAAGTGCCCAAAAAATAGTTCATTACTAGGACTGAGATTTCGATGTGAAGAGGATGTGTAATCCAAACAAGGAGGAAATTGATAGAGGGTTTATAGCTACATTGTTAGAAGTTACTACAGGAGAAATGGGAAACTACATGACTAGTGTTGAGGAATGGCCAGAGAAATGTATATTTTTCAAATATTTGTACGATATTTTCTTCTGTGAGTTTTCAGAGTTCACTATTGAATTCATTTATTCCTACGCATTTTTTGAACACTAGTTGTTGAGAGGTCCCCAACGACACTTTATTTAAATGATATTTGACATTCGTGAAGTTGTTGTTCAGGGACAAAGGCATAGTGAAGATGGGGTCTGACACCATGATCCATTATACCCCTTGTGTGCTCAGGGTTTGTAGGGAGATGGCAAAAGCATAGTCTAGAGAGGTAGGATTGGGTTGTAGGATTGAAAGGAAGAAAAGAATGAACATGGTGTGAGATATACCTGAATGTGATGAGGAAAATGGTATTCGAAGTCAACCTAATGAAGTTACACACGAAAAGGAAGATATGGTGGATTTAGAAGAAGGATTATTGTGTAGAAGTAATATATTTCGAAGAGGTTATGGTAGCGGGGAAAGGTCAGAATTAGTACTAACAGTAGAGTAGAAGTTAGTGTAATATCCCTCCCCTTAATAATAAATAATAAATAATAAATAATAAATAATAATAAATAATAAATAATAAATAATAAATAATAAATAATAATAAATAATAAATAATAAAAATTATAAATAATACAAATAAATAATAATAATATAAATAATAAATAATAAATCACTTAATAATAAATAATAAAAATAATAAATAATAAATGTTAAATAATAAATGATATTTAAAAATATACAAGAAAATAAATAAAAATAATAAAAATAAAAATAGTAATAACTATACTAAAGCTCTAAATAAGAATAAATAGAAATAAAACAAAGAAAATGATAAAAAAAATCAGTAAAGCTATCAAAAAGAAGAAAATAAAACAAGAAAGCTAAAAATCAAAATAAAAGTAAAAAAATAAAACAAGAAAGCTAAAAATCAAAGTCGCATGTAGACGCATGGAATGTTTGCATGTGGTTCCCATCCAATGTTTGCTCTATTTATTAGATGGTGAGGACGATGGGAGGCATTCCATCTTTCCAAGATTCTATCTTTCATTCTCTTGGGAGAATGGTGTTTTAAGACATAGGAGTCACTGGCAGTAGTACATTGACTGAGGGCTCGGGGGTGGCCAGTTGTAGCAAATCCTTGCATAATTGAGCCTACGGTTGGGTGGAGAGTCGTCCCCAAACCTTGTTGCAGTAAGCCTATTTCTACGACAGGTAAGCACTATTCTTAGTTGAATTTAATGTTAATTAGAAAAGTTAATTAGATATTTATTTTTGGACTGTTATATATGGTATCAGAGCCTTGGCTCAACCCTTAGGGCTTATGGGCATCTTAGAGAAAAAATTATTTGTTGGAACTTTTAACTTGACTTGTTTTGAAAGACAGGATGGGTACTTCCAGGAGGCCGCATATTTTTTTTTCTACAAACTCTTGCTATACATGTAAATTTTTTTAGAATAGTTATATTTTGAAGGTGTTTATTTTAAAGTCATTCCTATGAGTAATTTCCGCTGCAAATCTGATCCTGTACATATTATGGATTTATTACTTGGTTCCATACATCCGTCTATGCTTCATAGTGTTGGAAGAGAAGGTATTGGTAGAGATGTTGCCGAAGCATGTTGATGATTTATTTAGAGAGCTTGTGCTTATTGTGATCCAGCCAAACTTCAATCTCATTTTTCATGAAAAGTATTAATAAAACCCCTCTTATTTTCTCTATTCTTGTAAAAGCCACTCTTTCCTTCAATGATATTGATGATCCTTACGAGGTACCGTAAATTGTGAGGTATGCAATATATCTATCATTGAGCTAAAATGTGTGCGACTTTTCCTAAATTTTGTTTCATTTTGAGTACTCGGTAACTTAATTGAGTTTTTTTTATTTATTTGTGAATATTTGTATAAGTAAACTTTACATTATTCTCTAAATGTTTTTTTTATATCCCATTACAATTGCCCAGCTGGTGTGAAATGTAATTGTTTTGTTATGCATGAATGGTTTTACTCAATTTTATTTTAATAGGCTAACGTTCCAACACACTGTTGTAATTCTTTGTAACAGATTTAATACTTGGTGTCATTCTTTATAGCATCCTTTGGGCAGGCATCCTTTGGGAAGACACTTTGAGTTCTTCACATTTATTTTGTGCATCTTTTGCCTCTATTGCCAACTCATCATTTTTATTCTCTTTCTCATCCAGAGAGGTTCTTAGAGCCTGAATCTGAGTTTTCATATTCTGGTTCTGATATTCTAAATCCCTAGTTTTCTCATTTGACAGTTGTACCTTTTTCTCCAACACCTGGATAACCTTGGAGAGGTCGCCTTTCCTCTCAATAAGTAAGACAATTTCTTTCTCTAGATGCAACTTTTCTTTCTCTAGATGTAGCTTATCAGCACGTAATCCATTTTCTATGCATGTCTTCTCTGTAATGTTTCCTTTCAATGATTCCATCTGTTGTCGTATGTTTATGACTTCTTTTTCAAGTGCATCCTTTTCCTTTGTGATCATTTTTAAAACAGTATCTTCTTGACTCTCAACATCTTGTACTTGTGGCACACGGGATAATTGTTGTTGTACATCATCAACAGATTTCAAAATAATTCTTCCTGTATCCTCAGCATCTCGATTTCTTGAATGACTTGCATACAACCTTTGCTTCAACTTATGCCCGACTTCTTGCAGCCCTGATAGAGATTTGAGACCTTGGTAACTTTGTTTCATTTGTTTTTTTGTGCTTTGCTAACACTGTGCATTCTCTTCATCAGAATTATCTGTTATAAAGATAGGAGCCCGAGCATCACTTGATACAGGAGCATCCAAATTTGGCCATTCTGAACCTGTTAAGATGGGAAAGTTGCGCAAGACGAATATATCATTAAAAGTCAGACCTTGACCACCATAACCTCCAAACAAATACAGTGCACTATCTCGTGCTACCAACCCGTGAGCAGATCAGCCATGTGGAGAATCAGATTCAGGACTCAGAGTGCTCTCCCCAACTGATTTCCTAGTACTGACCAATGTCTTTGTCTCCTAGAAAATATGCCATTTCAAATACAAAATTGATATGCTAGAAGCTGGGGACAAAGGAATCTGTAAAATACATGTATCACTTAACCGTAGTGTCCCATGGCGACCCCCATGAATAATAATTAAATCAGGATCCATCAAAGTGGCTGCATGATTTGAACATGCTAATGGGACATCCCCTTGAACTTTAGGAATGATCCATTTATTTTTCATTACATCATATATGCTCAAGCAATCTTCTTTGACAATTCCAGCATCACCTTTCCCCCTAAATAGAACACCATATGCTCCAACAGTAGTCAAGGAATGGTAACCTCTTGCACATGGGACTCTTCCACCAGGATTCAATGCATTCCACTCCAATGAATCTGTATGAAGAAGAGAAAGATCCCCCAACCAGTGAGGATCATTATTTCCATAATCTCCATAACCTCCATGAATCATAATGGCTCTTCTCTCTAAAGGGTGCAAAACTGCAGCATGAGTGCTCTTGCATCTAACCTCAACATAACCCTTTATAACTAGACTATTCTACTGTAAAGTGTTTGTGTTGAGCACATGAATGTCAACAACATTTTACTCTGATCACTTCCTCCTATAACCCATAAGTCTCGATCACCTATAAGTGTTGCAGTATGGTATTTCGCGGAGAAAATGGCACTTTCTGTTGAAGTTGGTTCCACTGTTCTAGGTCCAGGTCAAAAACCCAAAGATCATCAAAAAATAAATTGCCATTGCGACCCCCAAGGATAAATAATTTATTTCCAACAAGTGTGGTTGTATGTCCAGCTCGACCCTTGAGAGCAGGATGACCTTGCAACTTCTGCCATTTCAGATTGCAGGAAGTCTTCATTGACATTTTATTTTTGCGGCCTGATTTTAGTCCAATTTGGGTTCTTTCAAATTTCAGATAGTAGCGAGGGAATAGGTGCAGCCTGAAGGGGATGGCTTCTTTGTATGGCTGCCAACAACACTTTGAGACCTTCTTTTCTTAATGTTTCATCATTCTCTTCATAAAATGATTGCTCTTTACATTCAGAATTTTTAAAGAAAACATGGCAGACTTCTTCTTGACTATCCAAGACATTATGGGAATTATCTGGAGCTATTTGGAGGCTGTTACATAAATTAGCATCTTTAATTTCTAAAGATATATCCTCAAGAAAATTGATGAAGAAATCATCTTCTCTATCCCATTCAACAGTGATTTGATTGCTGTAAATATCATCAGCATGGTTTCATTTATTTTCTGCGATTGATTTCCTTTGGGTAGCTGAGTTACGATTCATATACAATTCTTCAACATGCAAATTCACATGCATTTCCTCTTTCAGTTCTTTGCTTTGGCTGCAAATATTGTCCTCATCTCCATCAAGAATACATATGAGATTACCATCATTAGCATAAAAGAGTATAAACAAATACCAGTTCTATATAATTGTTGAAGGAACAATTACCTACCTTGGATGAGGAAATGGTACTATTGATTGTGTAAATGGTACTATTGATCTTATAGTGTGTGCATATTTCTCGACATTGTTGTTGAAAGGAACAATGGAATTTGCAGGAACACGCATATCCATGGCCGCAAGCTTACAATCTTATGTCTTATGCAGGCAATTTATGTCTCATCCGGGCAATTAATATGGCTAAATGTATTGTAATTTAAGGTATTCGATATGGTGTTGCCTTCACGGGTGCACTTGCAGGCAGGCCATATAATTAATAAAATGATTTTATTTTGGTGTTGGGAAGGAATAAGCTTCCCAGTCATCCGATCCGGTTCTGGGTCGGGTGGCAGTGTCTCTTCTTATTATGGTGTGGAATATTTCTTTACTGGTTTGATTTCTTAAATTTCCTGGGAGTAATTATTTATTATCCATAGAAATCTCAAGATACATTCAATAAATTTGTTTAACGATTTATTTTGTTAAAAGCAGTCCATTTAGTTCTTCTAACATAAGTTATGATTGCTTAAATAGATACTTAAATATTTCACTCTAGAGCACAAAATTTCAAATCATGAATCTATGGAATTAATATTGGTGTGACATATAATGATTTTCTTTCGAAGATCAAAGTACCTTCTTAACGCAATAATTCCACCAACATTGAGACAATTCTCTAAGTTTTATTCTGACATCATTAGTACCTTCTAATTCATGTTTCCATGGTTTATACTACAAAAATTTGTAATTGTTGATAATTTATGGTGGTTTAAGTATTGTGATTGTTGATAAATTATGATAAAAACATATCTTATTAAACTCATAACTCACAACCATATAACAAAGTGAAAATCTAAATGAGTCACATAATTAAAGATATAGTTTTATTATGACTCATTAATTCATTGGAAAAGTATATAATTTTTTAATCTTGGATACTGATAATCTACCCATAATTGGCGATGTATAATTCTCTAAAAGATTGCACTATTGAAATGGTATACTGGTATGTTTTTTGTAACAAATCTTTAATGCTGGTGTAACTACTCACCACCGGTTCATTTCACAACACAGTTTACATAGCACTTGATGTATTTGGATAATTGAAGTGGAAATTTGTCACCAATTAAAGTGCTCTAAAATAGTGAAATATGTTCCAATTGACAATGGTAAACTCTGATATCTTATTACCTTTAGATGATCATTGTTCACTAGCATCTGTTCATTATTTCATCGTTCAATCTGATCTAAAAACACAGAGATAACATTCCTTGAATATTGATCATACTATTCACTAATTATTTGGGTTGGATTGTTTTTCTCATTTTCCTTTAGCAATAGCACTTGCTTGGAATTTCTCTGGTCTATTATTGCGAGAACACAACTCTCTCAATATGATCTTCTAATAAATTTAATTTTACACTGCCATTGCTATTCAAATTACATGTATCTGCTCATTTACTACTATATTCTCAATGGCAAATCGTACAGACTTGGATTTCAGTTTAGATGTTGAGTATAATGTTACATGAGGTTTCATGATTCAAGTTTAATTACATATAGTGGATAAAGATGTCGAAAGAGAAATGGAAAGGAGAAACTTGCTAATGATAGTTCATGTGATTATGGCCAACTTGGATCGTAGAGAAGAAGTATCACAACAGGGGTAAGAAATCAATAAGAAGAAACAACTGATTTTAGAACATAATGGAAGAGTTGGTATAATCATGACTTGGTACTCTAAAGGTATCACTATAAGGTCTATCTAAGGATGATGCGCATAAAGAAGAAAATATTGGCAATCAACTAATGAACTTGAAAAATCAGGGTAATAATGAAGGTTATTTTAAGGAACCTATAAGGTATGATAAATAGAATGATTGAAGAAGATAAGTTGTGTGCATAACAACATCTATAACAATGGGAGAGCTACATTGTAAAGTTTTTCATACGTGACTAACTATATGAAAGAATTATGGATAACAAGATGTATGATAAGGAGATTTTATTATGTGATGTCTTAAAACAGGAAAAAATAAGTGGATTACACTTGGTAGCTATCTTAATGAAATTATTTATCAGGTCTTACCCAAGTTGGAAATAGTAACAACATTCCCAAGGTATATCAGGGCTATAGGAGAGGAGGAAAAACCACAATGATTGGAGGTGAGAATTTCAAGTCAATTTAATAAAATAGAATGAAGTGAAGAAACTTCCATTTTTGAAGCCAATAGACATGGAATAGTAGGAAATCAAGACAGGGAGAAAAAGAAAATATATCTATGAATATCGGATAGGAGAAATGAAGGGATGTTCTATCAAGAAGAAAGTTCTTTTAAAGGTATTAATGAGTAGAGCTAGAAACACCATTGGTAATGGTCATAATGATGATCTACATATTTTAAAAATGTGAAGGTGTGAAGTTGCATGATGACCAAATGATAATAAACAAGGAAGATATAGGAAGGAATGTTGCTAGAAATTTTAGACGGATACCTTGAGAAGGATTGGGTACATAGTGACAAAAGAAGTGAAAGTCAATTAATAGAGATTGTACTTCACTCATTTTTTCATGAGTAGGACTTTCCATAACGTTAAAAGAGGTCGTTTCCACATTTATGTTTCTCATGGACAATGATGGTAGTAGTGTTTCCAACTGTTTCAAAATCTAAAATAATGATACTATTTAATAAGAAATAGTCTTTTCCCCAACTTGATGAAACTGAATCAAGTGGTATTGAGATACGAACTTTACGAACTCGACGAGATCAGAAAATATTGTTGTGGATGAAGTGCTGATTGTTAAATAAGTCAACATGGATTAACAAATCCTTGCAAGTAAATTAGGCATGATATAAAATTAAATCATGATGAAAAAATGTTTATATGCAATTGCATATAGCGGTATTGGAATTAGTAAGCCAAAGGGTAAATGGATGTAAAATCAAAGGATTTTAATTTTGAGATAGATGATTTAAATAATGATGCTATCACTAGGAAGAATATATGACGAGAGATTAAGACTCAAGATGATGAGGATCATGTGAAATTTAACGATGTACTTAGATGATTATATCGTTTGTGTAAATAATCAACTACCTAGTAGAAAGAAGTGGAACTGATTATTGAAAAGTAATTGACAACTTGATGAAAACATATTGATGATGTTTCATGCTATCATGGTAGGAAGATAATGATGTACATATGGTTCTTATAGTGATAAGGTATCCATACAATAGTAGCAATATGCAGAGGTATTATGGTGTTATGTCAAGATATATTGACATATTCATTTACTAAGTGATGATAGGTATTTAATGTTCAATACTCATGATGGATATGATATGCATAACGTGGCATAGGAATTATGATGCTATAATATGAGGATTATTGACATGTTGTTCATTTATGAGAAGTCATGATATGTCTTTAATATAATTATGTTGATGGTATAACTGAAGCATGCGATAGTTCCGTACAAATCTATGACATGCATGCGCATGCAGTTCCTTATTATTCATAATGTTGCAATTAACAAAGATGAACGTTCTTATGATGACATGCAAGAGTTGGCATGTGGATTATTTCCTATGATACTATGATGGTATGGTTAATGCATTGGATGCATGTGGAGATGTGATGATTCACAGGACTCCACAAATGGGCCGACAGGGCCGGTTTATTTGATGATCTCGTGTGAGCCCATACGCACGAGGGAAAATAAGTAACACCATATGGGCTGGGGACAAAAATCAGTCAACACTACATATGCCAGTGATTCCTTTATCTTGTGTATAGCTCTTGATGGATAGCTCTAGAAGAGCTATGGGACCATCTTGAGGAGGCCAAGTGCCTGATGTTCTAGGCTTGGTGCTTGTTATTGGATTGGGATGCCGAAGTCTGGAAGGGATGTAAAGGACTTCGATGCCTAGGGCTGTGTGCCTTAGTAGTTGTGGAGGGAGTGGGCCAGCCTTGCCAAATGCCTGGGGTCATTGAGTACCGGACCAGATGCCTGCCTTGGGGCAGATGAGGTCTGAGTCAGGCACGAGCCTTGGGGCCAGTCTTGGACTATGATACAGATCGGGTCAGGCTTAGCCTGGTGCCGAAAGTGGGAAAAAGGACAGAGATTCCTTGAGATTTCCCGGGGTGTTGGGGACTTTCGATGCCTGCTGGTTATACTAGTTCTACAGAGGGTGTTGGCAACAGGAAGTAAATAAAATAATAAATAATAAATAATAAAAATAATACATAATACATAATTCAACATAACTTCGGGACGAAGTTCCTTAAAGGGGGAGAGTATGTAATATCTCTCCCCTTAATAATAAATAATAAATAATAAAAATAATAAATAATAATATAATAATAATTAATAAATAATAAAAATAAAAATAGTAATAACTATACTAAAGCTCTAAATAAGAATAAATAGAAATAAAACAAAGAAAACAATAAAAAAAATTTAGTAAAGCTATCAAAAAGAAGAAAATAAAACAAGAAAGCTAAAAATCAAAGTCGCATGTAGACACATGGAGTGTGTGCATGTGGTTCCCATCCAATGTTTGCTCTATTTATTAGATGGTGAGGAGGATGGGAGGCATTCCATCTTTCCAAGATTCTATCTTTCATTCTCTTGGGAGAATGGTGTTTTAAGACATAGGAGTCACTGGCAGTAGTACGTTGCTCGGGGGTGGCCAGTTGTAGCAAATCCTTACACAATTGAGCCTACGGTTGGGTGGAGAGTCGTCCCCAAACCTTGTTGCGGTAACCCTATTTCTACGACAGGTAAGCACTATTCTTAGTTGAATTTAATGTTAATTATAAAAGTTAATTAGATATTTGTTTTTGGACTGTTACAGTTAGAAGATAAGTGAGAGTACATACAAGGAGAAATAGTGGATGATATTGGAGGAGATCAAAGTAAGCTCACAGTGGCATACCACACAAAAAAGAAGAAGAAGGGGAGTTGTGATAGACTAAACGGACAGTTGTAGAGAATGTGCACCTCGAGGACCTTGCTCAAAGTGCATCTTGTGCTGAACCCACTAGCCCCTTCCCATCTAGTTTACCAACGCTAATTTATCCTAATAGCATGTTGCATACAATAATGAGTGGACAGAGTTAGTCAAGTAGCCAAAGTCAGATAGGAGGGAGTAGTTTGAAACAAATAATAGTTATTCCAGGAGGAATATCAATAGGATGTGGTAGAAAAGGGAGGATGAGAGATACTTTGAAGTTTCCGGAATTTATGGTGCTGGGAATGAGAACCCCAAGCAACATTTTTTTGCCTGTGAAACAATTTGAGATGTTAATAATGTGCAGGATGAGAATGAGAATATTTTGTAGCTAGGGACAAATTTTAGTGACCATGTGCTACCCTGCTATATGAAATACAAGGGAATGCCTCACCAGCGCAACTGAGGACACTACAAGATATCGAAAGTGTTGAATTTTGTACCTATTGTTAATATTCATAATTACAAATTTAACCCTTTATACATTTGTAATGATAAATATAAAGCATGTTCTTCATGTACATTCACGAAAGAGGAAAAATGAATTTTTGGCTCTCAAAAAGCCAAGTCAGCCCTCCTCCTAGTCAATTTGGCCCCACTAATTGAGGCACCCATTCATCCAACCAAAAGACCATATAAATACACTCGTCCTCCATCATTTGCACACATAATTCATATCCCACAAAGCAAGTATATTTCCGTTCATCAAGGAAAGGAGACAAAGTTAATGAACATTGAAGTCGACAAGAAGAAGATTGAGCTCTCTTTCTCTCCATTATCCCTTGCATGCGTGGATTTGATCTTCTTTTTTGATCTCACACGTGTGATAGAAAGGACCAAAATTATGAGGAATAACACAGCTACATGACTGATATTTGTGGGTGTAGAAGAAGGTAGAAATTTATCCTTAGCAGAGTAAACCAGACCAGTTCTATTGGGTAGATATTTGAATTAACTAGGAAGGAATTGGGCTAGGTTTGACCAAGTCTAATTTGCTAGTTAGTTTTATGTTGTGATTGAATAAAATATCTAGGTGTGTACGTTGTTGAACTAAAAATTTTATCTAAGGAAGAGGCTGATGGGCTTTTCCTCATGGGGGTTTTCCTACGATAAATTGTTGTGTTCTTGTTTGGTTCTCTCTTTATTATCCTACTGGCATATTGTTTCTACAGTTGAGATCTTTTTTGTAATTTCTTCATGATGAATATGAATGAAAGAAAAGAGTGACTAAAGAAATCACAAGAAGAGATTATCAG
This sequence comes from Pinus tabuliformis, assembly GCA_031772625.1. NCBI lineage: Eukaryota > Viridiplantae > Streptophyta > Pinopsida > Pinales > Pinaceae > Pinus > Pinus tabuliformis. The sequence goes on from CM062820.1 coordinate 411,710,606, forward strand.
TTTAGAATATCGTATAAAGAATGAAAATGGTATCAAATCTATGGTATAATATCAACCTTGTTATAGGACTATGACCTGAGATTAGCAATACGAGTCAATAATGTGTTTACTAAAGAGAGACCGAAGTTAAGTTGGTGTAAATAAAATTATGAAGAGGGTAAAAGCCCTAATTTCTATCTCTTAGATTGAACCTTAGGCCAAGTGCCAGTTTGAGCCTTAAAGAATGTTACATAGGTCGAGAAACATCAAATGATCTAGGAAACCACAAAAAGATTGCTCAAGGACCAAATGATCTAAGATCGGTCGAAGTCTCATGTATCTATTGACGTTCATATTCATAGAGAAAATCATAATCCATTTATGAAAACTTATAAGAATCAAGGAACCAGGGGCAATAGCAAGAAGAAATCTAAAATACCTATGGAAAATCAGGTTGTCTCATGTCTATAGGCCTCATAATTTATTTTCTTCTTAATTTCTCCTTGAAAATGAGTTATGATAAATGATTGATAGAAGATAAATTAAAAGACATTTTTCTCTCTATTCTCATTCGATCACTTTATAGTGATAGTATGTAACCTGATCGTGCGAGTATGAAACAACTATTGCAATGATCGAGGAGGCAACATGTAAAGTGTATCTTCTCTAGTGTTTTTTATTTAGTATATATGTGCATGATAATATGATATGGAACAAGGAAACCAATTTAAGAAAGGATTTTTATCACATAGAAGCCAAGTATGAGGTTTGATGCCTCTTTAAACCGTTAAAATGTGAAGTATGCATCGTCATTATAATTTTGTATAAAGTGTTCTCTTGTGATCATAAAGGAGCCCTATCAATGAATACCTAGTACATGTCTAGTTGAAAAGTATATAATGATTTCTAGTAAGGGGATGATCTCTGTATGAAGGATGAAAATTCATTTATACAAAATTGTGGGTTGATATAAAATCATCCAATGGACTTGTATGTTCAGTTTACTGAAATATGATTTAGGTGGAGAATGATAATCTGTGAATTTAGTGTTTTCGTCTAGTTGCAAACTTTTAATGTCACATTCTTTGTAGTTCAATTATATTGCACCATGAATCTTATGATTATATGGACTGAGATATGACAGAGAAATTTAGAAGGATGATTTAATCTTTGAGTATTTTCTAAGGAATTTCCTCTCTAGATCTGCAGGAGTTAAAAAACAAAATTAGAATAATCATAGGATTGTGGTGAAGATCTGATCTAATGGCCTACAATAGTCATGAAGGAATTCTTGAGGAAGAACACTTATAATAGTTATGAATGATGAAGTATTCCTTTCTCCTACAACAAATATAACAACTTAATGAGAAATCTAACCTGAAAACAAGAACTCTAGCCCAATAAAAAAAAAATTTGTGCCAAAAAAATGAAAAAACACTCTGAAAACAAAAATTGTTGATGGAACATCAAACATTTTTTTTTTTGGGTTAAAATTCCAATAATTTTTAGCAATGGCATTAAAAACCAAAAAAATTATGCAACAAACATGGAAAAACACCCCAAAACAAAAGGTGTTCATGCTGCTTGATGTCCAATCAATACTATTTTTATTTTTTTGGTTAAAATTCCATTTTTATTTTTTAGCGTTACCATTAAAAAACACAAGTTTTTCTTCAATAAACATGAAAAAACACCTCAAATTCAAAAGGTATTGACGTTACATCAACAACTTTTTTTTGTTAAAATTCCAACATTTTTGAGTAATGGAATTGAAAATAAAATATCATTACTCCAAAAAACCTTTTAAACTCCAATAGATTTTGATGATAATGTTAAAGATAAAATATGATCACAACTCCAAAAGCCTAAAAATTCCAATAATTTTCAACAACGACTGTAAGATAAAAATGATGAATTTGAAAACCAATAAAATTTTGATATTTTTCAACGATATCATTAAAATTAGGATATCATGATTCAAAAACTATTAAAGTTATGATATTTTTCAGACATGGAATTAAAACTAAATAATATCATGACCCATAAAAATCTTCAATTTTCAACAAACTCTGAGACCAAATATTATGACTAAAGAAATCATTTAAAATGAAAATCTAAATCAAAATGTCATTATACCAAATTCTAAAAGTAGCTCTTTTAAGATCTTAGATTAAGACAACCTATCACATTGCAACGAAAAGTTAAAAAATGACCATCAAATTGACACACAGTGGGGTATACTAGACCCATTAGAATGAAAACTTCAAAAATCAACCATCCACTTGACACATGGAGACAAACTTGACCCATTGTAATGAAAACTTAAAAATCAACTATCAAATTGACACATACTGGAGGAAAATTGCTAGTTGAGCATTAACACAACTCTTGCCAAAAAATAATATATATATATATATATATATATATATATAAATATATATATATATATATATATATATATATAAATATATATATATATATATATATATATATATATATATATATATATATATATATATATATATATATAACAAAACATAAATTTAAAAGTTAAAAAATAAAACAAAAGAATGACAAATAAAAAAATAGCAATAAGTAAAAAATAAAATAATAGAAACATAAGATAAAATACAAAAATTACAAATAGCAAAAAAACAGAAGAAGAAAAAAATAGAAAATAAAAATCAAACATTAAAAGATTATGAAAATAAAAAACAAAAAGAAAATAAAATAAAAATATACAATCAACCAATTAGAATATGTTACATAAAATTTTAAAAAAATATTTAAAAAATGACAAATAATAAAAAATGTATTAAAATGTTAGTTTCAAATAATAATAATAATAATAAAATATAAAAGAAATCTAAATTAATTATTTAAAACAAAAAAACTTATTAAATAGTTAAAAAGTAAAAATAATATATAACAAAATAGTGTAAAAATAAAATAAAATATTAAAGTATGAATTAGAAAAGATAAAAAGATAAAAAAAAAAAGAAATTATAAAAAAGAAGAAGCCAAAAATAATAAAAAATAACAATTGGGAGCTCATTTCCTGGCCCTAACACCCAAGGACCATTGGAAATGAAGTTTTAGTAGCTCGTCGCACCAGCTACTTTGTTGATGACCCTTTCGCGCCATTGTAGGGCCCAAGGGTTGATTCTCGAAATCGACTCACACCTAACATGAGTTGTGCAAGCGTGAGTCGATTCCGAGAATCGAGCCACCACTTGGCTCTGACATGCAAGGGCTACATGCATGGAAACTGGAGCAATGGCCCATTCAATCTGCCATGCAAGCCACCCTTAGGAGTGGGGACTAGGTGGATGGATTTATATATATTTTTTAATTAATTAAATAATATATATATATATATATATATATATATATATATATATATATATATATATATAATTAATAAAAGTTTTGTTTTATATTCTATTATTTTATTTTAGAATATATTTAACAATTTTCTTTTTTTTAATTATTCAAAATTTTATTTTATAATTTATAATCTTTTTAAATATGTTTTTTGATTTTTTTTTTATTACTAATTTATATATACTTTTAACTCGTTCTTTTTTTCCTTTTTATTTTAACCTTTCAACTCGTTCACTTTTCCTTTTTTATTTTAACTTTTAAACTTTTAATAACATTTTAATTTTTGTTATATATATATTTTTTTCAATATTTGAAACATTGTTTTCTCAATTGTAATTTTTAATAATTATTTGTTTTAACTAGTTTATAATAATTATTATTATTATTATTTTCTATTATTTTCAATTTTTTTTTATCTATATATAATTTTACTTTTATTTTTAAACAATTTATTTTAATTTTTCTTATTTTGACCTCTTTTTTTTTTTTGTGTATGTGTGTAAGTTGTTTTTTTTTTCCTTTTTAGGTTTTATTTGAAATTTTAAGTGAATCAATATTTTGGAAAAGAAAAATAATATTATGATTTTTTAAACTAAACATCATAAAAAATTCATAAAATTTACCATTTTTCAAAATTTTCATGAAAAACATTTATTTGTCATGTTTTATTTTTATTTTTTTTTAACGAAAAGGTTTTAAATGTATATTTTTTTATTTGTGTCTATATGAAAAATGTGTATTGTTTTGTTAAGTGTTCAAAATTATTATGTTTTAGTGACAGATATTTTATGTGTGTCGAAGTATTAATTAATGCTACATACATATATAAAAATTCTTAGCTTCAAATTCTTAATCTCATTATTTTTTTTAACTCTCCAAAAAAATTGAATATTTCTTTAAAAAAAAAAGGAATGTAAAGAAAAATGAAAAACACCTCAAAGAGAAGAAAAAAAAAGAAAAAAGAAGACGACAACTTGGAAAACAGTTAAATAACCAACATTTAAAAAAATATATACATACATAAGGCATAAGAAATTTAAATCTTCAAAAATATGGTCCCCCGCCCCACCACCCTTCCCCAAAAAAAAGAAGTTGTAGTTGCATCAGTGTTTTTCAAAATTAGCATGAAAATCACTATCGCTTTAAAATATTTATCTATACTTAATACATAAGAAAATTTAACCTGTCAAAAATAAGCCCCCCAAAAAATGGGTCGACACTCCATCAACACTTTTCGAAATCAATATGAAAATCACTGACATTTAATAAAAATGTCCATAATTAATACATAACAAGATTTAAAGTGTCAAAAATATGCTTAAAAAAAGGGTTGATGTTGCATCAACACTTTTGTAAATTGGTATGAAAATCATGATTTTTTGCAACCTCTAAAAAATGAGGAATTGGTACAGTTATCATTCAGTTAGTAACTTTGTTCTACAAATTCATTAATAAGATTCACAAAAGATGAAAAACATGAAAGTCGTGACAGTATCACAATTCAAATTACGGCAAGACAATGTCACAAAAGAGAAATATGTGACCTGTATACTTGTGAAGTATAACATAACAAATTTGTTCTCTTTCCTTGACAATGTTGACATTGCATTTCTATAGGACATTATTTTGAAGCTACATAGTTTTGAAACCTTGCACTATTGGCTGAAAGTCTCGAAAGATGCATTGCATATGTTGATAACAAGGTATGACTTATGTTGTAAATATCAAATATGGATGTTGATTCCTAAAGTCTAATCTTTCAAAAATTTGAAATGAGGAAAAAGATGATTGTCGGCAACATATGCTTGAGGAAAGGATTCCTTGATGGAACCAATTGATTGGACATGACAAGCTTACAATGAAAAGGAGGTTGAATTCCTCTTCAAGTTTGAAGACGAATGTCCAATTGAGAAAAATGAGTCATTTGAAAATATGGAAGCATTCTTATGATGAAGGATAGACTATTTGGGTTGAAAGGTTAATATAGTAACCAAGCATGATGTAGTTTTTCCCATAGTTCATGATGAAGACATTTGATTGGAAGATACATCAACTTGACACATTTGGTCATCTAGAAAATTATTTGATGATATAATGAATGTCGGAAATTTGGAACGGAAATTTTGCAGATGATGAAGAGGGTGGACCTTGCAAAAAGTGTAAAGTGAATATTATAAAACTAGGGGTTGTAAACCTTATATCAATCTTGAAGTATAAGGAAATCCCTAGGGTTTTTGGATAAAACCCTACAACTATACGTAGACAAATGTTTCTGCTAAAAGAAGAAACCATAGCTCTTGCAAGGAAGGAATGACATCATATTGATGATTAGGAAAGGGTTGATAAATTTGCAAGATTGATTGAGGAAGGATAATATCAAAAGGGAGTTGATATTTCCCTAACATCCTCAAAAGATAAGTAACCTACATCTCTCTTTCTTATTTATTGTTATTATTTTACTATTAGTTGGTCTCTTGTCCTTGTTTCTTTTACTGGGCTATAATCATCCTTCCATAGCCTCCTAGTGAGGAGTGTAGGTCCATAGTGAACACTGCCAAGGATCTAGAAGAAAATGAAAGTGACGGAAGAATGAGATAAAGCATGTGCCAAGAAAACTCTTACGAGATAAGTGATTTTTGTTGAGAGAGATTATATCTCATAGGGAGCGGGTAGATAAACAAGTTTGAAGTATACTTTTATTGTGTCATGGAGAAGTCATTGGTGACCTCTAAATGGATTCACAAGATATAGTATACAAGAGCTCACAATATAGAGCGAGATTTGAGACTAGAAGGTTCTCCCAGGAAGGGCGATAGGATCATGAAAAGAGATATTCTCAAATTTCTAGGGGCACTTCTATTAGAATGATTATTGTTCATGTAATACATCATATGGTTGTAGAGATTACTTTTCTCCATTAATAATTTGGGGAAGAAGTATAATTGGAACCACCTTAAGGATTTGAGGATCATGAAACAGTATCGTGCTTGGAAATATAATATTGCACCTAAGTTTTGGATTAGTGGATCACAGTTGATCTGATATGATTTGTTTCTGAAGGAAGTAGAAAGATGCACGTGTCAGAGGGAGAAACTGTGGTAGAAATATTTTCTTCCATAACAAATGGAGCGGTTAGGGAACCTCATTTTAAGATGATGATTTGTCGAGGTGAGGGAGAAACCAAGGTCACCACAACAGGATATGTTTCAATGTGAGAGGGAGCACCCAGTCAGAGTGCAATGAAATAAGTTGTGGTGATGAATCTAGTGAATGGAGAAAATTAGTTTATGGTTTAGCCAAGCCATGTATCTCAACATGTGTTGGAGTATGAACATGGTACAATTGTTCATGGAAAGTTAGTTAGTATTTGAGATATGTCTCAAACAAGTGAAGTACAATTGGAATTTTAGATTAGGAAGAGAGTGCAGATGATAGAAATAGTTTATTACTATACCGATAATGAGTAGGAAGAAAACATCTATTAAACTCAGTAATGCATAGGCCAAGTATATTATAGTTTAATTGGAGAGTTGAGAAGCAATATGGCTTCAAAAGTTGTTTGCAGGATTGCTTAATCAAGTGCAGGTGATGATCATGATGATAGGTCAAAGCATGGTGAGATTTAACACCAAGACATGGTACAAAAGGAAGTAGTTTGGCTACAACCAAGTAGATTGTGAATAAATCCTCTATCCCAGTATGAATTTTGTATACTTTGAGGACAATATTTAGTTAATTGAGCATGTCTCTCTTAGAAAGTGGAAGTGATGTAATTTAAACATCAAGGATTTTCATTCTTCCAAGATCAAGTTAAGCAAGATTGGGGAAAATGGTCTAGAGGATTGATATGATAGCTTGAGGGACATACATTCTCCCTGTGTCAAGTATGTTGACCAATATTAGGGATAATTTTCCAATAGAGGATATTCATTCTTCTTGTGACAAGTATATTGGTCAAAATTAGGAAGAACGGTCCTAGAGGCCTAAGATCACTCAATTGAGTCAATCCCTTTCAACATAAGGTTGAAAAATCTCTAGATATTGGTTGAGTGAGCTCATTTAGCATCAAACCAAGAGTTCCTCATGTCGAATGTGGCCTTTGGAGATTAACCATGTGTTAAATATATTGATTGGAATGATGGTGAACCAAGACTAGTCTGTATACCATGTGTCAAATGGACTAGAATTATGGTGACTAGTTGATGCTAATGATGTACCATGTGTTAAGAGTACCAACTAGGATTATGGTGAGGATACAACATAGGAAAAATGTTACAAAAGGAATTATGGTAACTTGTTGATGTTTTTATTTACCATGTGTCATAGTTGTTAACCAGGATTATGGTAATTAGATGATGTTGATACTAATGAATTGGTGTAACTTTTTCTTAGAGAAATTTGTGAACGTTAGAAAATATAGATATTCATTACGAATACCTCCCTCACTAAGAGGGAATGTTGAATTTTGTAGCTATGGTTAGTCTTCATAATTAATACTTTTAGTCCTTTATGTACTTGTAATGATAAGTATAAAACATGTTATTCGTGCCATTTTCAACATAGAAATTTTAAGGAATTTTCTTCATGTTCTGTTTCAAAAGAGAAAATTTTGATTTTGATATTTGAATTTTTGGCTCCAAATAGGTCAATTCGACCCTATTAAAAGAGGCATACTTTCACCTATCCAAAAGACTATATAAAGACACTCATCCTCCATCATTTGGACACATAATTCAGATTTCACAAATCAAGTATCTTTTTGTTCATCAAGCAAATGAGACAAAGATAAGAAAGGAGGAATTTTACCATAAGAGTATTGAGCTATCTCTCTCTCAATTAGCCCTAGCACATGTGGATATAATATTGTTCTGTGAGGTCACACGTGTGAAAGAAAGGACTCAACTTCTGAGGCATAATATGTTTGCAATACCGAGATTTTTGGGTGCAAAAGAAGGCTGAAATTTTTCCCTGGCAAAGTAATCCACACAAAGTCTCTTGGGCATATGTTTGACTTAACTAGGAGGGAGTTGGAATTTTTTTGACTGGTTCTACTTTGCTAGTTTTTTTTTACCTTATCATTAACTAGAAGATCTAGGTGTGTCTCTTGTTGAAGTCAATAATTTCTCTATAGAAAAACTTTCTATGTTTTCCCCATGTGGGTTTTCCAAAGGAAAATGATTTTTTCTTGTTTTCTTGTCTCATTATGATCCTACTGGAATTTAGTTTGTAACATTGAGATATTTTGGGTAATTTATTTATGATGAATATGAATGCAAGAAAAGAGTAACTAAAGAAATCATAATAATTAATTATTAGTTTAGAAGATTCTATGAAAAATCAATAGAAAGCACTACTCAAAGAGTTTTGAAGACCTAATTATGCCCCACATTATATGAAATAATTGAAGGATATTACATAGAATCTAGGAAATTCTATTTGGAACTACAAAAAATGTTTTAAGATGCTATTGGGAAAGCTAACATTTGAGATTCTAGATGAACATCACAAAAAGTAGTTTATTATAGGAGCACCACCTCACATCCAGGTACCATTTACTCAACACAAGATATGCACTCAAATAGAGGCTCTTGAATGTGTGTTGAAGCTATAGGTTTATAGAGAAATTGTAGTGGCTGGAGATAATGCAGGGATAGTACAACTTCCATCGCAGATGGATATACTCACCACATAGTCACTGGACCTAGCTGAGGTGAAGCAACAACACTTGGAAGTATGGTGTACGCTCTGTCGTACTAAGGGTCATTAGAGGAATGTGTGCCATATGCTCAATGATTATATGGTTATTTCCATTGGGAACCCCATGATGTAGGGAAGATTATTGTGATGTGAGATTTGTGGAGTGTGGTGCCATACACCCACAAATTTCCCTATGATGAAGAAGTATGAATCTTATGAAAGGACAATGTTTTGAGATGTTTGCAAGTTGGTTTGTCATGAAATCCACAATTGTGGACAATTAGAGTTGATGAAACACCACACTACGCATGCGTACTAATTATAGGAGGGCTAGGATGAGTCAATGTAGAACTACAATCAATTTGGAAAATGCCAAGGAGAAATGGGGAGAGGCCCAGGAGGATTTATAGGACTAGGACTAGGATAAGAAGCCTTCTGATCTCAGATAGCAATGATTGTTTGTTATAATTGTGGTTAACCTAAGCATGCTGAGAGATATTTTCCAAATCCATGCTCAACCTGTACATATTTTCAGACTCTTGACCAAGGGTTAGAGGATTTCTCATAGTTCTTGGAAAAGGAATAGGAGAAAAAGAGGAAGAACCTACCAAAGATGAAGGAGAAGTTGTGCAAAGAGGAAACAAGACGAGTGTAGATGCGACAAACTAGGCTAGCACAAGTCGACTGTGGGTGCGCAAGGGTGCATAACCACATCCAATGTTTGAGCAATTGAAAGAGAAGGACACATAAAAGGAATCATGCAAGGATTTGGTTGTAACAAATTGGATACTTCTTGAGAATAACCCTACTTTCAATATGCCCTGATTTTTTGAAAGGAAAACTAATAAGATTCCATAATGTGAAGACAAGTCAATTCAGGAACTCCTGAAGAGTTACCTGGATTTGGTCAAATATGATGGGGCCCTACAAAAATTACAAAAGATGATTAACCAATTTTTAAATGATTCCAAGAAGGAAGCAGTGCAAGTGTCAAGGTGCACAGTTAACCAGGTCACACAAAATAAGAGGAGAAGTTGATAATTTCAATTTGGGGCACAGAAAGGGGCCTATGAGATGGATAACATCATTATAAATTTGCGTTTTGATATGAATATATTGATAAAGAAGACATTGAAGATTATGGGTAGGTTGAAGTTAACTTGGTCACCCATCGAGCTCTTTTTGGAAAATTAGTTCAGGATTTTGCGATTAGCAGGTTATCTGATGTGGCAGTTGACATCAATGGAGTCACCAACATGGAAGAAATTGAAGTGATCATGATTTTGCATGATACATATCCCTTTCCAGCCTTGTTGGGTATAGGTTGGGCCTTCAATAACTTGGTGGTTATGAATTTGAAGAAAATACAAATAACTTTTGAGTTTGAGGTTGTCCACCTAATCACACTTCGAGATCCAAGTGAATGGGATCACTATGTGGAGCCCATTCAGGAGGAAGTAGATGAAGAAGCCTTGGAGGAAATTTATAAAGTTAATGCACCTAAAGAGTGCTACATCAACTCAACTGCTGATGGAGCATTGAGTTAGTGAAGTATTGGCTCCTACGCCTTAGATTTTGAAGAAGGACTGGATAAATGGCATAATAGGTTGCACAAGATCTAAAATAGATGGTGTGTTCAAGTCACTCACAAAGAGTGATGAGTTAGAAAGGAGGCATGAGATTCTTCTAGAAATTAGTTATTTATACAAGAGGATAATCAAGGCATAAAAGTGCTATCACCTATCTCAACTGGTATCCGTACATTAAATAAATCGATTTCCATAAATAAGAATTGACCCAAATGTCCACTCTAAGGTTCTCATCCAGACCACTTGATCTCACTGATAGGATGGATAGCCAGTCAATTACTAAGAACAAGTATCATAGAATGGCATAATAACATTGGAGAATGTTCGATTGAGGTGGTGAGCAACCCGCCTTAGGTAGATTGGTAAAGAATGCTAGCACTTTACTGACGAGGAAGGTTCTGATGGAATTAGAACAATATATACCAACTTGTCATGGGAAATGGAACCATGTAGTGTTCGGGTATATATATATATATATATATATATAACGTACCAATAAGTGAGGCATTAATGTCGTCATGCAATTTAACGTGGCAAGATATGTGAGTTGAATTCTCAGGAAGTGGGCGAAGTGAAGTGTATTGGGGTGCAGAGAGGCTTGTAGCTCATTGATCAACATACAGAGAAGTTGCAGTTTGAGGAATCATCCATATTTACAAGGACATGATGTTTGGCAAGATTATCAATGTTATTTGGTAGACCTATTTATTGTAGGTGTTAGAATGAAATTTTTTCTTCTGCTAACCTCGTGATAGCATTCCAAGAATAAACCATTGGTCACGGGAAATATAGAGATCATGGGATGATATGTGAATAGATTAGCAATGTTTGAGTAATGGGAGGAGGCAAAATGAGCTTGCAGAGACACCATTAGGGATTACACTTTAGGAAATTAAATTTATGGGGAAATTTGTAGGAACATCCTCCACACGTAGGACTTAGAAAACAAACCCTTTTGTCCCTTCATAGTCAGAAGAAAGAGTCAATACGGTCTCGCCTCAAAACCCAGAGTGAGGTTCCAAAAGCCTCGTTTCATCCCCAAGGAGTTACCATGGAAGTAATCAATCATTGTATCGCCAAAGGGGATGTAGGTTGAGATTGAGCTATATGCCAGCTTGCGCACAAGATTCCTTGCTGGTTGAAGTAAAAGATATGAAACTCTTGGATATTGTGCCAAGCCTCCGTCAAGGAGTTTTGAAATAGGTAACAATGTCGACAATATGAAAAATGAAGTATTCCAATCATGACCTTGTGTAATAGAGCCAATTTATGGGGATCTTGGAGTATTTTGATATAAAATCTGATAGACAATTGCAAGGGAAAATGAGTTAAAGAACATTGGGATCCTGAATCAAATGGAGATTCCCCACTTCTATCACAATGAACAAATTAAACACTATGTTGTGTGTGGAGCATGATTGTTCATAGGTCTTTGTTTCAGCCGGATGTATACCCCAGGAAGTTTGTACACCCCTCCACGCGGGGGGGTGCGGGGGGGACTTGTCCCCCCCGCGAGGGTCCGGGGGGGGCCGATCCCCCCCGGCTGGAAGGTCCAGAGGCCAGTAGTCCCCCGGCGAGGACTTGGGGGCAGTGCCCCCGAAGCTAAAAACAAATGTAAAATTGCCTTGTAAAAGTCTAGTAATTTCTAGTCAATCTGGGCCGTTCATTAGGCAGATGATCTGACGATAGAACTTATGTTTAGTTTAGGGTTTTTTTCCCTAGAAGGCAACCCCCTCTCTTTGTATGAGGGCATTGTATTTGAGGCTGAGATATTGATGTGTATTCTGTGAGCGAGAAACAGAGAGGTGAGTCTGTGAGAGAAAACAGAGGATATTACAGCGGATTTCTTGTAGGTTGTGTCTCTTCATTTTTCTGGATAATAGAAAGGAAGGACTGGCTATTCGGGGTGGACGTAGCCCAAACTGGGTGAAGCACGTATATCTGTGTCTCTCTTGTTTTGTGTGTTTTCTGTGTTTATATTTCTGCAATATTTTATGTGTTCCATTGCTCCATAATATATAATTTTCTAACACACTAAGTAGGATTTTGTTTAATTATGTCGATGGAGGATAGGTATGCTTAGATGGAGCTATCAATATTACTTTGAAGCTAATCCAAGAGAAAATAGGGTTGTCATCTAGTGGTAAGGATGTTATGACCCTTTTTCTAGAATCGTCCAAGAAGATAGATGACAAAATGAAGGAATATGACACCTCTATGAGAAGAAGGGGACTTAGGATTTCAAAGATCAAGGATCAATCCACCCATTTTGATATCCAAATTTTGTCCTATAAGGTGCTTAGGAAGTTCAAAAAGGATGGAGTGTTAACAAGCAATATTATGGGAGAAAAATTATGCAAGGAAGGAGGAGGTGTGTGGTGAAATAGTCCACATGCAGATGGAGTTCAAAGACAGTGAGGAAGCATGGCCACATTTAGAGGAACATTATAATGTAAGAGTAATAATATCCTTGAAAACACTGGATATAGAAGGAGGGATGAGTAGCTAGGGATGCACCACAAGTGTGTGTTTGGGTATTATTGGAGGTACTTTTGGAATTTTTAGGTTGCATGGAGAAAAAGGATATGTGGAGTGTAGTGTGTAACAACATTGTGTAGATGAGGGAAGCGTGTGCAGGATAATAGAATTGGCAGGAAAGAACTAATTCAAATTAAAGAATGAGTCAAAAAATATGATGGTAAAATATGGTAAATTGTAGAGTATTTGTGGGTAAATTGTTTTCATCGAAAAATTTCTTGGGTGTAGACACTCATTTAATAATGGAGCCTACATGGTAAGCGTGAAGTAGATAGAGAGTTTGTTAGTTAGTTTCTCCCTATGGCTACTAAGGGTTTGAGAGGATTCTATTTGGTTCACCTCCTTTTTATTTAATTCCATATTTTTGGATGTGCATCAGAGACCTTTTAGCTAGGGTTTTTGGGGTGTCAATTAGGTAGCATTATATTTTTGTGTATCAGTGAGACCATTAGGCTCGCGAGCTCCGAGAACATAGAGAACTAGCTCTTTGATCTTTGATACGTCGCCATGAGTTAAAGAAACATGCATTGAACTAATTATGTGTTATTTTGTCATTGAATGGTGTAATGCGGTTGCTACTTCATGCTTGTTTCGATTCTTGTTAGTATGTTTATAATTCTTGAGGATGATTATGCTTGTTTTTAGCATGTTTATGAATTAGTTATGTAGTCAGGCTTATGCGTGGATAGAATACTAATGTGAACTATGTATTCAATCGAGAATATTACAAGGATGAACTATTAACTCTTTTGAAGGATTCAGAGACCCATTTCTTTTCATTTTTTCTTAAGTTTTTTGTGGCAATGTTGAACTCTAGTGTAAAGAGTATATTGTGTGTGTCTTGAGAATGTAAAACTCTATGTCTGAGCCTTGAGGGGCCAACCCCTATCAAAAAATTATGTCCATTAGAATCCATTCCCCTTCTCCAAGAAGCATGGTCCTTAAATCTCCCCCTTAGATTCCTCGAGTGAAAAAATTCCTATCCCACAGGTGTTACTAAAAGGGTTGATACCACTAGGGACTTCATTTTGTTCATAATGCATGGAAAACTTGGGTCAGAAATATAGTAAAAAAAAGTTCCTAATAAATGTCAATCAATAAATCACCCACAAATCTAGAGACTACCCTGGCTCCACCCACTTAGTTCAGGATTATACACTCTAGTGTCTCCACTTTCTCACCCACAAATGTATAGACAACTGACATCCATATTCTAACCACATAGATATCATAAATACATAAATATTTCCCTCCTCAAATTATGAATCTAGAGTACATACCATTCCACCTACTGCACCTCACAAAATTATAGAAGGCACAATTTCTCCACCTGTTCTTCCTCTTTAACCATCCTTCCCATATTGCTCCCTCCCCAATTCCACCACTTATTCTTTCATTCTCATTCTTTTCCACAGGTCTACTTGCAAATCCTTGTACACCTAACTCGGTATACAAAACTAACATCCCACAATCTAGGCTTATGATTCCAACCCCGATCAACCATAAGTGTTCTTAGTGTGCAATTATTTTTTTCTTATATGTGCATATAATAATGTTATATCCAAACATGTGAGTGATGCTCTCCCAATGAATATATTCCCCTCCTTTTTCCATCAACTCTTTTCCTCCCAATGACCACCTCACGACCCTTGCATGTTGATCAAAAAACACAACCCATAAGGAAATACAAAGGAAGTATGGTCTTGTGCTCCATTTAGGAAGCCCATACTCCACCTCCTTGCTAGCCATGCAGGCCATTAAAACCTAGTCAAAAAGAGAAAGGACCCACTGACATGGATGTAAATAATGATACATTCCGTGACTAGGTAACATTATGCCTAGCAGAAATTTAAAGAATAGTAGAATAATTAGATGCATATTAGCAAACAATTTTTCAATAAAAATAATTTACTATGCATAATTCTCATTATGATAAGGATCATACAATGTTACAAATTGAGAAATTTCAATAGGAATAATAATGTAACAAATAAATAAAAGTCAAAAGTAGATGTATCATGAGTTGGATCAACTAGACATCCTAAACTGGATATGACTATAGGGGATGAACTCTCTCATTCTAGATCAAGGAAATAAATTTAGAACATGAAATTCAAAATTAATACCAATGTGCTTGTAAAATATATAAATCCTATACATTTATTCAATTCCCCTTTGGCGGTTGCAGTCCCAGAACCATGATCCAGGTTTGGGTGTGACAAAGGACCCTTCCAAGAACTTTTACTTTCGTGATGTGTTAAATTTCATTTTTAAAAGAGCATAAATGAATACATGTGAATGCTATAAAGAAGAGGAACATAACAATCATCAACAACATAAAAACATAAGCCATCGATAACGGAGTTCATCCAGGAGGGACTGTGTCTCTAGGCCCCGGTGTCAAGATGGTGTAGGTCATTGCATTAAGTGTTGTCAATAGTGATGATGTACACAAGAGATGATGTTGTGATCATACAAGGAAAATTCCCTCACATAGGAGTGGCGCCAAGAGATGTTCCGCTATAGGAACTCTCAGTCAAAAGGACTTCTATCAGTATGACATAAACTCATGCGTGATGATCATGAGCATCCTGCCAACATGCATAGCAACACAAAAGTATCCCATCAACATAAAACAAAGTGATCTCAAACAAAACATGGCCAATAATGACAACAAATACATCACTTAGATGATTCTGCATCACATCAAGCAGGAATCATTAAAACGAGTAAGAAACAAGATCCCACATCAAACATCAAACAAGGATCTATGCAGCACAATGCGTAGCAAAAGAAGTACATCAACACACTACATATACCTCACAACGAGGGGCCATCTTAAGAATCGGATGTCAAATTGCTGAAGTTGGTCGTACCATCAACATCGTTGCGTCAAATCTCATGGAATGACTGCTCACACGCTGAATGCTGACACCTACACTCCACTTAGAAAAGTGACTGGAAAATAAAATGATAAAATGAAAAATCTGAATGCACCATAGGATTTGTGGCCTCGAATAGGGCAAAATCGATTATCAAATTTCTGAATTCTGAGAAAATTGAGAATCTTGGGCTCAAGAAATCTTTTAGATTCGCACTAGATTCCTCGAAGATTCTGCTCCATGGGTTGACTGCAAATCTGCAACTCAAAAGGTGAATCTAACCTCGCCATTGTGATCCCTGTGGAAAACCATGAAAAGCGACAATAAACTTGACTATATTCCGACATGGAGAAAAATTACCTCCTCGGGAAGATTTCAAGGATCATGGTTTCGCTCCCTGTTTCTACAACATTCATGGTTCCACCTGCATCGATTTGCATATGCACTCCTACCCTCCTCCATCTCCCCCCAAATGAGAAAATTGGGTTTATGTAAGTTTCTCCAAGCGGATATTCCAATGTAATTAGTTTGGTGGAGTGGTAAAAATAGGAATTAGTTGAGGAGGGGTCGGGTGGTCAAACCCCACCCCTCCCATTTTAATTCATTTTACAACTACAAAAATTATGGTTGGGGGTTGGGTCTGCATTGAGCGGCCCGCCCCCATAATCCTCTGTTTCATTGAATTAATTGGGGCACATTTTTTTGATGGTATTAAAGGTTGGTACACGCATTTAATCAGGTTGGTTGGACTTATGGGTTGCCGATATATTGTGGGGCCATCGCGTGGGTGGGGCCAACCCTCCTGCCGGTTGTGGGTTCAACTCCCATCGGCCCCATTTGATTATGGTAACATTTGATATGGTAAGGCGCTGCGTGGTTCCCGAGGTGGCGGGGTCATGGCTGCCCACCCCACGTGGTGTTTGGTTGAGTGGTTTCGGGGATGGGAGGGTCATGGCCGCCTGCCGCATTATTATATAAATTTTCTTATATGGGTATGAGGGATAGCAGGGGTGGTGGCTTGCCACCACACATTTATTTATTTATTTATTTATTTAAATAGGACCTTTTAAAATTATTCAGTATGTAGGCTGAAGGAGACAAACTAACTAGGCCAAAATTCACCCAGAATCTGGCCCAGGTTGGTCGGAATCTGGTGGTCGGGTTCTGTCTAAATTGTGGGCTCCTTAAGCCTGCCCAGTCAGCAAAAATTCAACTGAAATTTGACTCCTAACTTTCACATACAGACTCAGTTTTACGAACTATTCACATCACCGCGATCAGGATGACGAGATCTTTGCTCTGGTCCTTGTTTGAAATCATTCTAATCACTTTGATTTTCAAGCTTTCATGAGCCGTCTTTGTCCTGTGTGTGTTTCTAGAGTCACTTGGATCAATCCTCCCGACTGAGGAGCTTTTGGTCCTCCAAAAGCATGAAAAATAATCTACAACTTCTATGTACCTTGTCCACATCACAAGTGTCATGAAAGGTCTCACTTCCATCTCCTTCACCTTTTTTTTTTCAGAGCCTTAAGCGATGAGCTGACACCTGCAATCTGTAGTACATTATTTTGCAAATTACATGCTTGACTTAACTGACCAACTAACGATCCAAGCATCCCACACTTGCCACGAGTTTATGGCACATACTCGGTGGTCAAGTTTACAACAAGATGGACGCAATACCCCAGCTACGAAAACAAGGCAAACATATTATTGTTGCTTCAACAAGTGATAGAAAACTCATCATCCCTGTTGTTATCACTCAGAATTTTCTCTATAAGTTATCAAAAGAAAGAAAATGACCGAGGTAACCACAAACCAACTTTTAGGCTTAGGCTCTAGCCAACCTAGGTCCAGAGAGGGCTCTCTCTATATGATTTAGCTTTTTGTTGCTGGGATTTTAGGCTAGTTCTTAAGGTTCAGGGGGTTTTTGATTTGTAATGAAAGATTGGGTGGTGGGGTTATTGAAACAGATGGATAGAATGATGTCTCTAGACCATTGGGCATATGGAGTCAAAATAAGGGTAGCAAAACTAGATCAAATCACTAAAGGAAATGCTCAAAGGGCAAGATAGCAGAGTACAATGTAGGTCTTTAGGCCAGAGGGATGGAAAATGTTTTAACTAGGGCGAGAGAGCAATTAAAAATTCTCAGACCGAAAATGAAACGAAGAATAGGGGAGTAATCAGAAACAAAGGGAAATTAATAATCCTTTTCTATAGATTAAAAGAAACAACCTGAACTAAGGAGCAATTAAGAATTCCTTAACTTAGATTATTTGTAGAAAACATATATTTGCCTAACCATTATAGCAGAGTGTAATTAAACAAATTTTGATATAACACTTCTAGTTATGGCATCCAGATTTAGATCAACAATATGAAAACTTAAAGAGATAACAATAATGTGAGAAAATACTTGTCTACACTTCGCTCTGCACATGAATCCCTTGAATATCTTGTCTTTATTCACCAATCGAGTGTGTTGGCTCAGTCAATGCTCTAATAGCTTTTACAGTTTTTCAATCAAGAAGTCTATAGAAATGTCTAGCAATCCACCCTACATACTTCAATTTATGAAATATTTATACTAAGGTGTTATTACAAATATCTTAAACTGATTTGAGATTTAATCTAGGAAATAGAGAATATCTTCTCGCGGGAAGATAGAGGCAGCTAATGAATTGTTTCATGATGTCCCTTTTATTGTGGTACTGTTGGATTTTATTGTTTGCTTTTAGCTCTTTATGCTCTTGTTGTTTGAATCATCTACGTTGGAGGTTGTGTTTACTTGTGTCTTTCATCTGATACTCTCTGTCACTGATGCTCTTTCACTCTGTTGGCATGTCTTTATCCTTTCTGTGTTTCTTCCTTTCACTGTTACAATTTACCTTTTATTGTGTGTTTCACCAGTAAATTCTTATGTTTTTTATGTGTATGAGTAATCGGAAGTGGATTTTGATCAAGTTTCAGTGTGTTTTATTGATTTGCATCTCTGGTCTGGTTTCTCTGTTTTGAACTGTCACTACTCTGTTCCTCGACTTCTTCTCGACTTTGTGCGTAAGAGTCTTCATCTTCCGTGCATGTATAACTGGTCTTCTTCTTCTAAATTTGGTATTTTGACATGTTTCTGGTCCGAGTCTTGGAGTAAATAGGTTCTTTGATTAGTATCAGAATTGTTTATCCAAGCTCTGATTATAGTCTGATAACCTGAAAAATTCAATAATATTTTAAGAAAACAACTCTCTGCATGAAGGGCGCTTGATGGCTCTATTTGCAATGGGATGCCTGGAAAAGGTCTTGGGGAAATATTTTGGACGTAATTGGAGGGGAATTTGAATCATAAAGGTGCAGGGTGGCACTGGAGGGTTTCATATGTCTACATTGTTAATTGGGGGAAAGGTGAGAAAACATGGGTTTTCAGGGTTTAAACTTTAACGGGCAGACTTTTGAAAACGGTGCAAAATTTGTTTTTATGGAGGACAAGTAGTTTATTAGAATATCATGGAAGTGGTATTGGAGGGTCTTCGCACTGCTTTAGAGGCGTGGGTGGTTTTGAGGAGGGGTCACCCGATGTGTGTTAGGGTGTGACACGTAACCATCAAGGGTCGAGGGAAAACCGCCTTATCATGTGGGTAAAGGTAGTCCATCGGGCATGATCGATATGGCTTTGGGTCATTAGATCTGTGGGATTGCGATCGAACAGTAGTCGGGTGGGAGAGCTACACGGGGGGAAATGAACGGGGATTGAAGGGGGGCCCATGGTTTTAATTACGGCTGTATGGGATTAGTTTAGGAATAAATCACAAGTTTAAAGTGATCGGGCTAGGTTTAAAGAGGGATTAGGGAGTCGAGTGAGGCCGATGTGGGATTAACTTAGTTTTACCGGGGTTAGGTAGACTAAGTAGGGTTATAGTGGGATAAGGGGTAATTTCTATAGTTTTTATTTAAAACTAGGGAGTGGGGGTATTTAGATAGCAATTTAATTATTTATGAGAAAAGCGTTAATATGGGTTATATAATAAAGTTAGTTAGTTAATATGGAAAGAGTGGAGAGGGGTTTTTCTTAAGTGAAAGGGGAAAAGGCATGTGATTGCACATTTAGACTTAAACTTAGGATTAAAGGCCTTTTGTGGGTTTTTTGTGCGGAAAGTGATTTACATGGGGGTATTACTTTTCCTTAGGTAAATAGAGTTTAAACCTTAGGAAAATGGGTTTTCTTAGGGTAATGAGGGGAAATGGATTGTATGAAGGGGAAATGTGTTTTTGAGGGGGATTCTAGTACTTGCATCCATGAGTCATTAGTCAAGGGTCCAGTCCCTCCAAAAGTCAGAGAAATGCTCTAAGCCTCTTTGACTTGTAGGGTTAAAAGTACTTAGAAAATAATTGTTGATAGGAAATTAGTAAGTAAAGGGGGAAAGTGAATGGGGGGGAGTTAATCATATGAAATTGTAAACCTTTGTCTTTGCTTTCATAGTTGACCATACATGTTGAAAGATGTATATAAGCATGATGCATGTTCTTTGATCCAAGTAACTTTGGTAGTTCAACAACCTTTCTTCTACTTACCCATTTCTTACCTCTAACATATTTTATTCATTTCTTAGGTTGCATTTAGGCTAGAAAACCCTTATTCATCTATTTTTGTTTTTTAAAGTAAATCTATCTAATTCTAACCTTATATCATTCAAGGGTTTAGATTAAGCTTATGAGCTCCTTTTATTTTCTCTACCTAACTATGATCTGCCAAGATTGAACTGTTTGGTCAAATTTTGTTCTCTAATCTATAAACATGAAATTCAAAGCATGGATTAACCAAGATTAAGTTGTTTTATCATCATGGATTGTGGCATGAATAACAAGTTGCACACAATCATTATTATCCATAAAGTAAATAGTAGTGGCATTTAGACTTGCACACTTTCATGGTCTTTTTGTTTTTTGGGTTCATATTCTTTCATTTTTTTGACCTTCTCTTATTCTTTTTGTCCTTTGATTTATTTTTTAGGACATACCCTCCTTACATTTCTTAATTTTTATAATATGGAAAACATTTCTAGAAAGCAAAGATATGTACAATATTACAAGGCTCAACCTTAGATATTCAAAATTATGACTCCTATTGGTATAGGAACCTAATAGTGGCTCCACTCAGGGATGGAATTTCCTTGTGAAAAGTCAAGAACTTTATAGATCAGTAGCCTTTGAATTGTTATTGATGTTGCCTTGCAAAGTGTCCTTCTATAAATCTGCATTATTGATACTTATGTAGTGAATTATTTAAAACTTAGAGCCTTCTCTGCGGGTTTCAACCTCAAATATCATTATCTAATCCAAACTAGACTTTCGAAAATAGAATATATACAAATAAAAATTAGTAATTAGGTTCAAAGTAATGTTTCAGCATTCGACCATTCACTGGCCCACCTTTTGTATTTGTACCATCAATTTCTCTTAATAAGAAAGCATTACTTCCTCTATAAGCATAAATGACATAGGGACATTTCCACAGGAAATCAAATTTCCCATGTTTTCCTTTATATTCCCTTCATGAGTCCCACTTTAGCAATATGTCACCAATGTAGAAATCATTAGCCTTGGTTCTTTGATAAAAAATCTTCTTTATCTTTTCCTGCACAACTTGAGATTTGACATAAACCTCTTCTCTTGTTTGTTGTAGATGCATGGTTTGGTTGATTCTTCTTTGGATACTATTTGGTTAAACCTGTATTTCTTCAAGTATCTTCATTAATGAACTCCCAAAGAGGATGAAAATACAGCTTCCATTCCATAAACTGGCTAATAGGGAGAAGTACCAATTGATTTCTTAGTAGTCAATATGTCTGCCCATAAGACATTCACTAGCTTTCTATTCCAAGTTTTCTTATTGTTCTCTAGTAACTTCTTGATGATATTTACTAGGCTTTTGTTTGAGGATTTAGCCAATCCATTACCTTGTGGGTAATATGATGTGGAATGGCCAAGGGTGATATAGTATTTATTGCAGAAATCTACCATTCTTTTGGATTTAAAGACTACTGTCAGTAATGAGCTTCGTTGGACATCCAAATCTAGATAGAATATTGGTTTCAAGGAAGGTTATGATAACACTACATGTGGCTTACCTTGAAGGTATGGACTCTATCCATTTTGTAAAGTAGTCAGTGGCAGTAAGGATCCATTTGTGTTGGGCAGAGAAGGGTGGGTGTATTTCACCAATGAAGTCTAGACCCCATTGATGAAAAGGTATTTCAGCAAATATTGGCTTAAGGGGTAATGGTAAGAGCTTTTTCCTTCCCTAAAAAATTTGGCACTTGTGACAGGAGGTCACATATTTCTTGACATCAGCAAACAAGGTAGGCAAGTAGAAACCAGCTCTAAGGATTTTATCTGCTGTAGTCTTCCGGTAAAGGTGTCCTCCACAATCACTTGCATGAAACTCTTGTAAAACATTGTCAGCTTATTCTTTTAATAATAAATTGAGAAGAATACCTTCATGGTCTCTCCATAACAAAAGATTGTCTAATATACAAAATCTTAATGATTTCATCTTTAAAAACCTGCTTCTAGTCCAAGATAATTTAGGAGGAGCTTGTAAATTAAGTAAAACATAACAAATATCAGCATACCGTGGTGATTCAAGACAGGCCTGACTGATTAGTGGAGTCATCATCTCCTCTTCATTATCTATTGCTACAATTAAGTTAATATCAAAGTCTTGACAGTTCAATTCAGCCATGAGCTTGGCTAAACCTGGGCCCTTGATTAACTTTGTTGGATTAATCTCTATATCATACTCTAATATGGTACCAATCCACTTTCCCATATTTCCATCAGGATCATCCTGAGTTAGGATGTCTTCTACTACTAAACTAGGAATGTAGGCTACTATGTGAGAACATAAGTTGTATACCCTAAAATATTTAATGGCTTTGACCAAATACAAGGCTAGTTTTTCCATTATATTGTATTTCAAGGGGGCATCTCTTAGGGATTTGCTAAAGAAAGAAATGGGTTGTTCATAGCCCTGGTCATTTTTCTGTAATAGGATTGCAACTATTGTGTGCTTTGAAGAAAATGAAAATAAAATGAAATCTCTATCAAACTTGGGACTTATTAGTACTGGTGTTTTAGTTAAGGTTACTTTAATGTCTTCAAAGGATTTCTTAGCCTCAAAATTTTTTTTATTGTGGAGTCTTTTTTCAGCATATTGTTAAGTGATCTAATTAATTCTGCTAGGTTAGATATAGATCTTCTAAGAAAATTGATTTTTCCTAAGAAGGCTTGTAATTCTCTAATGTTTCTGGGGTGTCTTATTTGTAAGACGGCTTCTATTCTTGTTGGGTATATTATTATACCATCTTTCGAGATTAAGTGACCTAATAACTTTCCTTCCTCTAACCTAAACAAGGACTTTTTGGGGTTCAAGGAGATTCCATACTTCCTGCATTTAATACAAACTTGCCTTAGATGATCTAAAAGTTGGTTTTCAGACTTTGAAAACACAGTAATGTCATCTAGATATATCACAAGGAAATCATGAATTTATTTAGCAAAGGCTATATCCATAGCCCTTCAGAAAGTAGCTCTTGCATTCATTAGTCCAAAAGGTATTTCTACATACATAAAAGTGCGCCAAGGAGTAGTAAAAGTAGTTTTGGTATGGTCATCATGATTAACTAAGATTTGATTATAACTAGAAAACCCATCCAACAACGAGATTCTGGTTGATCCAACTACTCTCTACAAAATGTGATCCATCTTTAGGAGAGGGTAATTGTCTTTCAGTGATATGTTATTGAGGTTTCTAAGATCCACACAGAGTCTGATCTCACCATTTTTCTTCCTAGTTGGCACTAAGTTTGATACCCAATCAGAGAATCTGATTGGTGCAATTATTTTAGCATCATACGTCCTTTGAATTTCTTTTTCTATAGCAGGCAATAAGACAAAATTAATCCTTCTTAGTTTTTGTTTGAAAGGCTTTTGATTTTCTTTTATAGGAATAGTGTGCTGGATGATGTTGGTGTCATAGGATTTAAGGTCCTCGTAACTCCAAGAAAAAGCATCCTTAAATTCTTTCAACAATTCAATGTATTTATTTTTTCAGTTGGAGGTAATGATTTTGAAAGTTTGATCATTTTATGACTTTCATTAGTGCCTATGTTGGATTCTCAATGTCAGATCTTAATGGTTCCATTTTAGGTTTCCTAGGAACATCGTTTGAATCAAATAAATCTTCCAGAGGGGTTAATTCACTTAGTAAGAAGTTATCCTTAAGATCAATTACTTCAATTTCTTTGTTGATCATTTCATTAATTTCCATTAGCTCTAGGTTATATACATCTGATTTGTTAAATTTAGTTGGGTCAAGTCTATCTATTTTATCATCTTCTATCTTATTTATTTCTATTTTATCCTTAGGGTCAAGATCTATGGATGTATCATTATCGATGTTATTATTTACAAATTTTTCTTCTAAAAGTAAAAAATTATTTATCTGTTTATCATTAGTAAATATTTTCGAGTTCTTCAAATTATCAGGAATCGCAGGTCTGTGCCTAACTTCAACAATGTATTGATAATTAGGTTGGAAGGGTAATTTACAAGTGCTGGCAAACATTGCTAAACTATGGGTTTGCATGTTATGTTTCCTAGGGATGACTACAAGTTTTGTTTCTACAAAAGTATTTCTACAATAATATCTCTATAGCAACTTAATCTAGGGTCTTTAGACTTCATATATACATCATCTATCTATTTCACAATTAATTCAGAGTCTCCCATAATAGAAACTCTTTTAGGTCATAAATTCCTAACTAACTTAAGACCTAAAATTAATGCTTCATATCTAGCTATATTATTTGTACATTTAAAATTTAGTCTATATGCATGGCCTTCTGAATAATTATTCTCTAAGTTATATATCCACACTACTGCTCTTGCTCCTAATCTATTTACTGATCCATCAAACTCTAAATGCCATAAGATCTCATGATCATTGTTTTCACCATCTGGTGGAACAAAATCTTCATCATTCAAAGCAATTATACCTTCTTGTTCATTGAATAGCTTTGTAGTCTGATTAGTTTGGTTTTGTATCAATACTTTCTAAAAGTGCTTCTTGAGTTTGAGTAGCATTATACAAAATAAAAGTGTCAATATCTGAGTGTATGGAGTACATGGGAAGGTTTTGAGGCCGATCCTGGCTACTTATCATATATTTCATTAAGGTTTCTTTGTGTAGTTTCTTAGGTTGTCCAAAATAGAAATTGTTGCATAAGACATATCTAGTTGAAGAGATCCCTGAAGTTTGGCTCCCCATGATCTTGATAACAGCATGCCATACTTCAGTGGGATGTCAACAACTACAATGTCCATCAGGATGCTTTTGGCAGGATATTGGACTAAGGTAATGCAAAGGTCTTTGATTAATCCTAGACATTTTACTTGAGTAGAGTCAAATGAGAATAAGTCTTTGTAAGGCCTTGTTATGTCTACGTTCAACTTTTCCATTACTAATTTGGGCATTAAATTATGAGAGGCTCCAGAATCCAACATTTCATTGTGTAGAATATTTTCATGGATACAAAGGCTTATATAAAAAGGTGGAACTCCTCCTTCTAATGGTTTGCCATTGACATCAGGACCAAATATAAGTTATAGTTTATAGTCAAACAGGTTAACTGAATCTTCATTTTTAGCGAAGTTTAAGGTCTAATTTATATGTGATTTGTAAGGTTCATTCTTGATTAGTTCTGTTAAAGGGACTAGAATCTTTAGCTTAGTTGTCTCTGCTCCCACATTGAAAGGCAAAGAGGCTTTTTCTGATTGAGGGTTTGGAGTTCTAGCAATAGGGATTTGAACAAGACTGTTTTCTTTTTCTTTATTTGGGATCTCTTTCTGTAGATTTACATGTGGAATTGAAGTGGATGGTTGATTAGCAGAAGGTTGATCAGAGGTTATATCTACAATTGTGGGGCCAGAAGGATTTGGGTTTTGCCTAGGGAGAATTTGAAGGACCTTTGAAACATGGGCTTCTTTTATCTTTTTGGGCTGATTTTGGGTTGTTTTCTTTGTTTGGTTAGGGACATCCAAATTCCTTTTTCTTCTTAGATTATATTGCTTGTGAACTTTGAAAATAGCAGAGTCATATCCTTGTTTATAATCAAATGATTCACTAGACTGTACCTCTAGTTGCTACAACATATACAATTCTAGCTCATCTTGGGTTTGAAAAATAGTGTCTTCATCATTTACTCCCATAAATTATATTTGTGTATCATGCTCTAGATTTTATGGATTGGATGTTTCTACATAATTTTCTTGAAAAGGAGGCCTTATGTTCTGATCTGGTCCATTTTTCCCTGTGTTTTGGTTATTTCTGAAATTTGGGTTTCTAATTGGAGGTGCTTGTTGGTTATCCCATTGGGGTTTCCTTTCCATGTTACCTATTCTCTCCATTAGTCTTTCCATGTTTTTAGCCAAGTTATCTATTTTTATATCAGATGGTGAAGTTTCTTCCTTAGCAGTTCTTTTTTCATTTCTAACTCTAGCCCTTTTAGCTAACAAATTTGCTTCTACACTAACATCTACACTTTGCATTTCTTCTAAAGTAGGGGGCTTTCTTTCCCTAAGCTAGTATGACATATCAGTATCAAAACCATTAGGGAACTTTATTAAGGCTAAGTCAGGTGGGGGTCTAAGGTTAACTAGGATTGCATTATATATACCATTGAATCTAGTGCAGTAATCTTGAACTGTTTCATTAGGTCCTCTCTTAATATTCTCATATTCTGAAAGGATTTGTAAGGGATTCTTTTTCTTTTCCCACCTATCAATAAACAACCTTTGGAAGTTTTCTAGGTTTGCTATGTGATTGGCAGGGAAGACTTTAAACCACTTCTTGACATCACCAATTAAAGATTGGGAAAAGAGTCTCATCTAGACATCAACATCATCTAATTCATGTATTTAAAAGAAGTTAGACATCTTGTTTACAAGTTGTTGGGCAGTGTATTGACTAATAGCATCAAACAAGGGAATCTTACTCTGATTATCTGTAGGCATGGGATGAAGTTGGGCAGGCAAAACAAGAGGAGAATATTTGTTTACCATTGCTATTGATTGGGATGGGATAAATTGTGGGATTGATATAATTGGGATTAATGTAGTAGTGGATGAAGAACTAGGACTAGTAGGTGGTGAATGAGTGATGATAGACTGGTGAGGGACTGAAGGTGTAAATGGTGATGTAGAATGGGATTCAGGAGGTACTGAAGTTGAAGGGAATAATGGTGAACTTAAAGTAGTGGATATCTATTCAGAAAACTCAGGGGTAGTAGTTGTAATGGGTGATTGTGGAGATTTCAGAATATACTCATCAATGGTTCTGTTGGCCTATTGGACTTCAAGGTCTGTAATGAAATCAGGGTCTAGAACAGTATCATATATTTCACTTTCAGACTTTTCTTTAAATAATGAAATACCAAGTTGCTCATTAAAGGGAAGATCTTCTAAAAATAACCACTCATTAGGACATGAATTAGCTTTAACTAAAGGTGTGTGACTAGATGAACTTTCTTCTCTATTGGATTTTCTTGAAATCAGGTTGGGATTGTTAGCTACCTATACCAATAGGTTTCATTTTTCATGATTGGCAGGGAAAGTGCCAATATGATCTACTTTGGTGATGAAAAGATCTCATATTCTTGTGGAAGACACATATCAAGAGTTGGTTGATGATGTCCTACTTTTGAATGGGTGATCCAACAGTCTAAGCTGGGTCATGCCATGTTTCAATTTTTGTTGTAGATTAGAGAAAGAAATCTGTCCAAACTGTTCAAACTTGGCAGATAAAGTAGTTAGGTAGAGAATAAAGGCTTCCAACTGCTTAATCTGGGGCCTTGGAAGTAATAAGGCTAGCCTTAGATAGAAAATCAAAAGGAAAATGCCAAAGGAAAAGAAAAGGCACATGAGGGTTTGCAAGTCTAAATGCACCCTCCTTGAAGTAACAAAAAATGCTAGGAAATAGAATGGGTAGATAGATGGAGTTGCAGAAGCATGATTTCTATCTTATCTCTGGCCTAAGCAAAGGAGACACATGGTGGCTAGTGTAGATCTTCCTATTCAGCAGTTGTGTAGCAGCAAAACGAAGCATGTCTAACTTCCCAATCATCCCCCATCACATTCCTTGCTAACATCCCAATACCACCTTTGTTCATGAGAGAAAACAAACTCATTGGTTGATTCTTGTTGCATAAAGAGCCACATTTCCTGTGTAAAAGTCTTTTCATTTTGATCTACTCTCCTAACTAAGTTTGTTCCCTAACAACTTAGTCTTTGCCTCCTCCCATTCCTATTCCCCTCCAATACTAACTACTAACTCTATCTATACTTAAATCCCTATGTTCCCCTCTCCCTATTACTATAGCATCATTGTGTATAAAAACCCCAAAAAATAAGTATATTCCCTTCCCTTAGGCAATATAGCCTAATAGTCCTAAAGGGTTGAAATACAAAGAAATCAAAGCGCTAAGGCCAGACTGCGCTAATATAGTGTCTTGGGATTAAATCAAGATTCACTTGATTTATAGCCCTAACCCCACTTTTGCAAAAATATCAAAAACCCATTTCCGCCAGCTAAAACATTGCAAAAACCCACTTTTGCCGCCTATCCAAAGTTTCGGTTATATTGGGAATTTCACGAAAAACAAAGAAAATCATTAAAAAATGCCGTCGAGTCCTGTCGTATTGTCCTTTCAGCTTGGCAACCCGTCGCCCGTCGGATCTGGGCTTTCCCATCCGACGGCCCATATCAATATCAGGCCGCCCCCGATGTCCAGACATTAGCACCCGAAAAATGTCAGAGGGTGATGTCAGGGCAGTGCCACGCATCACTCCCAGGTTATATCGGGAGGCCGCCTGCCAATACCGCCCCCGTACAATAAGCGGTCCGAAATTACCGTTTACCACTCTGCCAATTACACACACCACGTCATGCCCACGCCGCGCCCACGTCATGCCAAGTTAGCGTCCCGTCAGCGGCCGACCCTCCATCGCTCCGACCTGTCCGCCACGTCCACCATCCACGTGGACCACTCACAAGCCGCCACATCACCCTTCCGTACCCGACCCCACCCGATGACATCATGCTGACATTATCCAAAAAACGCGCCAAAAGCCCAAAATGTCCATATTTTTGCCAAAATTCGCGTTTTTTCTCATTTTTGACAAAGCAACTATTATGCTCTCTGCATGTATTTTACGACGTCCTCGCCGCCAACCTGCAACAAATTGACTTAAGGACCGTGGGCGCCCTCAATTTGCCTGCATTGACCGCCATTGCCAGAGTTTACCAGGTATTTACCAAAATCTCCCCTCCGCACCTGGTTTTGTGCATAATTCACCTAAACAAACTAGGAAGAGGAGAAAAACACAGTAAATTCCAGAAATTCTCATGAACCAGTGCTTTTCCTCTGCACTGTAAGCCCAATTTCACCTGCAAAACTCCCCATTGTGTCCAAATTCCACGAATATATAGTCTGTTTGCGCAGTCGCAAACTAAAAGCTCTGCTACACAACTCCACCGGGAAAACAACTGTTAAGCCCCAACATTTGCTCATTAGACCTTCTCGGGAGTATTCCAACTTGTTTTCACCATAATCCACCCTGTTTTCCCTGCAAATTGCCTTGGTCCTGCAAGATTAATTGCTCTGTGTTGCTAAGCCCAGAGAAACAAGTTCAAATATAATTCTAAATACCAATTGACCATGGAGACACCAGTTGCATTGAATGTTACACCTCTTAATGCCCCACAAAGAGAGCTAGAGTGGCTGCCCTTGGCTGACAGAGACTACCAAATGGCAGAGCGAATCCCAGAATATAGTAAGTACCACATTCATGTACTCAATGACCTTAAAGCCAAACATCTCAGTGGGAATGATATTCTGGGGATTTGGGACTCAAACTTGCCTATTTTTAATCTCCCTCAAGTCAATATTCTCCCTGACTTGATACACAGATGCAGTGCCAACTATGACCCCTGTCAGAGAGTTGTCCTCAATTCCTCAGGCTCAGTTTTGTTCCATGTCACCCCTGAGGCCATAAATGAAATGCTACACTTTCAAACTTCAAGGCCATTGACTCCTCTCTCCATGATGGACTTGCTAAAGAAAGGAGGCAAGCTGTCTAGTGCCCAAATTTTAAAGATCAATCAGTTATTTGTTCAACCAGGCTCTGAAACTGTGAGGAGCCCTCCCATAGGAAATGTATATTTCAATGAGTTGGGCAGGATGCTTGTGGATATGATCAATTATGTCCTGGGCTATAGGACATCTGAGGATGCTGATGAAACTATTATGGCCATGCTGTCCATCTTCTCCCCTGGGAAGCCTCCTGTTGTTCACTATGATTATGCTGTCTACATTGCCAATAAGATTCATGAGCAATTGATGAATCTAGAGAGGGAAAGGATATTTAGGTATACTTCTTATATCTATCACCTGTTTCTATTCTATCAGCCTGATAGCTTCCCTATTACTCTAAAAAAGCTTGATGCCCAAGGGAACCCAAGGTCTGTAGTGTTTTGGTCTTCAGTTTTCCATCATATATCGTTTTCACCATACAATTACTGTGAATTCATAGACCTGTTTATCCATCCAGCCATGTCCTTGCTGCTGAGTGCCCCTTCTCCAAGATTAACAGATGAGATGCAAATCATTCTCTAGCTCTCAAAGGCCTACAACATTGGAGATTGGTATTTCTACCAACACCATACAGTGATCAGAATATATGGCTGTGAATTAGCCCAATATAGGCTGCCAAGATATGTCCCTATGAGACTCTTTGCCTTAGAGTATTTCAGGCAGTTTGGAAATGCAGACATGGTCCATTTCCACAGCAAAAACAGGAAGGTGCAACTGAAAGTCAGAAATCAGCTAGGCCCATTCATTTATAATAAAAGAGAAGAGGCATGGCAAGAAGCAGACAAGATCCTGCAATGCCTTGGATTGCAAACTAGTTTCCTCTGGATACCCTATGACCCAAATCACTTCATTAGCGTTAGAAGGGTCAAGTATAAATTGGCCATCTATGATCATGTCAGGCTGCCCCACATTGAAAAATATGCCAATTTATTAAGATGGAAAGAGGGCACATTAGAGGAAGCAAGTCCTAGAGAGGAAATACTACATAAAGAAGCAAAGAATCTTGAGAAAGAAGCTGACTTGGAAACTTGTGGGTAGGTTTCCTCTTCTTATCAAGTGCAACTTGGAGCAGCTGCCTCATCCTCTACAGCCCCCCAGCAGGTAGCTCAAACTACTCCTAAGGCTGCCAGCAAAGGTAAAGAAAAAGAGATGGAACAAGAGCAGGCACCCCCTACAGCAGAACAGCAGAAGGAGCAGCCCAAACAACAAGAAGAAATGGCTGAAGCTCCCATATCTACAGAGCAGCAGGCTCAAGAAAATGTGCCTCCTAGGCAAGAAACAGTAGTGGAGGCCTCGGTGCTCCAAACTCCACTAAATGAAGAAAGAAGCAGGAAGAGGGATAGAGAGCAGGAAACTCCCCTCACCACATCAACAAATCAACAAGGGGAGAAAAGGCAGAGATTAAATCCTCTTTCTGAAGAGGAGATGCCTATTGGGCAATCCTTGGGTATGGGCCCCCCTAGCATGGAGGCATCTGCCAGTTCCTTTCAGCAGGAACAAGAAAGAACCCTTGGAGGAGAGGTCAGCTCCTCAAGCCAGCAAAGGAGAGCTGAATCAGGCATAAAGCAGCAGTTTATTGACATCAAGAAGAGAAATGAGCCAGTCAGGCTCCAGCTATACAATCACTTGCTTAAAATGGCTCCCACAAACCAGCAGAGGCTTATGTCAGCATATGACATAACAGAGGGGAAAATGACTATGAGTCATTTCATGCCTACTATACTGCAGTCACAGTCAGCTGCAGATTATATAAGGACCAACCTGGAGGTACTTGCAAAGGACATCCACCCAATGGACCAGATAGAGCTTCACAAGTAAACGAGTGAGATGGTCTATTCAACTCTTGCAGACAAGACCTTCCTGTCACAAAAATTTCAAAACAGTCTGCATAATACAACTGCTCAACTTGAATTGGAAAAGGCATCCTCTCAGGCCAAAGACAACAGGATCAGGTCTTTGGAAGATATTATTATAGAGCTTGGGCATGACCCAAAGGATCCCAAAGCTGTACAGGCGCTACTAAAAGAAAGAGATGCAGATATAGCAGCCTTGAGGAAAATGGTAAAAATTCCAGCAACCCTTCACCCTCAAACAGAAGATGTTGCACAACAGAGGAAGGACCAAGATGTAGCAGCCATGCTGCTAACACTACACAAACAGTTGGTGCAAACAAAATGGAAATTGGTAGAAACAGAGGCTGCATTACAGGCAGCCCTACAGCAGAAAGAAGGAGGCCAGACATCTCAGCCCCCTCAGCCAGTGATCAACCTTGAGGAGCCCCCTCAAATTATTACTCCTCCCACAGGACAGACAACTGAAACAGGCCCATCAACATCAGCACAGCAACAACATCAGGGCAGGAACCCAGCCTTGATATGCAGAAGATGATGAAAGAGATTGAAGCTCTAGAGGCCCAAATAGCAGAGCTAAATGAGGCCAAGGAGCAATTGGCCACAGTCAATGAAAAATATGATAAATCTAAGCAAACTATAGCTGAAAGAACCAGAGAAGTAAGAGCTCTTGAGAAAAATATAAAAGAACTAGAGAAAGAGATCTCCCTTGACAAGGTTGTGGCTGAGATTAAGAAAGTCCTGTGGGCCAATATTGGCCAATCAATAACAGATCAATGGCAATACATAGAGACCATTCATGAGCACATGGACCTCATAGGCAGGGCACACAAGGAAAGTCAGAGAGCAAGGGCATCTCTAGGCACTATGCCTGAGATAGCCAACAGGATGATCAATGTCCTCAATAACCGCACAGGCCCTCAGCTGGCAGCAATAGGAATCACCAATAGAACTGACACCATCTTACTGATAAAGAGGGTCCTCACATTGAGAAATCTAGTACAAACATTGGATAGAAGGTGCCAGGAAATGCAAACAGAGGTGAACAAGTTCACTGAGAAATTCACAGCATTACACAACAGAGGCCTTCCCAGCCTACTAAACAGTGCAGGCAGATTGTTGTCCCATGAAAATTATGCTAAAAGGGTGAATACATTTGCCACAAATCAGATCACTGCAGGATCAAGTATCCTAGAGGAAACAGGGCCTGCATCTGGGCAGAGCCTCTATGAGAAAATAGAAAATTTGTTTTTTATCATGAATGAAATCAGACATCTGTTTGAAGTACCTCCTAATTACTTCAAATATACAAAGGCAGATGAAACACTAGGCACAATTTTGAGGCATCAGTTGCCTACACAGGAATGGTGGACCAGCATGATACAGACATTGCTGTGAACAAATAGGTTTTCATCAGATTTCTACATCAAAATATAGATCATCATTTTCAGACAGGTGATATATTCACTATGATTGTAAAAGAATGGGCTGAGCCAACTCAGCAAAGCAATTTGGCCACCAAAGCAACACTGACAGGTACACATGATAGGGCCGAGAAAGCTACAGCACGACAGAACATTAAAGGCATATCATTCAGAATTAATGCAGATCGCTCAACCGACTCAGTGGCCTCCAAAAGTCAAAAAAGTTTCTGACAAGACTAAAGGCTATTCATTGTATATTTAGGGTAGAAATAACTCTTTTATCTGCTATTCTGAAAGTTGGTGAATGCAGTTATTGAGCAAATGACTCAGCGTTCAGATATTTTGTAAAAACCGATTGTATATAAATCCCCTCGCATAAGCTTGCTGGGGTTGTTGATTTTCTCTTCTAAAGAAACTATGTTGTAAATTGCAGAGTTTTAATACAGGGAGCTGATGGAATTTCCAAAGTTTTGAGTTGTTTGATGTGTTGTGGTGTGATGGCTTACTGCTACAGGATTCCTGTATATTTCATGGCACAATAAGTTTTCTTGAACTCTTTTGTTATGTATTTCATTCTTTCATAATCCGTTCATGCTCTATATTTCACAGTTTAATAGCACATAAAAAAAATAGTTTCAGGATTTGTTCATTGAATACCCTGAACTCAATCTATGCTGTTATGAATGTTTTCCTCTAAGTATTAGTTATGAAAGTGTAATTCTTAATTGCTTCACCTTCAAACTAAAACTTCTCAGTGACTATTATTCAAGAATTCAAATCTGCTCCTTGGTGATATATCTCTTTCTTGCATCATCAGCTTAGTGAAAAACTCTTAGTTGCCTTTCACTGGCTAGACACATCTCATTTTCACAATTTTAAGTTTGTTTCATGATATATTTATATGGCCCTGCAGTTTTATCGAATCTTACCCAACATCTCAAACAACCCATGATCACAGACTCCATTGCCCAATGGCCTGAAACTCTCTGAATATCTCATCTTAGTTACTGGAAGACATCACTCAACCAAAATTTCAATCAAAACACCTACCTCATAACTAGCTTGAAAACCTCAAAGAACAAATTTAAAACTAAAAGAGAGAGCCCTCTTTGATTACAGGTTGGCTAGAAACTGTAATCCAAAGCTTGGTTAGTGGTTACCCCGGCCGTATTCCCTCAGGAGTCAAAGGGAACAACCTGGGTGTTAACAGGGATTATCAACTACTAGGGGAGGATTGCAATGTGGATTAGCCCTAGTAAAATGAGTCTTCCTAGAAGCCAAAATTTCAAAATTTCAATTGTTTTTATAAGACTTTTCATTATAACTTTTAACAAATGACTTTAAGAGGCTTAAAATACAAAATTATAAATTTCTTAAAGCTTTATTAGGATTGAGGAATTGTTGGCTCCCCAGTGGAGTCGCCACTATGTTATCACTTAGAATTTTCTCTAAAAGCTATTAGAAGAAAGATAATGACCGAGGTAACCACAAACCAACTTTTAGGCTTAGGCTTTAGCCAACCTAAGTCCACACAGGACTCTCTCTATATGATTTAGCTTTGTTTTGCTGGGGTTTTAGGCTAGTTCTTAAGGTTTAGGGGGTTTTTGATTTATAGTGAAAGATTGGGTGGTGGGGTTCTTGAAACAGATGGATAGAATGATGTCTCTAGACCATTGGGCATATGGAGTCAAAAGAAGGGCAGCAAAACTGGATCAACTCACTAAAGGGAATGTTCAAAGGGCAACATAGCATAGTAGAATGAAGGTGTTTAGGCCAGAGGGATGGAAAAGGTTTTAACCAGGGTGAGAGAGCAATTAAGAATTCTCAGACTGGGATTGGAACAAAGAACAAGTGGGTAATTCGAAACAAAGAGAAATTAAGAATCCTTTGCTATAGATTAAAAGAAACAACCTGAACTAAGGATCAATTAAGAATTCCTTAACTTAGATTTTTTGTAGAAAACATATATTTGCCTAACTGTTATAGCAGAGTGTAATTAAACAATTTCTGATATAATTCTTCCAGCTATGGCATCCAGATTTAGATAAATAGTATGAAAACTTAAAGAGATAACAACAACGTGAGAAAATACTTGTCTACACTTCGCTCTACACATGAATCCTTTGAAATATCTTGTCTTTATTCACTAATCTAGCGTGTTGGCTCAGTCAATGCTCCAATAGATTTTACAATCTTTCGATCAAGAAGTCTATAGAAATGTCTAAGAATCCACCCTACATACTTCAATTTATGAAATATTTATACTAAGGTGTTATTACAAATATCTTAAAATGATTTGAGATTTAATCTAGGAAATAGAAAATATCTTCTCGCAGAAAGATAGAGGCAACTAATGAACTGTTTCATGTTGTCCCTTTTATTGTGGTACTGCTGGCTTTTATGGTTTTCTTTTAGCTATTTATGCTCTTGTTGTTTGAATCATTTATGCTAGAGGTTGTATTTACTTATGTCTTTCATCCGATACTCTTTGTCACTGATACTCTTTCACTCTAATGGCATGTCTTTATCCTTTCGGTGTTTCTTCCTTTCACTGTTACAATTTACCTTTTACTGTGTGTTTCACCAGTAAATTCTTATGTTTTTTATGTGTATCAGTAATCAGAAGTGGATTTTGATCAAGTTTCAATGTGTTTTATTCATCTGCATCTCTGGTCTGGTTGCTCTGTTTTGAACTATCATTGCTCTATTGCTTGTCTTCTTCTCAGCTCTGTGTGTAAGGGTCTTCATCTTTTTTGCATGCATAACTGGTCTTCTTCTTTTGAATTTGGTCCTTTAACATGTTTCTAGTTTGAGTCTTGGAGTAAACAGGTTCTTTGACTAGCATCAGAATTGTTTATCCAAGCTCTGATCATAGTTTGATAACCTGAAAAATTCAATAATATTTTAAGAAAATAATTGTTTGCATGAAGGGTGCTTGATGGCTCTATTTGCAATGGGATGCCTAGAAAAGGTCTCGGGGCAGCATTTTGGACGTAATTGGAGGGGAAATTGAATCGTAGAGGTGCAGGGTGGTGATGGAGGGTTTCATACGTCTACACTGTAAATGGGCGAAAGGTGAGAAAACATGGGTTTCTGGGGTTTAAACTTTAACAAGAAGACTTTTGAAAAATGGCGTGAAATTCATTTTTATAGAGGATAAGCAGTTTATCGAAATGGCGGGGAAGTGGTATTGGAGGGTCATCGCACCACTTTAGAGGAGCAGGTGGTTTTGAGGAGGGGTCACCCAATGTGTGTTATGGTGTGAAATGTAGCCATCGAGGGTCGAGGGAAAACCACCTTATCGAGTGGGTAAAGGTAGTCCATCGATCTTGGCTGATATGGCTTTGGGTCATTGGATCTACAGGATTGCGATCAGATAGTAGCTGGGTGGGAGAGCTGCGTGGGGGGAAATGAACAAGGATTGAATGGGGGCCCAAGTTTTTAATTACGGCGATATGGGATTAGTTTAGGAATAAATCATAGGTTTAAAGCGCTCAAGCTGGGTTTAAAGATGGATTAGGCAGATGGGTGAGGCCGATGCGAGATTAATTTAGTTTTACCGAGGTTAAGTAGACTAAGTAGGGTTATAGCGGGATAAGGGGTAATCTTTATAGTTTTTAATTAAAACTAGGGAGCGGGGGTATTTAGATAGGGATTTAATTATTTACAAGAAAAGGGTTAATAGGGGTTATATAATAAAGTTATTTAGTAAATATGAAAAGAGCAGAGAGGGGTTTTTCTTAAGTGAAAAGGGCAAAGGCATGCAATTGCGCATTTAAACTTAAACTTAGGATTAAAGGCCTTTTGTGGGTTTTTTTATGTGGAAAGTGATTGACATGGGGGGTATTACTTTTCCTTAGGTAAATAGAGTTTAAACCTTAGGAAAAGGGTTTTCTTAGGGTAATGAGGGAAATGTGTTTTTGAAGGGGATTCTATTACTTGCATCCATAAGTCATTAGCCAAGGGTCCAGTCCCTCCAAAAGTCAGTGAAATGCTCTGAGCTTCTTAGAGTTGTAGGGTTAAGAGTACTAAGAACATAATTGTTGATAGGAAATTAGTAGGTAAAGGGGAAAAGTGAATGGGGGGGAGTTAATCATATGAAATTGTAAAACTTTGTCTTTGCTTTCATAGCTGACCATATATGTTGAAAGATGTATATAAGCATGATGCATGTTCTTTCATCCAAGTAACTTTGATAGTTCAACAACCTTTCTTCTACTTACGCATTTCTTACCTCTAACAGATTTCCTTCATTTCTTAGGGTGCATTTAGGCTAGCAAACCCTTATTCATCTATTTTTATTTTGGAAAGTAAATCTATCTAATTCTAACCTTATATCATCCAAGGGCTCAGATTAAGCTTATGAGCTCCTTTTATTTTCTCTACCTAACTATGATCTGCCAAGATTGAACTGTTTGGTCAGATTTTATTCTCTAATCTATAAACATGAAATTCAAAGCATGGAATAACCAAGATTAAACTATTTGATTAGCATTGATTGTGGCATGAATAACAAGTTGCACACAATCATTATTATTCATAAAAGTAAATAGTAGTGGCATTTAGACTTGCATACTTTCATGGTCTTTTCATTTTTGGGGTTCATATTCTTTCATTTTTTTGACCTTCTCTTATTCTTTTTGTCCTTTGATTTATCTTTTAGGACATACCCTCTTTACATTTTTTAATTTTTATAATATGGAAAACATTTGTAGAAAGCAAAGGTATGTACAATATTACAAGGCTTAACCATAGATATTCAAAATTATGACTCCTATTGGTATAGGAACCTAATAACTGCAACACATGATCTACAATAATAAGGCCAAACATTATTTTTTTCTCTGACAAGTGATGGAAACACAACATCACTTTCAAAGTTTATCATGCAACACAAAACAAGACCAGACATCATTGTTGCTTAACAAGTGATGGAAAACACATCTTCACTTTTACATTTAAAATGAAACAAATGATTTACAAAAGTACGACCATGAAATGCTAACATATCTAGGAACCATTTTTCACCTATCAAGGTGAACAGGTCATCACCCTGTGATGGTTTTTCTTGTCGAACAACTATTTCATTTGGTTCATGCATCGACACTTTTTCTTTAAGGCACTACTCTAGATGGAGCCTCCAACAAGTGGCTCCTTGATGGCTACTTCTGTCGCAATTACTGCATTAGGTTTTATTCCTCCAGGTCTAATTAACATGTTCCTTTACCTACTCTTGAGAGGGTCTTTCACGCCTCATCCTTTTGTGTGTTTCCATTCTTTTGCAACACTTAGAAAATGTATGGTTATGTAATCCACAAAAGGTACATGTTTTTTGAAGCCATGTTTTATGTTCATCGTTAACAACATGATTATAATCGAATTGAACATTCGAATTTCAAGAGTGGTTATACCTTCCCTTGCTATCTTTGGTGTCATTATGGTGATGAGATCTCACCTCAGCTCTTTCCCTACAATGGAAACTTCCATGGGATGATGGGGATGTATTCCCATCATTCTCTTTCCTCCACAATTTTGACAATGCCTCGGAAGAATATAACACCTTCAAGCATTCCCCCTCGGTGTATCTCAAGCCTACAAATTGATGTTTATGCACAACCGCCAAAGGCTGAGTTATGCCTTGGTTATTAACACCAAGTTCCTTTTCCTCCTCATGCCTTGTCTTGGTAAGGAGCCTCATGTTTGTCCCTGTAATTGGGATCTCCAAATATCCAACATAACGCATACTATGTGAAGATGAAACCGTAAGGAAATCAAAATCTTTTACCTCCTCTGTTGATTTGGAAAGAACTGACGAGGGTTTCTCATCATCTATTGTTGGTTCCATAGCTATCTCAATGCATTCCCCAACATCCTCGCTGACATAACCAAGTCCTTCCTGACGGGGTAATTCTTCTACTTTGATGGGGTTGGCAATGCCTTGGCCATTAATGCCCAAGCCTTTTCCTTCATACCCCATTTTCTTCAACAGCTTGGAGCCAATTCTTATGGTATGATTTTCAAAAATAGTGAAATCATCATCAAGACACATACATGAATTCAGAGAATTACTTTTTACCTCACATGGGTCACGCTGTAACTTTTCCAAGGCCCCTTAGCTTGTAGTTGTCGTAG
Organism: Pinus tabuliformis; assembly: GCA_031772625.1. NCBI lineage: Eukaryota > Viridiplantae > Streptophyta > Pinopsida > Pinales > Pinaceae > Pinus > Pinus tabuliformis. The sequence goes on from CM062820.1 coordinate 411,750,287, forward strand.
CAAACTATGTTTCTCCTCTTTCTCTTCATGTAGCCGCATCTTCAATTCAATGTTCTCTATTTGAAGATTATGGTTGTTGTGCTTTAGTTCCTCCAGGGCCTCTTCCATGGCTTGCAACTGAAGCTGTAATCGCTTCTTTTCCTCTATCTCTTTCTGTACGCTTTCATACATTATCTCCACTCTTTTGGAAATTTTGAGCATGGTCTCGTACATTTCTTTTTCATCCTCTATCACAGCACCTTCCATTGTTCACGTTGCAATTCACATCAACACAAAGACCACTCTGATGCCACTTGATCCAAGTCCAGGTGTGACAAAGTACCCTTCCAAGACCTTTTACTTTCATGATGTGCTAAGTTTCATTTTTGAAAGAGCATAAATGAATACATGCGCATGTTGTAAAGAAGAGGAACATGACAATCATCAACAACATAAAAGCATAAGCCATTGATAACGGAGTTCATCCAGGAGGGACTACATCTCCGGGCCCCAGTGTCAGGATGGTGTAGGCCACTCCATTAAGTTTTGTCAATAGTGATGATGTACACAAGATATGATGTCATGATCATACAAGCAAAATGCCATCATGCAGGAGTGGTGCCAAGAGATGTTCCTCTACAGGAAATCTCAATCAAAAGGACTCCTGTCAATATGACATAAACTCCTGCATGATGATCATGAGCATCCCGCCAACGTGGCATAAAAGGGATCTCAATGCAAACATGCATAGTGAGACATGAGTATCCCATCAACATACAACAAAGAGATCTCAAACAAAACATGGCGAATCATGAAAACGAATACATCACACAGATGATTTCGTATCACATCAAGCATGAATCATGAAAACGTGTAAGAAACAAGATCCCACATCAAACATCAAATAGTGATCTATGCAGCACAATGCATATCAAAAGAATTACATGAACACACTGCATATACCTCACAACCAAGGGCCATCTGAAGAAGCATATGTCAAATTGCGGAAGTTGGTCATACCATCAACCTTGCTACGTCAAATCTCATGGAATGACTGCTTGCACGCTGAATGCAAACACCTATAGTCCACTTAGAAAAGTGGCTGGAAAATAAAATGAGAAAATGAAAAATTTGAATGCACCATCAGATTTGTGGTGTCGAATAGTGCAAAATAGACTGTCAAATTTCTAAATTCTGAGAAAACTGAGAATCTGAGGCTCAAAGAATCTTTTAGATTCCCCCTAGATTCCTCAAAGATTCTGCTCCATGGGTGGATTGAAAATATACAACTCAAAAGGCAAGTTTGACCTCGCTATTGCGATCCCTATGGAAAACTGTGAAAAATGACTATAAACATGACTATATTCTGACATGGCGAAAAATTACCTCCTCGGGAAAATTTCAAGGATCATCGTTCCACTCCGTATTTCCATAGTTGTCATGGTTCCACCTACATCGATTTGCATGCATGCTCCTACCCTCCTCCATCTCCCCTCCCCACTATGAAAACTGGGTTTATATAAGTTTCTCCAGGCAGATATTCCAATGTAATTCGTTTGGTGCAATAGTAAAAATAGGCATTAGTTGAGGAGGGGTTGGGTGGTCAAACCCTGCCCCTCCCATTTTAATTCATTTTACAACTGCAAACATTATGGTTGGGGGTAGGGTCTGCATTGAGCATCCCGCCCCCATAATCCTCCATTTCATTGAATTAATTGGGGCGCGTTTGTTTGATGGTATTAAAGGTTGGTACACACATTTAATGGGGTTGGTTGGACTTATGGGTTGGCATTATATCATGGGGCCATCGGGTGGGTGGGGCTGACCCTCTCGTCGGCTGTGGGTTCAACTCCCACCGTCCTCGTTTTATTATGGCCACATTTGATATGGTAAGGGGTTGTGTGGTTCCAGGGTGGCAGGGTCATGGCCGCCCACCCCACGTGGTGCTTGGTTGAGAAGTTTTGTGGGTGGTGGGATCATGGCCTCCAACCCCATTATTATATAAATTTTGTGATATGGGTATGAGGGGTGGTGGGGTGGGTGGCTTGCCACCACATAATTTTTTTCTTTTTTCTTTTTTTAAATAAGGCCTTTTAAAATTATTCGGATTTTTGGTCCAAGGAAACAAATTAACCGAGCCACAAATTTGCCTGGAATTTGGCCTAGGTTAGTCGGAATCTAGTGGCTGGGTTCTGTCCACATTGTGGCCTCCTTAAGCCTGCCCAGTGAGAAAAAGGTCAACCGAACTTTTACTGCTTCTAACTTTCACATACGGACTTGGTTTGACAAACCATTCAAATCACCATGATTAGGAAGACAAGATCTTCTCTCTGGCCCTGGTTCGAAATAATTCTGATCTCTATGATTTTTGAGCTTTCATGAGCCCTCTTTGTCATGTGTGTGTTTCTGGAGCCACCTGGATCAAACCAACATCAACAATCACATTAAAAAAACCAAATTGAATCATGAAGGAAACAAAGCTATTGAATCTCACTAAGACTTATCTCATGCAAAATATCAATAAGCGACTAAGTATTATTAAAGAGCCATGGGATATATGCCTATATTTAAGAAATATTTCCCAAAGGATTTTTGCATTTACCTAATTATTCGAGAAAGTACTTAGAATATGAGTATACCTTACTAATAATGATTTAAGGACACTTAGTCACTTTTAATTTATACCCTTAGTCACTTTTAGAAAACCCAACAAGGTATTATGACTAGGAAGCCAATAAAAGATAATAATGCAGGATGGTTTGCTAGGACCAAAAAGTTAAAGGATGTTTTTTCCAATTGTATAAAGATTCATGACTGAAGTAAATATTATTTATTTAAATAGATTGAAGTTTCTAGATATATTCAAGGATGAGAATGATTAGATATTACATGCTAGATCCAAATTATGTTCTATAAAAATACTTGAATGTTATTAGACATGACAGGGTAATGAGTTGAAAAAACTAACATATTTTCTTGAGGAAAAAATAAAAAAAATGTTCCTTGCATTTGTTAACAATATTGAAGACCAACTTTTGATAATTTAGCAATTACATTAATATTTAATGGTTATATAGGAGGATATATGTGCACTAAGGGTAACACAATACATAATTGTCCCAGCTATGAAAGAGTATACTGAAAAATGGTTAGAAAAATATTTAAATGAGGTTGTTAATATTGAATAGTTTGCCCAATATTTAGATTAGGCCATATGTGAAGCCCAATATATACTCCAACATTTGATGTTGCACAAGAGAGAGAATGCATTGCATCTGTCATCCTTCTACAATTTATGAGTGTTCTATATTTTATTTGAAGTAATTCATATTTCTTTCTATCTTATCTTAGATCATCCAACTTTGTAAATTGTTTTATACATTTGTAGAGTTGATCCCAAACTAGATTCATTTTATTTTGTGCCAAGTTACCATATACTATTTATTGGTCTAAATAACCCCATCAAAATCTGTTCGCGGTGAATGCATTCAAATTACATTGAAGTATTAGGAATATCATAGAGTACTTTAGCCACCTACTCTAGTTGAACCTAAAGTCCATAGTATTATTTTTTGACTCTCACATAGAGTTATTTATAAGAGTGCATGAAATTTGCGGCTTCATTGAATTTTAATTAAGTATTGTTATCTCTTGAATGATTTGCTATTACTATTTATGATATTGAATGACTAAAATAATTTTAGATCTCTCTAAAATATCTGAGCCATTTCTTTATTTCATTTCTATATAATAACTTCAAATATGTGTTCCTTATGACATATGAATGGATATATCTCGTGGAATGAATCTTCAATGAGATAAAATTCCTGTTTTTTATTTTTCATTCCTTTCTTTAAAATGACCTTTCTACTCACAGGTGAAAATGATAAATTTTTAGTTTCCCATTTTGAGTTAATATAAAATACAAGTGTTTGAAAAAGGAGTATAACCTCTAAAAAAACATAGAGGGAACATAGACATGTCCTTAGGATATTGACTCTAGTCCTTAAAAATAAAAGATATCAACAACCCCACCATACCTAGTGTATACCATTAAGTACTCATGTAGATAAAAGATGAATCCAATGATGAATAAAGTGTTAAATATATCCTTATAGATGAAGAAATTTCTATACTTTAAAGATGGTGCATAAAATGACATAAGTTGTGGCTTCCTTTATAATCCCAATACATCCTCTTTCCCAAATTTTCAATTTCTAAATTATATATTACTTATTCTTCGACAGAAAAACATCATTGGAAACTTACCCATAAATATTTTTTCCCCTGTTTCCCCTAATCATGACAAGAAACCCATTATCATTCTTATAAAATTTGGTCCAAAAAATAACCTTGAATATTAACATATCTTGCAGATTCACAAAAATATCAATTGGTTCATCATCTACATGATCAAAGTGAATATTTTTCATGGGAATACACAAATATGAAGGGTAATGAGCCATATCCATGGATAGACCATATTTTTATGAAATTTGATCCTAGATCAATTAGATAACCTTAACATCACATGAACGTAGTCTTGATGAATATAGTGAAGGAAGAATTGCATAAACTGATTATTGTGAGCTTTATCTACCATATTTCTTATAGTTAGTGGGTCTACCCTTTTGAGGTAGTTCTAGATAAAAGTGGTGAGAAGAGGACCTATGTTGAATATAGAGAACTAAATAAAGACACATATAAAGATCATTTCTGTTTAATATTTATAAACAAATATCTTGACGACATAACAAGTAAAATGTTCTTCTCACTTCTTAATGGGTTTGGAAAATATAAAAAAATTAAGATAGATTATGAGGATAAGGATGAGATGACTTTTATATGCCACTAGGGGACATTCACTTATCATGTATTACCCTTTGGATTTTGTAATAGTCCTTCAACCTTCAATGAGTTGTCCTTGAATTTTTTTCTAATCTCATTCGTGATTTTGTTGATATATCTATATATCTATATATATATATATATATATATATATGATAACAAATTTCAAAGGATCTTGTCAATTTGGAAAAGTGCCCAACAATATAAAAACACTAACATTTCCCTTAGTAATGAAAAATTATATAAGTTTCTCCTGAAAGTATAGCTTTTGCCACCATACTTCTCTTGTTCATATCAAAATGGATCCAATTAAAGTAGAAGTAAAAAAAATATTTGTATCAAAAAATCATTGAAATACGTACATAGTTTTTTGGGGCATGTCAAGTTCTATCATCATTTTATTAAAAAACTTAGTAAACTTGCATATCCTTTATTTTCATTACTTTCTAAGGATACAATGTTTTTTTTTTTACTAGTGTTTTTTTTACTAATGATTTCCAATTTTCTTTTTAAGTTCTTAAGTAAGAAGTATCTAATTCTCGTGTTCTAAGATTGGGTTATTTTTCATAATTTTATCGAACACTTCAATCGTAGTCATGGGAGAAAAAATGGGATAGAAAGAAGTTCGTAATACGTATCTCATTAACTACATTAGAAAAAAACAAACCCCTATATAATTCAACTACACAAAAATGGAAAATGAGTTTCTTGATGGTGTTTACTCTATTGATAAATTTAGGCATTTTATCCCACTTTCACGCATATATATTAGTATACTATCTATTACTTAATGAATAATCCTATCATTATCAATGGAGTAACTAGGTGGTTATTTTTATCACAATAATTTAGTATCACCATCATTTATAAGCGTGATAAGTGTCATTTTCTTGCAAACTTCAAATCTAGAGTACCAACAAAGGTAATGCTCTAACTGTAGAGGATAAATTTGTTGATGAACATGTTTTTTCATTATTTTCTCAAGCCATGTTGTATGCATATACTGATAACTACTTAGTTGCATGGAAATTTTTATAATACCTTTCATTAAAGGAATGATATAAATCATTTTAAATAGTGATTGGTATTGCTAGATCTAATATTACTTTTCCTACATAGGGCTAGATCCTACTATTTAACACTGTGCCAAGGAATATGCACTTTATAAAATATTCAAGGTTTTTCATGATTAGCCTCATGGAGGGAACTTCATAAACGAAAAGACTATTCATTAGTTGGTCTGATTACGCTACTATTGGACTCATTTTTATTTTTTTACACCAAGATGTATGTGGAAAGTTTTGATAGTTGTTAGAGGATGGGATAGCTTGTTTGGTTAGATGAAATGACACTCTATACCCATATTATTATATAACTCTTTTATAAGTGGGACATATAGTTTTTGGGGCCTATCAATCCTCCATGATCTATAAAATTCCAAAGATAATTCTTTAGACAAATTGTCACAACATATCTACCAAAATGTCTTTGAAAATCCAAAATATACATTATGAGGGCTAATTTCCTGTATTTTTGGATTATTTGATTATTGTGTTATTTTTATGCATGCAATAGATAAAATATGTTTAATTGAGAACAATGAATGAGTCTCACAAACCACAATGAACACAAGATATAATGTAGGAAACCCTAACAAGAGAAAATGTAGATGGAAGGCAAGGTTGCTTAGCTCTCTCTTTCTCTAAATGGAAATGGATGCGAGTAAAATAGAATGGGACCTATAGCCTATTGTATACTACAATGCATGAACCCTCTCTATTTTATCTCTCTTTTAATCCACCCATAGATACTCTGCTCATCTTTGGAATACAATTCACTTGAATATAATGCCACCCACATTTCTCCTTGAGTAGAATGCATCCTGTTATGAACCTATAACCATCTACTTGCATCCTAAGATAGTGCACATAGCTCCAGATTTTTGCCACTATCTTTCCTATGCAAAATTTTCCTTCAACCTTGGAGGTGTGAGCCTGCCTCATCAACTACATTCACTCACATATAGGGACACATGACTTATCCAACCTAGAGAGTAAACCATTGTAGAGATGATAGTAAAATATTTTATAGCCATCATCCACATGACTCTATATTTACAGTTATTGAAGAACTTCATTGAAGTCATCATCCTTTGTACATTCTTATCTTTACGCATCATGTGTGAAAGGCTCCATGTGCACCATAGTTCCCAAATTCGTCATCTTTGATGTGGGTCTCTTTGAAAGCATGTTAGCCAACTTATATTCATTACCCTTCTTATACTTGATCACTAACTGAAACTAGTATAAAAACCCCATACAATTTTAATGCATGGTATACTGTAACTTACTCTTGGCCTACAAGTACTATAGTTCCTAGTGATTAGTGTGGAATACTATCTCCTTTCCCATTAGATAGTTTTTCCAGTTATTAATATATTTTATTAGGGCATACAACTCCTTGTTATAGCTAGTATAGTTAATAAATACCCTAATAAATACTTTAGAATGATAGCATACATGCCTTCCTCACTACATCAGGATAATTCCCGAGAATACCCACTTGAATTTGTCTCCACTTTGAAGGGCTACTACAAGTTTGCTGATTCCAGAATTGGTGTTTGATCAATCTTCTTCTATAACTCCTCAAAGACACTAATCTAACCTTTTCCACACTAGAAACTCTTTTCATTCACTATTATGGTGTGGAGTGGTGTTTCTACTACTAAAAATGAGGTCATGAATTTCCTTAGGTACTATGTTTCCCCATTGAAACTCCTAACCTCTAATTCATTAGTCGGAATTATCTATTCTATGATTGTCTCCATATTGGAAGGGTCTATATTCAGTTGTCCTCCTCCTATAACATATCCCATATACACCAAGTATTTTTATGAAATCTCACATTTCTTAAGATTTGAAAGAAACTTGTGCTTATTTAAGGTCTATAACACTTGCATCAAATGTGATACATCCTCCTCCTAGGTATTATTGTATACTGGTATATTGTCCAAATAAGAAATAATAAATGAATCTATAAAAGGTAATGATATGGCATCAAATAATCTTGTGAATGTAGTCGGTTTATTGCATAAGACAAATAGGATAGAAAACCAGTCATACAAACCTTGTTTATTTTTCAAGGCATTCTTCTAGGTTTTCTCTTCTTTGACTCAAACTTGGTGACACCATAACTTAAGTACAACTTGGTGAAGTATTTTTATTTCTTCAAGTGATCCAATAGATTAATTACCCTATGCAGGTCATACCTATTCTTTAGTGTAGTATTTGTCTAATGCCTTATAATCAATGCCAATGCACCAAGTCCCATCCTTATTAATAATAATTATAATGGGTGACCCACATGGTCATGTACTTATTAGAATAAAACCACACTTCAATATTTTTTGCAACTACTTCTTCACCTTGTTCACCTTTATAAATGACTACCTATACAACCCAATGTTTAGCAATGGAGAATATGAAAATAACTAGATCTTTTGCTCCACTTCCCTTTTGGGTGTTATCCCTTTAGGATCTTTGAAAGCACCCTATACATTTTTAGCAACATTTCTAGTTTTTCTGTCTAGTCCTTAGTACACACCTCTAAGGATGACTTAGCTCTCATGAACTCTTCTACACTAGTTTTCTCTTGAAAACAACAAAACATACTTCTTGTTAGAAATACTCATCTTCTTGGCCTATATGGCACATAACAATGAGATGATTGAATTTTCATGATTGAGGAAGTAGTAATAATATCTTTACATGATGATTGCATCTCACAATTACATATAGGGACTCCCAAATTCAACTCCACATTCATCACGTGGAACTACATCCAGCTCTACTTCATCAATAAAATCAACACTAATAGAAAATTTGATTTTCCATTATTTCTTGGTTGTTATATTTTCCTATTCGTTGACCCATCCCAATGTATATTAGTTAGCATGGTCATGAGTCTCCAATCGTACTTTCTTGACCATGTGTACTTATATGAGATTCACTTATGATCCCGAGTCGAATAGAGCATCAATTTTCATTTTCTTGACCTGTATCTTTATATGGAAGATTATGGTCATATAATTCCATGATTCTTTCCACTTCGTTAATTTAATATATGACCACAATATTTTTCTTCCTAGCATCTTTTTTCCATTTCTTTGGGTTGAGCACTATATGCAACTTCCAACACTTGCTTCTACAAGGCCATCAACGCTACATTGGTTGCAATAGTTGTGACGATATTTGCATTGGTATGTTATGGCTACTATCATTTTTTCCTTTCACCCTTTTCACTTATTCTTCTCCTCCATGGAAGCTTCTTAATGCTCCTTCTTCCTTGACCGACATTATTTCCCTTTCTTTTAGCTTATGTTCTCTAGGCCATATACTTCTCCACAAGCCTCATCTTCTCTTTTTGGTTTAAACATAATTCTATTCTTCTAAAAATGGATTTGTATACAACCAATATACTTGAGGTGCATGTCTTGGTTATTTTGGAAGATACCCAACATTATTGGAGTCTTCCAAAATTCTATGGGGTATCCCTATACACTCTAACCCTATCTCTACTTGGAGTAATTCCATTAGATTCAATAGTCCTCTGCATACTTGATAGGGTGGAAAACATACTTTATGAGAGTTATAAAATCCCCCCACTTAATCAGTGGATTATATCCCTCGATCCTCATGGTTTTCATGCGGCATTCACACTAGGTTAGGGCATGGCCTTATAATTTTAGACAAGAAAACAAAATTTATTATTCTTCCTCTATATAGCGAACACCAAAATAAGCCTCTAACTAGTGTAACATTTGAATTAAAATCAAAGAATAAATATCAAATTGATATACCTTAATGTTCACCTTCACTTTAATATTTAATAGGAAGTATGAATGGTTCATGAAACTCAAACTAGGTTGATCTTTTCTGGGTTTCTTGTACTCGTCTAGTTCTTATCAATCCTCTAATTTCCCTTCCAATTTGACATTTTCATTATCACCTCCATATTATTCAAATAACATAATATTTTTGGGCAAGGCTTCCATTATTATGTTCACATTATGTTTTATATTTTCAGCTTGTGGTTCTATCCATGTAAACATATCCTCTATGAGATCTTAACGGTTATTAATAGATTCGTTGACCATGGGTAGGGTTTTGCGACTTTCAATTCAACTAATCTAGATCCATTTTAACTCCCCAAAACATACCAAATGAAATATACTTTGATACCAATATGATACATAAAATACCATGGATATTCAACTTGAAATTTTTTCAAAATAGATGTACCAAAATGCATTTGAAAATCCAAAATCTACAATACGATGGTTAGTTTCTCCTTAAATTTATGGATTCATTAATTATTGTTCTATGCATATGCATGAAATATATAAAATATGGAAAATGGAGGATAGTTAATTAAAAATCACAAACCAAAATGAACACAAGATATGATATCGGTAACCCTTAAAATGGAAAACTTAGCTAGAAGGTGGGGTTTCTCTACTATCCCTCTCTTCAAATGGAAAAGAACACAAGTAAAATTGAGTGAAACATATGACCCATGGGTAGTTAAAATCCATGAACCCTCTTTTTTTCCTCTCTCTCTATCCACTCTTAGCTACTCATATATGGAACAAAATGGATTCAACTAGAATGCCAATACTTTCCCTCCTAGTGGCCTTATTATAACACAACCTAATAACATACTAGTCACTATGTTTAAATCCTTCAACTCTTAACTCAAGTTATAATTTTGACTCTTTGAAAGTATTATTCATCATGATCACATGGCTATATACATAAATAATGGGGGTTTTATTGACATCCTCTCGAATCATGGTGAACAAAATAGGAGGGCCATATTTTGAGTGGCATAAATGTTGCATACAGACTTTATTTGAGGTATTCCTTGTGTTGTTTCAAAGTTATATAAGCGTAGAATATTGATAGGGATTTTCATGCTTAGGAATAAATTTCTTACCCCAAAAATGTTATGGAATCAAACTACTTTTAGAAGGTGCGAGAATTGGAATCACCAAACTAGGACTACTGGAAAAAATGGTCGTATGAGTTGATTCCTCCACTTTTTTGACTCTAGAAGCATCAAGATGTATCAAAAATAATATAATGATACAATATGGACCACTCCATATTTCCAAATTCTATATATCATTTTCTACACCGATAATCATACCAAATGAATAGAGGCTAAAGTTCTTCCATGAGCCATTATGCAAGTTATAGAACATTTTTTTAATTAAGAGATATCCACTCATTTTGGGGTACAACATAAAATTGTCATTGATGTAGTACCTTATTTCACTTCTCATATTATTGAAATTATTACCCAAGGATACCGAATCCATCATTGGACTAGTTCACCTTAACATCCACAAGAAAATGGGAATTTTTAAAGTACCAGTAAAGTGTTAGAATATATTTTGGAAATGAAAATTTAGATCCATAGTCATGATTGGGTTTTTTCACTTCCAAAATAGTTACACCCCTTTAAATTTTTTATGATATGAATGTTGTTTTTCCTATTGAATTTGCAATTAAAACATTAACAATTGCTTTAGAAGTGGGGCTCGATATCATTAAAGCACAACACCGTCATCTCAACCAGACTAGTGAGCCTCATGAGCTTCATAAATCTACTTTTCATCATTCCACTATTTTTTAATAGTAATGGGGAAGGTGGCATGATAAGGGTATAAAAAATAATACATTTCAAGATAAATATTGGCCTCTACTATATGATTCTAGATTCAAGGATTATAAGGGAATAATTTACACAAATATGTTGGGACCCAATGAAGTGGACATTGTATATTCTAATGGGTCTACTAAAATCTTCATTACTTGTGAATCTTACACTTAATTTCTTTCTAGGGGACATAGATTTTGATTTTATGATAGAACATACTTGAATATCCATTTGTTAAATATTTGATTATTCATTAAAACTTTGAAATAGTTGGTATGGAGGCTTCACCACCTACTCCCACAACAACACATGTTTCTAAATTTTCATCCCAACAAAAAAAATATAAATATGATAAACAATCTTGTAATTAAAAATTAATTTTGGGCACTAGAAGACCTAATGATGCTTGAAAACCATTCTCTCATTGGTATCAATTTTGAGTAAGATCAATAGAGAAAATATTTGACAATATAATTGTGAAAAAAACCCTTGGAGATTTAGTTAGAGAGGTATCATCTGAAAACTAGTCGTCTATCAATTGACACATGTGAAGAAAAAATGAGATAAGAAAAAATAAAAGAGAGGAAGTGAGATAAAAGGACAACTAAACATTGCATTAAGAAATGGCCACATAGATAACACAAATAATATGTCACTTCTTTCTTTTCAATGTTGCTTTGACTTGACATTTTTTGCATAGTTGGTTGAAAAATATTTCTCTATTCAATACTTTTTCATTGTTTCTATACCTAGCAAATATCAATTTTTTTTTTTTGCTCAGGTTGTTGTTTCATTTTCATAACTCTTGCAAATAAAACATATAAATAAAAAATAAATACACTTTTCATCTGATATAACAACTTCTATGGAAGTTGTAGATCACCTACTATTTCTATAGATCACCAACAATTGTTGCATATCACTTACAATTGTTACAATTAGTGCACAATTCTTGTGAATATTACCTACTTTCTTCAAAACATATCCATTTCCTTTTATCACATTCATTTATCTTCATGATTGCTATATAATTCTCCTAAATAAGCATATGTACATATTACAATAGGTCTTCAAATTTCGAACCCTCTACTTTCCATACATATGATTGCCTTGATGTTTTCCACCCTTCATCAAGTTACTGCTTTCTAATATGTTTGATCAACTATAGATTATTTTACTTATTCTTTCAAATTTTCAAATATAACCTACTAGTATCTTTTCAATAATATACTCATTCTATTTGCTAAGGACTTGAAAACTATTCAACGTAGAGTGGCGTACACTCATTCTACAATTATTCATTCTCTTCTACCTTTGGAACTTTCCTAATTTGGAAAATTTATGTTTTCATTTTTGGGGATATGCCTAAAAAATATTTTCTATTAACAATTGAATATTCACATTGATGAAAAATTATTTGGCAGCAATACATTGTAATCCCTCGACCTCCCTATTCTAATAGACCATTATGGTGATTCTTTGTGCTAATAGTGGCCTAGATGATCCATAATTTGCCTAGATCATCCATAATTCTCTTCGTATCTATTTTTTTATGTTTGTCCCATCAAAATTATTATCCCATATCAATTTTATAATTCATATCTTGTTGCAATTTATACTCTCATAATATTTATTTCCTATCGTATTAGACATGGGGGATTACCTATACATAGTGAAAGGAAGAAACTTTAGTAAGCCATCCAAGCCTTGAAGTATTTATGATATTTACAAAAGTAGACTATATGAGTTACTTTGAGTGTCTGCATGGGCTTTATAAGGACACCACATTAGAATTTTCCCATACATTGAATATCCCTATTGCTACATTTTGAGGAATCACTCTCCAAGTGATAGAAGAAAACATAACTAGAACAACTACCTTTCAAAGAGAAGGAGAAATATGGCTTGAGAAAAAAAAATCATCTATGATTAATATTAATAAATAATTTATTATGGGTGATAAAATACTATTTGGATGAAAACGAAATTCAGAGAATTTCTCTTTCAATGTCATGGGTAAAATTTTCTACTTGTGTGCATAAATATCTTACATATGAAGGAGGGTACGCACTGCCTTTTGAATACCATTTTAAGTTGTTGGTACACCTATGACATAAAAGGTATGTCAATTTCCCATATTGTGTTTTTGAGTTCAAAAGGTAGGTAGAGTTGAAACTATGAAACTAGTGTAACCAATCACAAGTTAATGAGATTACTAGATAAGGATGCTTAGTTAGCAAAAAAATGGGGTTGGGTGAATTACATTGATCGACATGTTTATGGTTCTTTTGACGATGCTAGACCCACCAATATGTCAAGGGGATCTCCCTGGTAATAAGTCCCAATTAGACCTCAGACCATTTGGTGTAGGAGTCCCAACAACGGGTCATAAGGTAATTCCTTGACCGTGATGTTGCACAGAGACAAGTAAGATAACTTTGTCAATAGCAAGGGTGTGATCACTACAGTGAGTCAAGGAAGGTGCATGAGAGGTTCTAACATAGGTGGGTTGAGATGAGGGTGAAGGTGAGTTCCATGTTGAAATGGATTAGTCCCAACTCAGCTAGGAACACATAACACACATGACATACATAGCTTTTGGCAAAGCAGTCCACACGGATGTGGTAGTCACAACATACAAGCTCAGATAACATGTACAATAATCACGAATCAGTCCGAACAAGTGCAATGGTTGTTACAACTAGCTTCATATGAACGGTCTATCTAATGAGTGGTAGAGTAGTCGACATGGATGGGACAACATTAACAACATATACAACACATTTCCATTAATAGATTATGCATTACAAAAAATGAAACAATTCAAATGTAGAACATAGGTTAAAGCAACATGCATTACAAGTGTTAAAGATCAGTCCTACAACATATACAATACATGTGTGAAATTGTGTTGCCTCTTATTATATAAAAAAGTGTAAGTTCCAATAATAAAATATATCCATGTAAACCCGCTAGCCCCAATAGTGGAACGTTACAGCCACATCCGCCTGCTCCTCCAAAGATATGAACTAGCTATGTGTAGTGGAGAAGCCAAGGCACGTTACAATACTATCCAAGCTCTTTCCAAGATAGTCTTATAAGAATCTTGGCTGACCAAAATCCCTTACAATGAGTTATGAGGGACCATTTATAGTAAAGGGTGGGGTGACCCTTGAAATTCCCCTTTGTGATAGTTTAACTACCCTCATGACTCTTTACCTACTCTATGATTGTTACATCCAACTATTGACACTTGAGTTACACTTGACATGACTCAATATTACAATGCACATGTACTCATGTGAGACAACATGGCTTGAGCAAGCCATGCAAGACATCATTGACACAGTCTGCTGTGATGAGACCAACTCTTTGACATGCTTGTGATGGTGAAGGTGACATGCTGATGCCAAGCTTGGTCGTCCGTGATGGTGTGCATGCACCTCATGGTGACAAACTGCTAAAGAAAACTCTTGCCTCCGTTGCAACTGGTGCATTGGTTCGACCCCTTCATCCAACCATCTGCTAACATGCGCATGGTCTTCTTAGGTGTGGCTAAATCGGAAACACACTGATGCATAGTGTCTGTGATGATCTTCAAGTTTGTGTTGGTGGTCATGCACATCAACTTGCTGAAGTACATGTTTGGCTCTAGTTGGAATTGCTTCCTTTCTTCGTCTTGGTGAGTGTGATGAATGGGTTTGATCGCATGTGTGTGCATAATGACATGCTTGTTGTTGAATCCCTTGCATGTGATCAAAAAGACTACTCACCATGTATGCTCCGTGTCAGCTACTCGGATGGATCTTTAACTTGCACAGGCACAGTTTCATACGTGAGTGCATGTTGTGCACGTTGTTGTTCCTGTTCCTACTGCACCTCATTCGCTTGTTTGTGTAGCTTCATGTTATTCCTTGAGTTGCTACTTCAACACATGAAACTCCTTCTTTGTTCCATTCTCTATCTCTGTGTAATCTTCATGTCGCGTCGTCACCCCATAGCCTAAGTCTCCAAAGTTTCTTTCATCATTAATGGATCTGCTTGAGCTTGCAACTTTGTTCCATTTTCGTTTTGTCAACAACCCTCCTCTTGCATTCATTGCATTTGGTATGCTGTCTTCAGCTGTCGTTCATGATGCTGCTCGATATGATGTTGTTGCTTTCATATCTTGACGCCCTTGTCTATGGACAACTTGATGTCTTCTTGAGTAGGAAAGTTCATAGACACTTGATCGATTGCATCCCTAAGTGTGCTTTGAACGGTGTCTTTGACTCTGCTCTCTTGGAGCCATTGTACCTGTATTGCTAAGAGGCATATGAAAACTTGTGATACATGGAGACATGGAAACACTCATGACAAGCAATGTATCAGTCGAAAACCGAAATGAACTTGAGGATTGACTTGCAACATACCTATGTGACTGATCATGAAGGTTGCACAATTTTGTTCGGGAAGTCGGGAGACAGACTGCTAAGACCGTGCAAGGCATAGTCCATGATGTCATGAGGCTGACTGGCTACTGGAACTATGCAATGCACAGTCTAACCTAACTGCTGACTTTTGGAATTACTGAATGCACAATTTAACCTGGCAATGACTGTAGGCTCATTGACTGCATTGCGTAATTTTGTGGGCCAGCAATCACTGTCCCTCAGGATTACGCAAGATAGGCCCGGGGAACAATTCCTGGGAAGAAATGTACATTTCTAGAGAGGAAGGTAGAGCCTTCCCTCTCAGGATTGTGCAATGCTATGGTGAGGCAGAGTCCATGCCAGGGCTGGACAGACTCGCCCACGAGCAACTTAACCCGAATGTGAATGTGAATGCATGCAGATACTAAGTGTAAGCATAAGTGAAAGATCATGCATGCAAATGGTGAATGAAAGTTTCCAAAAATGGAACAATCATGCATGTGGGTGAGGTAAGTCACCGAATCGGTGACCGTTCGTGAAAAACAGTTTCATGCATGTGACAGTAGTGAGATAGAAATGAAAAATGAAATGGTGCTAGGACAAGCTAGTATACATGTAAATGACAACAAGTATTCAAAGAAATAAAGCAAACAATACTCATACTAGAGAAAACAAAAAAAGCGACAGAAATGCAACATAAGGCATGGGAAGCGGGCTTACCCCAAAATAGCTAAGCTATATGTGCCGACTGCTCCTAGATTTGATATGGGATGTCAAAGATCCAAGGTCGACGTGAGGAATGAGATCTGCTACATTTGGTTGATGAGTTTTGATAACATCGAGGTTTTGACGTGCATGTCACAAATCTAGGGAAAGCGACACTTGGTGAGAGGTTTCTGAAATGATCCTTGCATGTAACCTCCAATTGTTGAAAATAGATCCCTGAAACAAGGGAGGAATTTGCATGCAACCTTGGGAGAAGCAAGCCATGCATGCAAGTCTATTTAGCTCAGTCCCGGAGGGAACCAGTCAACTTAGCTGCACATGCAAGAGGTTGTTTGACTTCTTGAAGGAAATGTGCATTTTTGGCTGGGAGTTGGGTTGACTGCCTAGGAGATTTGCGCAATTTCTAGTCAGAGCAGCTAACTGCTTCCTAGAGTTGTGAAATTCTGGGTTGAGCAGCCATGCTCGAGAAATTTGCGCAATTTCTGCTTGGAGTACTCACTGGAAGAATTGCGCAATTCTGGAGGCCATCAGACTACCAGACAAAATTGTGCAATTTCTAGAGGGAAGGCTGGTTTCCCTCCATAAATGTGCAATTTTCTAGGGGAAGGTGCTCAGCCTGCGGCTGGACCAAGTCCAGGTGAAAAACCTATGAGGAAAATGCATCAAGCTATGATTGACATGCTGCCTTTGTGCATGAAAAACATAGAAGCTTGTGAACTTGACAAAGAAAGGAAAGATGTTGTGAAAGGTTGGTAGGGTGGCTCCAAAACGAGCTAAGGAAAAATTTTGGAGGGTGGTTGTAGCCGCTACAACACTTGGAAGGACACTGGTAGAACTCCAACTCTCTGAATGGACCTTGTTCATGAAAAGAAAGTCTAACACCTTCGGAAGTATTGTTCAGTTCTCAGCTCATCTTGGTTTCATGCTAGCTTGATTGTAAGATGTAGCATCTTCTAAGCTCTTGGTCGATTGACACACATTCCAAGCCAAGGCAACACAATTGTTTCAATTGGGGTTGAGGGGTATATTGATGCATATGTAGTATAGTCGTCAGTGTCTTAGTTTCATCTCTGGTGTTGCTCCACTACCAGTAGGCCTAGACAGTACCGCGATGGAGTCACATAGGAACACAAGCATGGCTCTACTGCCAGCGAGCCTAGTTAATACCCCGGGTGAGTTACTTGCATCACCTCCCTGTGCAAGAATCCTTTCTCTTTTTTCACCTTATTCATTTTTCATTTTGAATCTTTTGACTTTTCATTTTTCAACTGTGCATATCACTTATTCATTTCAGAGGCGAAAGAGGGATCTCGACTTATTGAGAGCAGAAGAGGTTGTTCTAATAGAGAATTAGTTTAGGTATCTCTAACATTCTTGTTAAGGTTTTCCGCCTCACCTTACTCTACTTGACTGAGTCGAAAAGGGTTAACCCAAAAACAAATGACTAGATATGGTGATACTAGTTAGCATGCAAGCATTGTGTTTTCACCAAGGTTCACTTCGAACAGTACGTATTTTCCTTCAACGTATCATGGATTGAAAGTAACAGGTTCTTCATACAGAGGCAAGATAATAGATAACCTAGTAGCGATAGTTGTACAAGCCCTCTTATACTTCACCCAACTCGTTTCAAGAGTCATACATGGTTTCATGTAAAACTAACCTACAAATGAAACAAGCGAACTACAAACATCAGATCAAAGCAAAAGAAGAAGAAAAATTGAAAGAAAAGCAAGTAAGAAAACAAGCAAGCAGACAAATAGTCAAACAAAGTGAATAAGTAAACAAACATGCAAGAAAACTAACTGAAAGAAAACACTACTCCTACTCCTACACTAACAGTGCGTGGACCTAATCACGTGAAGTAATATTTCAAATGCACCACCAACGCATTGGTAGAGCCATTTTGGTGAAGGCTTGGTTTGCGAGCAACCGAGTTGTGCGAACAAACAATCAAGAAAGACATAACAATGAAGACAACCACACCTCATGTCTGATAGTGCCCATAGGACATAAGTGAGTACAAGTGCATGACGAGCAGTCTGTAGACTTATCATGGTGTTGTGTGACACTACATGCAACTTGGAAGCATAAGCACACTCTTGACTGAGACATGCAAGCAAACGAAAGAAACAAAGATAACTTGTGTCATGCACGTGTGCTGGCAATGTAAGATTCCTCCAATGAGTGAGCAATGGGATCACGCAGTTTGAGTGGAGGAGATGTGATCTATGTGTGAGATGGATCTTCAATGCATATAGATGAGTGATGAGGAGCCTTGGGTGATTGAATAGTTTCCTGACTGGAAGTGAGACTAACCCTAAGAGAGCGAGGACTTGACATAACCATCAACTTGGGCTGAAGTGCCTCGACAGTCTTGGGTGTTTAAACTTCATCATCAGGTAGATCATCATAAGCCAGTGGCTTCGAAAGATCAACTGTGATAGATTTATGATCGTGATAAAAAATGGAAAGAAATGGATCACAACCACCATGATAAGAAAAATAAATGATTTCTTCAGCATCCTCATGATCAGATAATTTAAACAGAGGGGTAAATGAAAAGCGAACAAACTCATCCTTCGTGTCTCTAGAAGAGACAGATGAAAGGTCAAGTAAATTTTCAATGAATAGCTTATTCTCTCCACTGTCGAATGATGGACCAACATCCAGTAAGTCCTGCAAGTGATCAACAATGGGTCCATCCATGGATGAAGACACGCTAAAATCATGGATGACAAGTTCACCAAAGAGGTCAGGCAAGAATGGAGGGGGCTCAGATAGAAGGAGTCATCCTTTGCCGTGTGTTGACATTCAAGCTCCCACTCATACTCTTCATGAATTATAACACATGTTGGTTGTGCAACATCAACTCCGTTAGTGGGTTGTTCGTCGGTCACAATAAATAAAGAGTCTGGAATGGATGAACGCAAGACAACTTCATACGGAGGAACATCTGAGTGCGAAGACGGAGGTCATAGAAAAGAAAGAATATGAGAACTCGAAGAACTCACAACCAAATCTGCACGAAAATTGATTGAAGTGATGTTGGGAGAATGTGAAAACTAAGCAAGTGTGTGAGCATGATCCTCAACATCACTGGGCAGTGGTGGAGTTATTGAATGAGAGGGAGGAAGATAGTTAGTCGAGACAGTGACTGCATCCACATGAGATTACGTAGCTCCGTCAATGAAGAATGTTGAGTGAGGCTTGATTTCAAGCTTTCTCTTAGGACGGGAAAATTTCTTAACGCAATACTGAAACCGATCGCAAAGATAAGCAAATTTCATCTGTCTCCTCAAAGCTTGAAACGGAAAGTCACGGAAGTGCTGCCAAAAATCAATAACTGATTCGTGCAAAGCCCTCCATTTCTATAGTAGTTTTTGGTCAAGGTGGTCTAGATGAAAATGATGGAACATGTCTTCAACAGATCACCGAAGTGCTCAAATGGGTGCACAGTGTCAGCCAGTAGGCTGAGAAACCAACAAAATGGAGATTTGTGAAGTGTGTATGCAAGCAGCAAGTCAACATGTTCACCAAAAAAATCATATTTCTCATGAAGCATGAAAAAACGTCATGTAAGTACTTAGGTTAGGCTAGTTCGCCTTCACCATCATACGTGCAAGTGCATAAGAGATCAAAAAACTCCCCCATGATAGAGACATCTTCACGATTCGAAAAGCACCACGGGGGAAGAAGAGTGCAAGACTCCATGAAAGATATGCAAAGGCTCAAAATTGGATGAGAGGACACAGCTTGTCATCAAGCCCTCCTTCTAGTGCCAGAAATGTTGACGGTGTTGGACCCACCAACATGTCAAGGGAGTCTCCCCAGTAAGAAGTTGATCCAGGTGGATGTTGGTGACCACCCACCTATACCACTTGGACCACCACAACTATCTCTTTTAGTTATTCAGTTTCTGTAATTGTAGCCCAATTTACTATTTTTAGCAGTTTTTTGGGTCTTCAACTTCCAGAGCTGTTTCGAGGCCCTAAACGACGTTTTTTGGGAAATATGGGAGTAACATGGGTCCATGGACCTATGTTGCTCTTCCCAAAGTTGTAGTTCTCGGGCAGATCTTTCTAACAAGATATTGTGCACGTCAAATGAAGATTGTATGCTAGAGTTCATGGACCAATGTTTCTCATCCCAAAGTTGTACTCGTATAGATCTTTCTAACGAGATATTATGTGCATCAAACAGAGATCATATGCCAAAGTTACGACCTCAAGAAGTTGATGTACCAATTTACCAAAACCGGGCCCACAATTTGGTGTTTCATTTTCTAGGGTTAGGTTTTCAGATGTTTAGGGTTTTTCATTGTTTCTCAACAATAAATAGGCATTCAAGCCTCATTGTAACATAGTTCAGAGGCATGTAGCCTCCACTTCTCTTCTCAATGATAAGCTACCATTGCCCTAGCTGGTTTATTTCCATTTCTGTTTGTAAGCGTATTTCAATATTTTACATTAATGAAATGAAGTATTATTTCTGCTGCATTTTTGTGTTTATGGTTATCTTTGTAATTTGTTGTGTTCCTGTTTAAATCTGGATCAGTGGTATCAGATCGGTCTACTTTTCACTGTTTTTCTTTGCATGTCCCTAAGGATGTCAGGATATAAGGATTTAGGGCTTGAACTAGCCAAACCTTTACAAGACCAGCCTCAAAAATCCCAACGGCCTCCCATGGTGGATGAAAAGAAAGATGAGGGGGCAGGAGATCCTATCAAACTCTTGCTCGAAGAAGCCCTTGAGTGACAAAGGAACGCGATGATGGACAAATTTTCCCAGATCCTTCAACGGCTACCTTGAGGCAACACATCGACTTCCAACAGCTACTCTAGAAATTCCACACCCTTTAAAGTACAAGTTAATTTTGAAATCACCATCTTCAAGGTTCAAATAGACGCAAATGTCGTAGATAATAGTTAAATCTGCTAGATAGGTATTTTTTTTGTTCATGACTTTTCCAGTCGGGAAAAGATTATTTTCGCTCTTCTAAAAGTAGACCCCCACATCAAGGACTAGTGGGAAACCTACTGCGAGCAGAAGGATGAAAGTATGGGCTCACTATTTTCAGCCACACCCACATGGAATTCATTCCGGGATGCCATCAAGGTGCAGTACTACCTTGTCAAAAGCTATGAGGAAAAATACATAAAGTGAACCATGTTGTGGCAGGGAAGAGACCAAGATGTGCCAGAATTCACAAACATTCTTCATACCCTTTGCACACAGTTGGGTGTCAAGGATTCTGAGTTACATTTGGTACTCAAATACCACATCTACCTACATAAATACATCTAGAAAGAGATGGAGTTCCTGACCATCTCCTCTCTCGGCATGGTGTACCGTTACGTTGTGAAAATCAAGAAGAAGTTTAAACAGAAGAAGCAAGACTTTGGATCTACGAATCCGAAGACCAAAGGACAAAGCCAAGGTGGGGTGGCCCAATACAACCTGTAGAAGCCGCAATAAAAGAACAACTCCACGAAGTTGAAGGATATAGGAAAGTGGTGTGACTTCCATAAGAGCCCCACTCACAACACAAGTGAGTTTCGGACCACACAGTCGTCGGTGGCTGAGTAGAAGGCTTCAAAATCAGATACATGTTCCGACCTTGAGTCAGAACTCGACAAGGGGAATGGAAAAGGGAATTAGATCATTGATGCAGAGCCCAATGCCATTGTTGCCACCACCAAGATCAAGAAGAATGAGCCCGAAGATCCAAAGGAGGGGGAGCATCTTTTCCACTCACAAATGTGGGTGAAGGGTTCACAACTACAATTCATTGTTGATAGTGGGAGCCAGAAGAATCTCATTTTAGCAGAGGTCGTGAAGTAGTTGGGCCTACCGACTACAACACACCTACAATCGTATTGTATCGGGTGACTTCAAAAAGGATGAGACCTCCGAGTCTGCCAGCAATGTCACCTTCCCTACAGCATCAAGCCCTTCACAGATGAGGTATTGTGTGATGTTGCATCGCTTGATGTTTGTGATGTCTTATTAGGCCAGCCATACTTATGGAGGTGACATGTTGTGTGTTGGGCCCCCAAAATGTCTTCAAAATGACATCCACTCTCACCTTTATCACCACCATTTCACTCACATGTCACAACTCCATAATCATATAACCTTTCATTAGCCACCATTTTCATAAATATATGGGTTAGGATCCTTATTTTCCAAAGTTATTTATTTTATTTGTTTAAAGTGAATTTATGATTAAAAACTAGGAAATTAACATGGTTTCATGTATCTATATATGTAGCTTGAGTTTCATGACATGTGTAGGTCATTTGGAAGCTTCCAAGGCACCCTTATGTGGCCTCCAATACTCAAATTCGAATTTCCTTCAAAAGAGATTTGGATAAAGGTCAAATAAGGATATGTGTCCTATTTGGATTGTAACTCTATGATGTGTCTCATCATTTCTTATTTGTATTAGAACTCTATGCGACACATAGGAAATATGTGTCTCATTATGAGCTATTTTGTTGTAACTATATGAGATTTTAGTGGATCCTCATTAAATAGGTTAGCTTCTTATGTTTTTGTATAAATAGGAGAACCATATCTTTTGAAAGACGTGTAAAGTTGGAGAAATTCTCATGTTTTTAATAGAGAATTTGGAGCTTAGACTTGGAGATTTGAAGATTTAGTTTCGCTTGCATATGGAGCTTCTTCACTTGCCATCCTCATACACCATTGGAATGGCCATCTAAATGATTGTGAGATTTAATTTATTTTATAGATTAAAGTTCATTTGCTTTCTTAGTATTAGTTTTAAAATGATTATGTAATCTTTGATTTTCTAAAAACATTTCAATAGGGAAGGTTTATGTATTTTCTAATTGGATTAAGTTTGAGGCAAGGGCTCATAGTTATTTAGTTTCCTTTCATGTTCTGTTATTTATTTTCTTAGATCAAACTATCAATTCATTGTATAATTGAATGATGTATCTTGCAAAGAAAGTGACTTCAAATTGGGTGATTGAATGTTCAACCTATGCAATCATTGAGCTTTACTTTTTCATGATTGTATATTTGCTTTTAAGATCCTCATTTAATTGCATTAACTAATATTCCTAAAGATCATTCTAAGAAATTGATTTAATCATATTTCAAGATTGAATGGTTGAATATTTGATACATGCAATTACTGAGTTATTTTCTGCACACTTTACTTGCTTTTCTAGGACATTAGAAGTTAAAGTATAAATAGTTTCTTACACATCCTCTCAAGAAGGTAACACTTCATAATTAAATGCTGGAGTAACTAAGCATACATTAGTTGTCATTGATTTCACAAGTTAATTGAATTTCATTTTCATTATTTGATTTTATAGATTAGATGAATTGGTTTTCATTATTTTGTAGTAAGATTGATCTAAACTGAAAGACAATTTCTAGCACATACAGTGCATGCATGCTTCACAAGTTTATGAAACCCCTGGGTTGACAAATTAAATGACAGGAAATCACTTTTCCCCAACATTTTGGCGTCGTTGCCAGGGAAGTGTGCATAGGAAATAACTTCCAATTTAGAGTTTATTTTATTTGTTTTTGTTTTTACTAACAATTCATGGACAAAGGATCTAGAATGCAACCTAAAGACTACATTGAGGAATGGTATTAAGAAGCGGTTACGCCACAATATTCATCAATTCTTCAAGACATTCTTGCGGAAAATTTAAAGGCTAAAATGATTTCTCATGTCCTCATGCACAATCAGGTACATTTTGCAAATTTGGATATGAACATTTTAGAAAGTTTAATTCGTGAATGGCTCCATTGGAAACATTCATATACTTAAAAATAAAAAAAATAAAATAAAATCTTTCAAGTAGGATGAACTAGGAAATAAAATCAAGCTTGATTACATTTTTTTTTAGAATTCTTGATTACATTTTTTTTTAGTTTTTAGACTTTAAAATCTTCTAGAATTTTATTTATTTTCTTGCATTTCTTCATTAACCTCACAAAAATATTTTCAATTAAAAAAAAAAAATCATGTTAGATTTTCAATTAAAAAAATAACAAAAAAAAAAATCTTCATGTTTTTGAATAAGGGAAATGTAGAATTTTAAATAAAAATGATCAATTGCTAATTGGCTCTAATGCAACCTGCAAAAAAAATAAAATTGTTAGCTTGCAATCCAAAATTCAAAAGTCCATCATAATAAAAAAATAAAAAATAAATCATGCTCGAAGGGGCTGCAGTTTGTGCAACATAGCTCAAAAACAGTTCTAAATTCTAATATTCTTTGTATGTGTTCTAAACTGTATGATACGAGCTAGCTGGTCGGCCATTCACGCCAAAGAGGAGTTGAATTAGATTGGTAGGGTGGTTCTGTTATGATCCAACTGCTTTGGTAGGTTCAGCCGACCAAATTGACTAGTTATGGTTTGTAGTGACCTTTAAAACACTGTGTCCTATTTATGTTTTTTCTATTTGAGTAAGTTTTTGTAAATTATCTACGGAATGCAGCCTATTCTGCAGCTAACTATGTGTTCCGTAGCTAATTCCATGGTTTAGAAGGATATAGGTGTAAAACGAAGAAACCGACCACATGGGAATCTCTGGAATCTTATCGACATGGATTCTATCCTAGTCACCCAGCCCAGATCGATAAAAAAAGCCAGCTCAAGACCACAGTCAAAGCCCTATTTTCAGGTTCTAGTACATTCACTTTGAAGCCTTAGTTGCCTGAAATTGAGAACCATTAATCATTTCTACAAAAATTCAGAATTTCATAAATAAGAGTCGAAGCTACCATAATCTTTTTGAAGAATAACAATTGAACCAGACGCTGGGGAGAATTTGATCAAGCTCTTCACAGTGGATCTACTAGACAGTAGTTTCGTGGCTTCCATTCATGGCTTTTTATGAAGTTTTTCATGTGGCTAGTCCTATCGACTTCGTCCCTAAAGATCCTAAGGTAAGTAACTTGGCCACTTCAATTTTCCCAAACAAATTTCGTTCATATATATGCATCTAAGTATTAATACTTAGTAACTTGAATTGATGTCATCTAACCGAAAGTTGACAGACCACTAAATGTTCTGAAGGCTTGCACAGAGGCTTCTGTATCCACGCTTATGGAAGAAGCAGAATCAGTGCATTGATGAAATCCATTAGATGTGTATCTCCTTACTAGATAGATACATAACTAGCCTCAAGAGCCACCACATAGCAAATCGAACCCAGAAAGCCCGAGTGCAATACTTGTAGAGAAAATGCATAACAACTGAAAAAATTTCATTTTTAAAACATATATTTCTAGAAAACCGAGGAAAATTAGAAAAATAAAAGACATGGGTTTTTTTGCGAACAGGGTGAGTTAGACAACCCAGCAACGGTTTCCTCAATTTCGCAACCATTTGAGAGAAATCTGAGATTCTTCTGGACCCTATTTTGCTAACTGCGTAAAAAAAAAACAGTTTTAATTAATACATAGAGACAGTAATTGCGCCCATGCAAGAATCAAATTCAATTTTCGGATGCTATGGTAGTTTGAGGAATTAGGATTATGATTTTCTGTCACTAAATCCATGGATTCACTGCCACAGAAGAAAAACGTGTAAAAAGGAGCGACAAAGGAGGCTTTGTTGATGGAAATATCGTTTATCCATGCTCAACATTAGTCCGCAACTCTGGTACAATAGTAATTGATTGATTTTATTATTAATTCGCCACTAAAGTCAATACCTATCCAACGGTGTATGGTTAATGGCTACAGTTAGAAGTTACAGGCCACTAATCTAGTTGGGTAAATGAGAATCTAAGAGCATGCAGGGGCATTGAATTACTATCTTATATGCATTTTTGTGGCACTAAAGACCCTGTTAACATATGATGTCACATTTTCTCAACTAGTCTTGCTGTAGGTAGAGTTGATTTTCATTTTTTTTTTTCTATACGCATTAACGTCCAAGAGCATGAAGAAATCCCTTTACTCAACGAATATTCGATGATATCTGGTGGGAATGATGTAAATTTGACAAGAGGCATTGCAATTATCACTGGATTTTGGCTCCAATAAACCATAACATTGTTTCTTGCTCTTTGAATTCATTTTTGGATATTTATTGACTTGAGTTGTTGTTTAGAATTTTAGCTACAGAAACTGTGCACATTCTACAACTGAACAACAATTCTGCAGCTAATCGGCAATTCTGCAACTATGAATTTAACTCAATGATTTATTTGTCAAACAATGCATTCTAACCAGAAAATCATTATCAGCATGCCATTTCATCTTCTTACATCATCTTTCACTGTAGCATCATGTTCCCATGCCACATTTTACATGACAATTTTCACTATTTCATAAAAATTTCAAAACAGTCTAACTAATTCTCATAAGACATCGAAATTCGATGATTCAAGCATCGCTGGAAAGATATCAACAAGATGTACAAAATGAGGAAGCTATTATCAGATTTTGGAACAACAAAGAATGAAGAAATTGCTGAAAAGAAACAACATGTAACTTGAGGCACTACTTTTGACACAGGTATAAACTCTTTTGGTTTTCTTTCATGAACTTGTTTAATAGTACCGATTCTTATTTTTTTATATAAATGTCGTTAATAGAGAAATTGATCACCTCTATATTTTGATAACCTTACAATCCTTTAGAGAAGAAGTACTAGTTTTTGCAGGTTCTAGGAGGAAGAACATATGACCATAAGCAAATAGTGTCTCTCAAAGACGACATTTATTTCACAAGAAAATGATCAGTGCAACAACAAAGATGAAACATCAATGCATGAGCACATGCTAATAAATATAAGATCTAGTAGTTGCAAGCCTTTCAGATGCCAGTATTTCCATTTCATCCATACTCCTTCAATCAATAAAACCTTCATCTCATTTCCTTTGCAGTCACATTGCATTTCACTTAGTTAGTCAATAAAAATTCTCATCTCATTTTCCTTCACTACTCATTTTTATTCATAGAAACTATATTTTCATGCCTTGCTTTCACTAACTCATAACCCATTTTCATAAAGACATTCAGCTCGCTTACATGCTGATTTGTCCTCTTACTTTCCATTCACTTGTCATTTTTCTTTCTGTTAAATAAACCTTGATCCACAGCAAAATTTTCCATTCATATCCCTTCAAAATCATTGTTTCATGCTCACATTAGATGATGGAGGATTCCTTAAGGCCTTCCTTCTAACAAGCCTTGGCCTATCGACATCGACACATTCTCTAGGTCTAAGGCTAGATTCCTCATTACTAACTTGAGGCTTTATGCCCTAACGACAGGCTCTCTCGCTAACAATCATGGGAATACATCAATGTCCCATGATCATTGGATCTTGCAAGTGGCTCGACATCAACTCATTTATTCACCCTTTGCAAAATCTACTTAGGTACCTTGGTACTCATTGACATTAATGGCGAGTTTGCCTCGCATTGGTTAACACCATTCATCAATGGTTGGTAATCCAAGGACCTCTCTTCATGCTCGACACTGACACATTTATTCACATGACTAGAATTGTACCATTGGTTTTATAGCGATTGAAGACTATATTATTTCAGCATTTTGTAGCAAATACAATAGATTTAGCAATAGAAATAAAGAATCCACTTCACAACCTCATCCACCATTTATGCAACCAAGAAGCAGATGAATTCTACATTTCATTCCATGATCTAGAAGTAGCCACACTCTTCAATTTCCATAACTCATGCACATTGAAGGTAAGTGAAGATATGTGGTTTTCTAATTTTTAGTCATGTAATTCCTTAAAATACTAAAATTGTAACTTTGGGAAATTCCTCACTTCCTCTTTCACATTGTCATATATGTAGTTGGGGGAAAATGACATCATTTCATATTCATACATCATACACCATCACACATTTTCATTTCATCCTAACATACTTGTCCTAATCAATTATGATTGCATTATGGTTCAAAAAGTTATATGATGTGCAAATAATGCCTAAATTATGAGCACAATATATGGCTAATTTTAAAGATGCATTCTTAAATATGTTCAATGAATCTTGCTACAACAAAAAGAAACAAGGTATTGAAACATAAGAACCAATACTAATTAGAATTTGGTTGAAACATAAGAACCAACCAAACATGTTGCAATTCAATGCATGACAAGGAATACTTTGCAAAAATAAATAAAATTTTCAAATGAAAAGTTTAAGGACATATGATATAAGCCAAGCTCATTCAAAAGCAAAGAAGTTGCGAGAAAATCAAAGGAATTAAAGCAATATTTGCATGAGGATATGCAATTACTCTAGTTGGGGGGTATGCTGGGCCTCCAAAATGTCTTCAAAATGACATCCACTTTCACTTTTATCACCACAGTTTCACTCACATGTCACAACTCCATAACCATATAACCTTTCATTAACCACCATTTTCATAAACATATTGGTTAGGATACTTATTTACCAAAATTATTTATTTGATGTGTTTAAAGAGAATTTATGATTAAAAACTAGGAATTCAACATGGTTTCATGTATATATATATGTGGCTTGAGTTTCATGACATGTGTAGGTCATTTGGAAGCTTCCAAGGCACCCTTATGTGGCCTCCAATGCTCAAATTCGAATTCCCTTCAAAGGAGATTTGGATAAAGGTCAAAGAAGGATAGGTATCCTATTTGGATTCTAACTCTATGAGGTGTCTCATCATTTCTTATTTGGATTATAACTCTATGAGACACCTACGGGATATGTGTCTCATTATGAGCTATTTTGTTGTAACTATATGAGATTTTAGTGGATCCTCATTAAATAGGGTAGCTTATGTTTTTGTATAAATAGGAGAGCCTTCTCTTTTGAAAGGCATGTGTAAAGTTGGAGAAATGCTCATGTTTTTAATAGAGAATTTAGATCTTATACTTGGAGATTTGAAGATTTAGTTTTGCTTGCATATGGAGCTTCTTCACTAGCCATTCTCATACACCATTGGAATGGCCATCTAATGATTGTGAGATTTAATTGCTTTTATAGATTAAAGTTCATTTTCTTTCTTAGTATTAGTTTTAGAATGACTGTGTAATCTTTGCTTTTCTAAAAACATTTCAATAGGGAAGATTTATGTATTTTCTAATTGGATTAAGTTTGAGGCAAGGGCTCGTAGCTATTTAGTTTCCTTTCATGTTTTGTTATTTAATTTCATAGATCAAACTATCAATTCATTGTATAATTGAATAAATGATTAGGCCAAGAAGGTGACTTCAAATTGGGTGATTGAATGTTCAACCTATGCAATAATTGAGCTTTACTTTTTCATGCTTTTATATTTGCTTTTAAGATCCTCATTTAATTGCATTAACTGATATTCCTAAAGATCATTCTAAGAAATTGATTTAATCATATTTCAAGATTGAATGGTTGAATATTTGATACATGCAATTACTGAGTTATTTTCTGCACACTTTACTTGCTTTTCTAGGACATTAAAAGTTAAAGTATAAATAGTTGCTTACACATCATCTCAAGAAGGTAACACTTCATAATTGAATGCATACATTAGTTGTTTTCGATTTCACAGGTTAGTTGAATTTCATTTTCATTATTTGATTTCATAGATTAGATGAATTGGTTTTCGTTATTATGTAGTTAGATTGATCTAAACTGAAAGACAATTTCCAGCACATATAGTGCATGCATTCTTCACAAGTTTACAAAACCCCCGAGTTGACAAATTAACTGACATGCAATAAATTTGCCCCAACACCATGTGTGAGTCAAGGCCTCGCGCTGTCATTATATCTTTGTGTAATTCATTATACAGGATACCAAAGGTAGCCCCACCTACCGCCACCTCTTTGATCACTACCAAGAAATGCAGCAAGCTCATCTCCCAGACTAGGAAATTCATTTTTTTTCTGGTTCGCTCCAAAAGTAAGTGGAATATCGTCGCCACATCCATGACCCCCACGAAGGGTTCCTCCACACAGCAGCAGATGGATACGGTCATGAAAGAACACAAGAACATCTTCTCCCCAACCACAGGGGTACTGTTGCACTCTCAAGTCAAGCATTCATTCGATCTGACTCCCAGAGCACCTTTATCCAATTGGTCGATATATCACCGCTCCATTCTGAAAAATGACAAGTACAAGAAGCGACATGGTCCTTACACAATTACTAAGGTTATGGGAAACAATGCTTTGGAGCACAACATTCCCTCATTCCTTTGCCTGCACCATGTGTTCAATGTGTACTACCCCTGGTCATGCTTCCCACCATTACTAGGCACATCAGAGATTGCAGAATAGATCACCAGAGATCAAGTTCAGCAGATGGAGGAACTCAATGCAATGGGGACCATTGCTTCCTAAGTGGGGAGGAATGATCCATGTGGATGTTGGTGGCCACCCACCTATCCCACTTGGACCCCCACAACTGTCTCTTTCAGTTATTCAGTTTCCATAATTGCAGCACAATTTACTATTTTTAGCAGTTTTTCAGCTCTTGAACTTCCAGAGCCATTTTGAGGCGCTAAATGACATTTTTTGCGAAATCTGGGGGCAACATGGGTCCACAGACCGATGTTTATCTTCCCAAAGTTGTAGTTCTCGGATAGAGCTTTCTAATGAGATATTGTGCGTGTCAAATGAAGATCATATGCCAAAGTTCATGGACCAATGTTGCTCTTCCCAAAGTTATAGTTCTCGGATAGATCTTTCCAACAAGATATTGTGAGCATAAAATGGAGATCGTATGCCAAAGTTACGACCCCAAGAAGTTGATGTACCAATTTACCCATATGGGGCCCATAGTTTAGTGTTTCATCTTCTAGGGTTAGGTTTTCAGTTGTTTAGGGTTTTCCATTGTTTCTCAACAATAAATAGGCATTCAAACCTCATTGTGACACAGTTCAGGGGCATGTAGCCACCACGTATCTTCTTAGAGATAAGCTACCATCACCCTAGTTGGTTTATTTCCATTTCTGTTTGTAAGCATATTCCACTATTTTATATTAATGAAATAAAGTATTATTTCTGCTACATCTTTGTGTTTATGGTTATCTTTGTAATTTGTTGCATTCCTATTTAAATCCATATCAGAAGTCCCAATTAGATCTGATAGCATTTGGTGTAGGAGTCCCGATGGTTGGTCATAAGGTAATGCCTTGACTAAGATGTCTCACAGAGGGAAGTAAGATAACTCTATCAATAGCAAGGGTGTGACCACTACAGTGAGTCAAGGAAGGCGCATGAGAGGTTCTAACACAGGTGGGTTGAGATGAGGGTGAAGGTGAGTTCCAAGTTGAAAGGGATCAGTCCCAACTTCGCTAGGAACACACAACACATAGGACATACACATATTTTGGCAGAGCAGTCCACACGGATGTGGCAATCACAACATATGAGGTAAAATAACACATACAACACTCAAGGATCAGTCTGAATGGGTGCAACAGTTGTTAAAGTGAATTTCATATGAAAGGTCTGTCTGATGTCTAGCAGAGCAGTCGACACGGATGGGATAACATTAATAAAATATACAACAAATTTCCATTAATAGATTATGAATTACAACAAATGAAACAATTCAGATGTAGAACATAGGTAAAAGAAACATGCATTACAAGTGTTAAAGATCAGTCTTACAATAGATACAATACACGTGTGAAAACGTTTTGGTTCTTATTATATAAAGAAGTGTAAGTTCCAATCATACAATACATCCATGTAAACCTACTAGCCCCAAGAGTGGAAGGTTATAGCTACATCCGCCCGTTTCTCCAAAGAGATGAACTAGCTCTATGCAATGGAGAAGCCAAGGTGCGTTACAATACTGTCCAAGTTCTTTCCAAGATAGTCTTATCAGAAGTTTGGCTAACCAAAAACCCATACAATGAGTTATGAGGGACTATTTATAGCAAAGGGTGGGGTGACCCTTGACATTCCTCTTTGTGACATTTCAACTACCCTCATGACTCTTCACCTACTCTATGACTATTACATCCAACTATTGACACTTGACTTACACTTGACATGACTCAACATTACAATGCACATGTACTCATGTGAGACAACTTGGCTTGAGAAAGCCATGCAAGACATCACTGACACTTGGTCTGCTATGATGAGACCAAATCTTTGACATGCTTGCGATGGTGAAGGTGATGAGCTGATGTCAATCTTGGTCATCCGTGATGGTGTGCATGCACCTCATGGTGAAATCTTGCTAAAGCGAACTCTTGCCTCTGTTGCAACTGGTGCATTTGTTCAACCCCTTCATCCAACCTATATGCTAACATGTGTATGGTCTTCTTGGGTGTGGCTGAACCAACAACACACTAATGCATAATTTCCCTACTGATTTTCAAGTGTGTGTTGGCAGTCATGCACATCAACTTTCTGAAGTACATGTTCAGCTAAAGTTGGACTTTTTTCTTGTCTTCGCCTTGGTGAGTGTGCTGAATGGGTTGGATTGCATGTGTGTACACAATGACATGCATGCTGCTAAAACCCTTGCATGTGATCAAAAACACTGCTCACCATGTCTACTCCATGTCAACTGCTGGGATGGATCTTTAAGTTGTATGGGCATAGTTTCATCTGTGAGTGCATGTTGCACCGCCAATTGTTTTTGTTCCTGCTACAAATCATTCACTTGTCTGTCCAGCTTCATGTTCTTCCTTGAATTGCTTCTTCAACACATGCAACTCCTTTGTTCCATTCTTTGTCTCTGTGTGATCTTCATGTCGTGTCATTGCCTCATAGCCTGATTCTCCAAAGTTGCTTTCATCATCAATGGATCTGCTTTAGCTTGCAACTTTGTTCTACCTCCGTGTTGTCAACAACCCTCCTCTTACATTTGTTGCATCTCATATGTTGTCTTTTGCTGTTGTTCATGATGTTTCTCGCTATGATGCTGATGCTGTCATATCTTGATGCCCTTGTCTACGAACAAGTTGATGTCTTTGTGAGTAGGGAAGTTCATAGAAACTTGATTGATTGCATCACCAAGTGTGCTATGAATGGTGTCTTCGATTATGCTCTATGGGAACCATTGTAACTATGCTATTAAGAGGGAGATGAAAACCTATGATACATAGAGATGTGAAAACACTCATGGAAAAAAACCTTTCAGTCGAAAACTAAAATGAATTTGAGCATCGACTTTCAACATACATGTGTGACTGATCATGAAGGTTGCGCAATTTTGGCCAGGAGGTCTGGAGACTGACTGCCAAGATCACGTAAGGCACAGTTTGAGCTGTCATGAGGTTGATTGGCTACTGGAATTGTGCAATGCACAGTCCAGCTTGACTGCTGACTGCTGGAATTGCGGAATGCGCAATTTCAATTGGCAATGACTCCAGGCTCAGTGATTGCATTGAGAAATTTTTTGGGCCAGCGGTAATTGTCCCTTAAGATTTCACAAGGCAGGCCTGGGGAATAGCTTCTAGGAAGAAATGTGCATTTCTAGAAAGGAAGGCAGAACCTTCCCTCTCAGGATTGCGCAACGTTGTCTTGGTGAGGCTCTTGGAGAGGCAGATTCCGGGCCAGGGCTAGCCAAACTCGCCGACGAGCAACTGAACACGAATGCAAATGCGAATGCATGTTGATATTGAGTGGAAGTATAAGTGAATGATCATTCATGCAAATGGTGAATGACAGTTTCAGAAAATGGAACAATCATGCATGTGCGTGGGGCAAGTCGCTGAATCAGTGACCGTTCATGAAAAATAGTTTCATGCATGCGATAGTAGTGAGATAGCAACAGAAAATGAAACGGTGCTAGGAAAAGCTAGTATACATGTAAGCAATAACAAGCATTCAAAGAAATGAAGAAAAAATACTCATATAAGAGAAAACATAAAAAGCGACAGAATGCAACATAAGCCATGGGAAGCAGGCTTACCCCAAAACAACTGAGCTGAATGTGCCGACTGCTCCTAGATGTGACGTGGGATGTCAGAGCTATAAGGTTCATGAGGAATGAGCTCTGAGGTGCCTGGTTGATGAATTCTGATAAAATCGAGGTTGTTATGCGCATGTCACAAATCTAGGGAAAGCGACACTTGGTGGGAGGTTTCTGAAATGATCCTTGCATGTAACTTCCAACTGCTAAAAATAGATCCCTAAAACAAGGGAGTCCTTTGCATGCTACCTTGGGAGAAGTAGCCCATGTATCCAAGTCTGTTTTGCTTGGTGCCAGAGGAAACCGGTCAACTTAGCTGCACATGCAAGAGGCTATTCGACTGCTTAAAGGGAATGTGCATTTCTGGCTGGGAGCTGGGCTAATTGCCTAGGATATTAAGGCAATTTCTAGTGAGAGTAGTTTACTGTTGCCCAGATTTGTGCAAATTCTAGGCTAAGAAACCCTGCTAGGGAAATTTACGCAATTTCTGGTGGGAGTATTGGTTGGCAGAATTATGCAATTCTGGAGCCTAGAAGGTTACCAAATAGAATTGTGCAATTTCTAGAGGGAAGGTTGGTTTCCCTCCAGAAATATACAATTTTCTAGGGGACGATGCTCATCCTACAGCTAGACCAATTCCGGGTGAACAACCTATAAGGGAAATGAATCAAGCTGTTATTGATAGGTTGCCTTTATGCATGAAAAACAATAAATCTTGTGAAATTGACAAAGCAAGGCAAGCTTCTGTGAAAGGTTGGTAGGGGGGATCCAAAACAAGCTAAGACAAAATTTTGGAGGGTGGTTGTAGGCGCTACAACAGGTTCATAATAATCTACTACACCTATAGAGAGTATATCAGGTACATTAGGAGTGACTACATCTATAAAGAAATTATGGTTGTTGAATCCATGGGACCCTAAAAATTAATAGACCTAACCATTGAATTTCAAAAGAAATTTGGCAGGGGCTAGTGCTCTAATTGAAATAGGAAAGTGGGTAATGTTTTTCTTCTCCATAGCTCATTGAAGAGATTACAAAATAAACTAACAAAATTTTAAATTTGTACTAATCAAGAGGCTTTAAAACCAATATGGGTGAGTGAAGAAGGAAGATATGAGCCCATTCAAGAAACCTTATAATTTCTTAATAAAGGAGAAGATGTTATTCCATGAGTAAATCGACAATGGAGTTGCAAGAAATCATGAAATGCATTGAAATTCTTGTTCAGAAAAATCTATCCCTTGTACCTTATTTTAGAATTTTAGTATTCCTATTGAAGAATGAAAGGGTTCAATAGAAAATTGGAAAGAGCTATCAAAAAATTACACAAATAAATTAACCCCAATATAGAAAAAGTTAACAATTTGTGAACCTAGACAAGGGTTAGACTTATTTGTACAAGTTGTTGATGATCAAAATGACTAGTCACCATCTATTCCATGTGATGGTGACAAAGCCAATTTGTAAGCATTGATTCCATATTTGGAGGAATATCCCCCTTTCACTGATAATTTTGACCAAGCTAACAAGGTAACACAAATGCCATCTCTAGAGGAAGAGCCCCCTTCCATTATCATTGAATACTTAGGATTTGACAATAAAAGTATTTATGTAACACCCTCCTCCTACATTTACCCAAGCTAACCGGTCCACATGGGTAAACATGTGACGAAGAGTTACTATGATATGAAAAGACCAATTTGACCTTCCTGGGGAGCTACATAACCTTCAGAAGACAACCAAAACTTCAAGGTGCCCAATCTCGGAGACAACTAGATGTTTTTTCTGATCTAGACCCCTAGTGACTCTAATGCGATGTATGCGTGTGACTGAAACACTCTGGTCGCTACCACAACAAGGAATGCACACGATTTTGGCCTTTTTCAGGAAGTTCTGTTCCAGTGACCCCTGATTTTGTGCAATTTTTCAAGGCTAGGGCTCATGCCACTTCCCAAAATTTCATGAAACTTCTAGAAAGTATAATTAACACTCATATATGGTTACTAATGTAAACACTTGACTAAGGATTTGATTTGAACCCTACTAGACGTGTTAGGCATTTTGTCAAACATATTGTAAACTTGAAATCTATAGGTCATAACAACATATATGAAAATGGTTATCTCATACTTATCTAAGAATCATCAAGGAGCATTGATATCTCTTCCCAATCAATACATTGTTATCTATTAGGTCATTCATTCATTATTATTTCATCAACTAACCATAATATGATGAAAGTAACACATCAAGATTATCATAGAACATGCTCATAACCAACAAATAACTAAATGATGAAACAACTATCAAAGCCATATAATTGCAAGCACATCTATTCATGAATATGAAAAAGGAAAAATAGCTCTTATTAACATATGCATATCCAACAAAGTTAGGGACTTCCATGCACTACCCGAGTATAGATTGGGTTGAACCAAATCTCTCTTTCAGCCAATCACCCATGTGCCATATTCCAAGCATGAATGTGGGATCTCATGAAACAACTCAAACAAAACCAATTTAGGGCTTCCAAAGGCCAAACGACCTCAATCCTCAACTAGTGATTCCACCTCACAATCATACATCACTAACCATCACTATATTGGTCCCTACCCAAGTTGTCAAGGGCTCTATAGAATTTTTTCCAACCAAGGCTTTTAGGACTAGTAACTCAACCTACAGCTGCTACCGAGCTCCATAGTGTTTTTCCAACTAGGGCCTCCGAGACTAGTAATTCAACCCACCAAGGGCTCTAGAGTGTTTTTCCGACCAGGGCTTCTAGGACTAGTAACTCAACCCAAGCTATTATTGGGCTTCCAAAGTGTTTTTACATCCAAGGCTCCAAGAACTAATAACTCAACCCACGACCATAAGGAGCATGAGAACCAAACTAGAAATGAAAAGAAATAAACCCACAACGCCATGGTTATCCATGAAATGGCAAGGCTAGGAAAACTATTATCAATCCAGGAAATCCTCCATCCCAATCACCTAGCATTACCAAGATACCACATGCATGTGTCATGCATGCCAAAACTAGGAAGGAAATCATACATGCAACTTGAACTCAGTACCTGGAAGTAAAACTTGTTTCCGTTGCTGATATGGATGTCCTCCTGCACTTTCCTGGTCTTATTTTTCCTTCTTTCTTAGAATCCCAAGTATGTCACACTCCTCTAAGAGTGCTCCAAGAAAAATATAAGTGTCCAAGAGTATTAGGGAGAGAGAGAATAGAAGAGAGAGCTCCAAGCTAAAAGTGAGAAAAATCTAACACTGACAAAAGATGAGAACTGATCGTTAGAAGCATTTTTATTAATGAGGCCTCTATTTTCTTCATTTTCCATTATTTTCCTCCATTTTCCTCCATTTTCCTCCTCACATGTAACCTATGAATTTTCACCTTCCTTTTCTCTTATTTTCCAATATTTTCCTAAATAAAATTCCAATTATTGCATCTTTTCCTTTTCAAATCATTTGCCAATTTCCATAGCCATTAATTAATCACAAGCGATCCCTGTCACTATGTTTTTTCCCAAAATTTAGCTATTCATACATGTCCCATGACCTTAGTTATTATTTTTCCTTTATTAACTTTATGACATGTATTTTCGACCAGGGTTGTTAAATAACACTCCCCCTTAGGTGAACACCATCTTCCATGTTCAATGACACCTACAACCAATAAGACTTCTAAAAGGAAAAACATACTACCGATGGAGCTTTATAACTTAGCTCATTGCAATATTTACAATGATCAACCTACTGAAAGAAAACCAACATGAAAACTAACAACATAACACCCATACCACTTATTGGATCTTTAGAACACAACTCATGGAAATATATATATATATATATATATATATATATATATATATATATATATATATATATATATATACACACCAAAACACCACTTCAAAACATATACCAAAAACATTCGCTCAACTAGAAAATAGAGAAGGATACATAACCCACATCTGATCTGTGATCTCCCATGTAGCTTCATCGGGTACAAAGTGATTCCACTACACTTTAACCTGCTCTACTGCTCAATTTAGGAGCATGATCATCTTTCCCTACAAAATTCATTGAGGTTCTGGCTGGAATTCTCCTTCTGGCTCCACCTGCAATACAGACCAGTTAATCACATGATTAACATCTCTAACATACTTCTTAATCAATGACACATGGAAAACATCATGGACTTTCATTGTCAAAGGTAGTGCAAGTTGATAGGCTACTAGTCCAATCCTCTCAGGAACCTTGAAAGGTGCACAATATTGAGGTGCCAGATCGACACATGATCCAATCCTCAAGGAGATGTTATTGGGCTTGATGCACAAGTACACCTATTCCTCAATCTAAAAATTCTTGAACATCCAGTTCTAATCTGCATAACTCTTCTGTTAGTCCTATAATATCTTTATATTCTTCTTGATTACCTACATTTCATGTTCCATCTCTACCAACATGTACGGTCTTATTAACAACCTGTTCACTAGATCACTCCAATTGATGGGTGTATTAAAACTCCACCCATTGAGTGCCTCAAATGGACTCATCCGAAGACATTCATGATACCCATTATTATAAGCAAACTCAACCAGTACAAGATACTCTTCCCACTTTCATTTTTGATGCATGACATACATTCTCAACATGTCCTCCAAAATCCTATTGACCCTCTTTGTTTTTCCATCTTCCTACAGATGATAAGTTGTACTGAAGGCCAAATTTGTACCCAAACCTTCAAATAACTCTTTCTAGAACGTAGAAGTTCACTTCACATTTCTATCTGATGCAATCTTTTTTGGTACACCATGCAACCTCACTACCTCTCTATTTAATAGATGTGCTACATCATTAGCTAAATAAGTAGACTTCACTAGAATGAAGTGTGCTACCTTGTCAACTTGTCCACCATAACACTGATAAAATCATTCTCTCTAGATGTCCTCAGAAAACCTTTAACGAAATCCATGGAAATGGCCTCCCATTTCCACTCTAGAATCGAAATTGACTAGAGTAATCCACCTATATTCTTACATTCTTCCTTTAAATGTTGACAATCCAAGCATCAAGCCGCAAAATCTACAACTTCCTTCTTCAAATTCAACCAATAATAGAACTTCTTCATTGTTGTTAATGTCTTCTGATATCCCAGGTGACCCAATTATGGTTTATCATGAAATTCCCTTAGGATACGCTTCTTAAGCTCACTGTTGTCTGATATATATATCTTATCCCTAAATCTGACCAAACCATTTCCCATGAGATGATATTCCACATCCTAATCACATGTACCCTATTGTAACCGATGAATGAGCTCCCTATACTTGTCATCCTGTTTTCCTACCTACAATATCAGATAATGTAAATTCATCCCATATGAACTTATAGTTGATATCTGATTTACATGTCCTCTCCTACTAAGAGCATATACAACCCTATTCTCTTTCCCTTTAATATAAGTGATCACGAAATCGAACTCACTGATCATGGACAACAATATAGCTTGTCTAGAATTCAGGTTTTTTTGGTAAAATAGATACCTCAACTCATTGTGATTGTTCATCAATACAAACCTCTTGCCAAGAATATGATGCCTCCACATCTTCAATGCATGGAGGATCGCTACCAACTCAATATCATGTGTCAGATAATTTTTCTCATGCTCATTCAGTTTCCTTGATTCATGGTACACTATTTATCCTTCTTGCATCAGGAATCTACCAATTCCTCTCTTGCAAGCATTTTTACATACCACAAACTCTCTATCTGGATATGTAATCTTTAATACTAGAGAATTTGTCAACAACTTCTTCAATTGCTCAAAATTGGTTGCACATTCCTCTATGCATTCAAATTTCTTACCTTTCCTCTACAAAGATGTAATAGGATAGGTAATCCGAGAGAAGTTCCTAATGAAAATCCTATAATAACCTACTAACCCCATGAATGATATTACCTCATCCAAATTTCTAGGATTTTCCCATTCCATGATAGATATTATATTTTTTGGATCCACTCCTATGCCTTCCTTGGAAACAAGATGTCCCAAGTAATGTACCTATGTATGAAAGAAAGTGAATTTATTGAGTTGTTGATGGTGTTAGACTCGCCAACATTCATGGGATCTCCCTGATATGAAGTCCAAACTAGACCTCAAACATTTTGGATTAGGAATCCCAGAATTGGGTGGTAATGTTATGCCTTGACCGCAGTAGTGCGCAAAGATATGTAAGATAACTTTGGGTGAGAGAAAGTGTGTGATCCTACGGGGATTCACATGTGGTTAATGGGGTTTGTAATGCATGGAGGGGGAAAGGAAGTGTGCCCCAAGGAATCTTGTAATAGTACATATCTTGAAAGTAACACACGAGAGGAATGAAATCATAAGCTAAAATGAGGAGTAGTCCACAAATTAAAGTGATTGGTTGATCCAACAACACGCATCCAACATGATTCATACAATTGCATACAAAGTAGTTTATAAGAAAATGTGTAAGATGAGAAACATACTTTGCTAAAGAAACCAGAATAGCCCAACTAGAATAAAAAAATATGCATGAAAGAACGTTGGCTCGATTATTATTATTATAAGTG
This sequence comes from Pinus tabuliformis, assembly GCA_031772625.1. NCBI lineage: Eukaryota > Viridiplantae > Streptophyta > Pinopsida > Pinales > Pinaceae > Pinus > Pinus tabuliformis. The sequence goes on from CM062820.1 coordinate 411,791,465, forward strand.
AAAGTTCCATCCATACATACACCATTGACGACCACTTGCCCCAATAATGGAGCATTATAGTCAAGAAAACCTTCTCCTCACAAGAATTATACTTGACCTACGTTGTCGAGAAGCCAAGGCTTGTCACAATACTCCCAAGCATTTTCTAAGCCTCGCCTAACCAAAAGCTTGGCTCCCCAAAAGCTTGTTCTATTAGTTATGAGGTTGTATTCATAACAAAGGGTGGGGTGACCCTTGACATTCCCCTTTGTGGCTATTTGACTACCCTCATGACTCATCAACTTCTTTACAAATAACTCATTTCATAAAATGATGACCTTTCACATTCCACTCACATTTGGAATTTCACTTACAACATATTTACAAATAATATTACATTTTCCACATGTACCCATGTAAGACAAAATAGGTTAGAGACAACCTAACTAGAAAAAAGACTATCAATATAATGTTTGGGGAAACACCAACTCAATAACTTCCACTTGGTGCTTCTCGGTCACTTATTGATGCCAAGCATGGTACTCTGCAATCATGTCCCCAAACTACTAGATGGCATCTTTCGGATGGCGGACCCTTGCCTCCATATCATCCAAGTATACGGTATTAGAACCTGTATCTAAGTCATCTTGAAGCATGTCAACATGGTTTTGACCATGGCAAGACCACCAATGTACTTCTGCATGTTATGTGCACTCAGCTCCAAGTTATCCCTGGTGGCCTATCCACTTAGATGCTCCATGTACCCATCAATCTCTATCTAGAATTCGTTCTAGGGTCTATCCTGGGTGAGGGAACCAATTGATGGGATCTTGTGCATTATCACCATGACATCCAAACTCTTGTACAACTGTGCATATGAATCTTGTATGTTGTTGAAGAATGGGGAGAGTTGCTCATAGTTATGGATCTACATCCAAACCATTTCTTTCTCTAGGTATGCCTGTGGCTTCATCTTCTTTGGAAAGTGAAGCAGCTACCCCTTGTACCACATTTTCCACTCTTGCACATGGGTGATGGTAGAATATATGTTCTTAAGAGTTTGAAAAAACTCTTTTCTCTGTTGTTGTAAGTGATTCACACAAACAACTGCTTTATGCACTGTGACAAATCCATCATAGAAATTCTACATGGTAGTCTCAAGTGTTTATACTTCAACGAGTATCACTTTCCTCATCTTCCCCATTCCAGAAACTGTACTCTACACTTTAATTTGATTTACCTCTTACCTAGAAGCCTGCAATTTCTTTGTCGTTCGTTCATTCTCAGCCAAGATCAACTTAATATTTGAGCTCGTTCTCATGCATAAGCCAAAGTAGCATTAGCAAGGGAAGTTGGATTATTTCTAATGTCTATGACTATCACACATTCCTTGATGAACACAGGTGATGCGTGATCATCCAGGAAGTGCTTCCTCCATGCCTGTACAATCCTCTTATGCAACTCATCAAATGATATATTATATACATACATGATCGGATCATCTGTTAGAAAATTATATATTACAGAGGAATGGAACACATAAAATATATTGTATAAATATAAACACAGAAAACACATAAAACAAGAGAACAGATATACGTGGTTCACGCAATTTGGGCTACGTCCATGGAGAAACAACTAGTCCTTCCTTTTATATTATCCAAAAAAATGAAGAGATACAACCTACAACAGATCCGTTGTAATTACCTCTTCGCTCCCACACAATATCCTCTCTCTTTCTTTCTCAGAATACAAGTCTACATAGACGCAATACAATTTCCTCATATATAGCAGGGTGTTTCCTTCTAGGGCAAAAAAACCTAAACTAAACATAATTTCTACCATCAGATTTATGCCTAATGAATGACCCAGATGGACTACAAAATTACAACATTTTACAAGGCAATTTTACATCTATTTTTAGCTATGGGGGCACTGCTCCCGATTCCCCACCAGGGGGGGTGGGGCTCCAAATAATTGTCGTCATCCCCACTTGACCCCCCTGACAATGCACATTTATAGGTGGCATTGCTTCCACATTACGAACTAGGATCCAATGCAACAATGCGTCTGAATAAAGAAGATAATCAGGCTCCACACCCAACATCATCATCAAGGAGAACAATTGTTCCTTGGTCTCTCGAGAGTGGTTCTTACACTGGAGGTGGTGGAGATTGAGAGGTGACCTCTCGTTCTTGTGGAATAAGGTTAGTTTCTTCATTCTGTGGCTCTTGTTCCAACTCTGTGTCAATCAATTACACAATGTGCTGAGCAAGCTCACGATCCTACATATGTTCACACTCTTCCTCAATTGCCGACTGTTTTGAATCCTCAACCTGTATGGGTGTTGTTTGCTCTGTCATCATGCCTTGCCTTTGTTCTTCTTCCTAATTCTTCTTCTCCTCTCTTTCTCTTTGCCTCATCTCCTGTTCTTCCTTCAAATTCTTCCCCATCTCCTATAGCTTTAGTTCTGCTTCCTGCAACATTTTCTTTTCTCTCTTCCTTCACTTTGTTGTCTTTATCCACTACTCCCTCTTTTCCTCCACTACCAAAACTTCCTTATTCCTAATAGGATGTGCTCTCATCTTGCAAATTTTCTCTACCTCTGGGTTCTTAGAAATATTCCTCTATCCCTTCTCCTGCACTAGATTGTTTCCTATTCTTATTGTTGTTGTTGCCTCCTTTCCTGCTATTGTCTATAGAGAAACTTTCCAATTTGTTTCTATACTAACCAACTCGTGGAGTTTGGAGGAATTGTAGGAGTACCTCCAAGGGTCATCCTCATGCTAGAGAAATGTCATGTGGATCCATCAAAATTACACTCTTGTATAGTGCTCCTTGAAAATACAGTGAGGATCATATGGATTAAAGTCTTTGGTGATGAGCTCGAATCATATTATCTCCTTAGCTTCGATATCTGCATCCTTCAAGTTCTTAATCTCATACAATCTGATCCACAAAGAAAGAGTAGTCCATGGCACCTTATTCTTGTTATGCAGTGCCTCTGAACACCTTATGGAGAGGTGATATGAGACCTCTTGCATGAACAACTTGCTAGTGGCATACTTTGGTAGAATATGTAGAGGATTCTCTCTACCATACACTCTGATGAAGGTGCCACCTAGTGAGGCATAGCAATCTGTGATGTTCACTATCACCTTCATTACTTCTTGTGACATGCAGGGTGCATCCTTCTTGAAGATTAGCTTATACAAAGGGATGATTAAATGTTCAATTATCTTTTCCATCAATCCTCGATAGCTATAGTTAGAAAGAAACTTGCAATAAACATTGATACTAGTCTCCTTAGGTGTCCATGTCCAGCTCATGCCAGGAAATTGGTGTCGGGAAAAGATTGCACCAAGTAAGTATGCATAGACGTAGAATCTTGCTTTCTCATTCTTAGACAGATTATGGATGCTAATCACTTTGACCTTCAACTGATGAGCCAACAAGTCCGACCAATTGAATGTCTTCCCATCATTCACCAACTGGTACACAACGACTGCCCAACTTTTAGGAAAGGTTTATTTATTCTCTTTACTGTATATTCTACATGAAAATATGATCAAGAAATGATAAGCATTCCTAAGAGACTTTGTCTTGTAAACATGATTGGGTTTATGCCTTAAATTTTACACCTCTTTCATGCAGTGATTAACAATGTCTCTAGTGTTAAAAAATTTGGGGGTGGCATAGAAAAATGAATCCATTCGCTTCACTAGCTGAGGTGAATGATATATCTATTGAAATTTCTCCCCCCTGAATGTGGAAATCTCTATCCCACTCACACTACTCAATGTCATAGTCCTTTCATCTGTGTGCGCCAGGGTACCTGCATGCAACCTTATATAATCCTGACTGGTGGATGCTAAGGTAAACATATTGATCCTTTGAGTCTTCCTTGAAGTCATTTGCAAAAGTAATTTAGGGTTTTTTGCTCTAGAAGGCAGCCCCTCGCTATATATGAGGGAATTCCATTACATCTATGTAGGTCTGTATTCTGAGTGAGGAAGAGAGAGGAGATTGACAGTGAAGAGGGAATTACAGCGGATCTGCTATAGGTTGTATCTTTTTAGTTTGCTAGATAATATAAAAGGAAGGACTAACTATTTCTCCATGGACGTAGCCCAAATTGGGTGAACCATGTATATTTGTGTCTCTCTTGTTTTATGCATTTTCTGTGTTTATATTTATGCAATATTTTTTGTGTTCCATTTCTCTGTAATATATAATTTTATAACAAAGTTTTTAGTTTCATAGTTGGTGTTGCTTTGCTACCAACAAGTCTGGACAATACCACAACGGATTCACTTTAGGAACAAAATCATTGCTCAGTTGCCAGAAATCTTGGACAGTACCCCAATGGAGTTACCTGCTTCACCTCTCTATGCAGGAATCCCTTCTCTTCTTTCGGTTTTAATTTAATTTTTCATTTTTTCATTTTCAAAGAACTATGCATGGGAACTTATTTATTTCATGAGGCAGAATAGGGATCCTGAATTATTGAGAGCATAAGTGTTTGTCCCATTAGATAAGGATATTTATATATACCTGTGACATACTTGTTAAGATTTGCCCCCTCTCCTTACTCCACTTTACTGAGTTGACAAGGCTTAACCAAATATAGAAAAATTATTAGAGTAGGCTGTACTAGTTAAGACTGTAAGCATCATGATTCCACCATGACTCTCTCTAAAAGGAACGTATTTTCCATCTTGGTATCATCAAATAGAAGAAATTCAAGATTCTCATAACGTGAGGGAATAGACAGATAACCAAGTGTTGATAACTATATAAGTTCCTCTTGGATTTCACCCTGCTTGTCTAAGAAGCCAAACACAATTTCATGCGGAACTAACCTACGGGTGAAAAAGAAAAAAAACAAAGGAAAGGAGCAAGAAAAAGCAAAACAAATTAAGAAAATCTAGAAAACAAACAAGAAAGCAAAACACTTCTCCTACTACTAACCTAAGAAGAGCATAGGTGAGCTCACGTGAAGTGATATTTCCAATGCAACCATTGACGCATTAGTTGGCCCATGTAGGTTACAACATGATTGATAAGAAAGATATGTGAGAAAACCAAGAAATAAAGATACAACAATGTAAACCAAAATGTTCGAAGCTTGAATGCATCCATAGAAAAGTAAAGATGGAAAGCAATTGAAAGGCACTTTGTAGATGTATGATGGTATCTTGTCACATTGTGCATGGAAGACAAGCATGTACAAACCTTTGAACTTGACAAAGGAGCAAACATAAAGAAAGAAAAGAACTTTTGTTTCACAACATTTCTTTCTACATACGACTCCTCCAATGCATGAGCAATAAGATCGTGTGATTCTCATGGAGGATGTGAAAACTATGAAATAGATTGATTTTTAGTGTAAACAACAGAGTGATGAGGAGTGTGGGGAGGTTCAAAAAATTTCTGATCGGAAATGGAACTAACCTCAAGGCTACGAGAACCTGACATAATGATCAGCTTGGGTTGAAGTGCCTTGACAACTTGAGGATTTTCCAATTCATCAGAAGAGGGATCATCAAAGACCGTTCACTTATAAAGATCAATAGTAGACAAATCATAATCATGAAAAGATCATGACAACCATGATCATAAAACTCAAGATTATGGATAGTGTCTTCCTCATGACTTGATGAATTATAAAGAGGGGATGATGAAAAACAATAAGTTTTACCCTCTATGTTTCCAGAAATGTAAGATGAGAGATTGAGAGGATCTGGGAAGAGATATTTGTCCTCTTCTCAATCGAATGAAGAACTAGCATCACACATGTTCTGCGAATGATCGAAAACAGAAAAGTCTAGAAATGAATTTTCACAAGATGGTACAGAAATGGAATAATCGTGTAAGATGTCAGGATAAAGCGAATGAGGTGCAGACACAAGGAGGTCATCCTTCACTACAGATTCTTGTTCAGACTCCCACACATACTCATAAAAAATGATAGCGTAGGCTGGTTGTGAAACACCAACTCTATCCAGTACTTGATCCTCTTGAACATCACATGTGAGATCCGAGATGGATGAACACAACATACCAAAATCCGAAGGATCAAAGGAACCCGAGGACAGATACTGAGGAGATGAAACCACATGACAACCATCATTCTTGCTGGCCAAATATGCACAAAAATTTTGAGGAGGTGGGGTTGGAGGAGATGGTGACACATCAACAGGTGGATGCTCAACTTCTCCCACCTTGACCTGTGGAGTTAGAGTTGCTTGATTAGAAGGGGATGAAGGGTCACTTGGCAGAGAAACCTTGTTCGACTCATATTCAAAAGCTTTAACACCAAGATATGTTGGGATAGGCTCGAAAGGGTCTAACTCATATGGATTCTTAGAAATGTGACCAAGATACTGAAATATTTCCTCCAAAATTTTCTAGTTAACTTCATCTTCAAGAAATTCATAACATTAATGAAGAAATCGATCGTGAAATTGCCAAAGAGATTCATCACGTAATTTTAACAATTTTTAATTTTTTTGATTAAGTGCTTTACGGTCATAAAGAATCAAATAATGAAGTAATTCTTTTAACATGTGATTAAAAAAGTGTATATATGTTGCAGTCAATGTGTGACACCATTTCCTTGTGCACCCCTCGAATGTGAAAGTGAACAACCCATAGGAAATGTCATTTGAGGGGACATCATGCCTGTCACAGAAGCCAATGAAGGCAACTGTGTGCCTGAACAAAGGTGTTCCATTGTCTCCATTGAACTTGGACAAGTCATCTATAATTCTCGTCAGTACTTCACAATCAGCAACATGAGAGAAACATGTCAGGGTTATGATTTCAAGAGAAGTCATGACATATGTGAAGAAATTCAAAACAAACTTCAATGCCTCAGCTTGTCATCTGGCCCTCCTTCTAGCACCAAACATGTTGAAAGTGATGGAACCACAAACATTAAGGGCATATCCCTAATATGAAGTCCCAACTAGACCTCAAATTGTTTTGTGTAGGAGTCCTAACAGCTGGTGGTAGGGTAATGCCTTGACCGCTATAGTGCATAGAGGTAAGTAAGATCACTTTCGTTGAGAGAAAGTGTGTGACCCTATAGATAGTCAAGTGTGATTCATGGTGATTCTAACACATATAGGGGAAAAGGAAGTGTGCCCATTAGAATCCTATAATAGTACATATCTTGAAAGGAACATACGAGCATAATGAATCACAGGCTAAAATGCAAAGTAGTCCACAAATTAAAGTGATGGGTTGATCCAACAACACACATTCAACATGATTGATACAATTGCATACAAAGTAGTTCATAAGAAAATGCGTAACTTGAACAAAATACATTGCTAAAGCAACCATAATAATCAAACTACAATGACAACATATGCATGAAAGAATGTTGGCTCGGTTATTATTATTATAACTGGAATTTTCATCCATAGATACACCATTAATGACCAGTAGCCCCAATAGTGGAACACTACAGTCAAGAACACCTGCTCCTCTAAAGAAGTATACTCACCCTACACTTTGAAGAATCCAAGGCTAGTAACAATACTCCCAAGCCTTTTCTAAGCCTAAGCCTATCCAAAAGCTTTGCTCCCTAAAATCTTGTTCTATGACTATTTATAACAAAGGGTGGGGTGACCCTTGACATTCCCCTCTATAACTCTTTGAATACCCTCATGAATATTTAAATTCATTACAAATAACTACTATAATAACTTGCTAACCCCATCAATGATCTTACCTCATCCAAATTTCTAGGAGTTTGCAATTCCATGATAGCTCTTATCTTTTTCGGTTCCACTGCTATGCCTTCCTTGGAAACAACATGTCCCTAGTAATGTACCTATGTCTGAAAGAAAGTGAATTTATTGAGTTTTTGATGGTGCTAGACTTGCCAACGGATCTCCCTGATACGAAGCCCAAACTATACCTTAAACCTTTTGGAGTAGAAGTGCCAGTAGTGCATGGTAGTGTAATGCCTCGACCACAATAGGGCGCAAAGGTATGTAAGACAACTTTGGGTGAGAGCAAGTGTGTGACCCTGTGTACATTCAAGTGTGATACATGGGTTTCTAACACATGGAGAGGAAAAGGAAGTGTGCCCCTTAGAGCTTGTAATAGTACATATCTTGAATAGAACACACAAGCAGAATGAAATCACAAGCTAAAATGCAGAGTAGTCAAAAAATTAAAGTGATGGGTTGATTGAACAACATGCATTCATCATGATTCATACAATTGCATACAAACTAGTTCATAAGAAAATGTGTAAGTTGAACAACATATATTGCTAAAGCAATTAGAATATTCCAACTACAATAGCAACATATGCATGAGATAATGTTGGCTCGGTTATTATTATTATAAGTGAAAGTTCTATCCATACATACACCATTGATGACCACCAACCCCAATAATGGAACATTACAATCAAAGTAAACCTACTCCTCACAATAAGTATACTTGATCTACATTGTGGAGAAGTCAAGGCTTGTCACAATACTCCAAAGGATTTTCTAAGCCTAAGCCTAGCCAAAAGCTTGGCTCCCTAAAAGCCTGTTGTATGAGTTATGAGGTTCTAGATATAACAAAGGGTGGGGTGACCCTTGACATTACCCTTTCTAACACTTTGACTACCCTCATGACTCTTCAACTTCTTCACAAATAACTCAATAAATAACATGATAACCTTTCACATTCCACTAATGACACTTGCCATTTAACTTGCAACGTATTTACAAATAATATTACATTTTCCACATGTACGTATGTAAGACAAAATAGGCAAGTAACAGCCTAACAAGACAAAACACTATGAATGAAGTTTGGGGAAAGACCAACTCAGCAACCTCCACTTGGTGCTTCTTAGTCACATATTGATGCCATTCTTGGTAATGTGTGATGATGTCCCCAAACTTCTTAATGGTGTCCTTCTGATAGTGGACTCTTGCCTCCATAGCATCCAAGTATATGGTCTTGGAACTTGTATCCAACTTGTCCTAAAGCATGTGCAGCATGGTGTTGACCATGACAAGACCACTGATTTACTTCTGCATGTTATGTGCATTGAGATCCAAGTCATCCCTAGTGACCTTCTGCCTTAGCTTCTCCATGTACCCATCAACCTCTAGGGAGACTTCGTTCTTGGGTCTAAGTGAGTGGACCAATTGATGGGATCCAATGCTTTCTCACCATGATATCCAAACTCCTGTACAATTATGTATATGAAGCCTACATGTTGTTGATGAATGGGGTGAGCTGCTCATAGTTTTGGATCAATATCTATACCTTTTTTTTCTCCAGCTCTGTCTGTGGCTTCATCTTCTTTGTCAATTGAAGCAGGGCTTCCTTGTGCTGCATTGTCCAATATTGCACATGGGTGATGGTAGAATGTATGTTCTTGATAGTTTGAATAAACTCTTTTCTCAATTGTTATAAGCCATGCACACGGAAAACTGCTTTACGCATGGTGACAAATTCGTAATAGAGCTTCTACATGGTAGTCTCAAGTGTTGATACTTAAGCAAGTATCACTTTCATCATCTCCCCCATTTTGGAAAATTCACTCTGCACTTGAATTTTTTATGCCTCTTTCCTAAAGCCTGTAATTTCTTTGTCATTTGTTCATTCTTGGCTAATAGGAACTTAACATTTTAGCTCGTTTCTCTTGCATAGGCTAAGGTAGCATCAACAAGAGTAGCTGGATGCTTTCTAATGTTTGGAACTATCACCTTTTCCCTGTTGAATGTAGGTGATTCGTGATCATCCAAGAAGTGCTTCCTCCTTACCTATACAATGCTTTTCTAAAACTCATCAAATGATATATTTTACACATCCATGACTAGATCATCATCAAGGAGAACAAATTCTCCTTGCTCGCTCGGGACTAGTTCTAACACTGGAGGTGGTGGAGATTAATAGGTGACCTTTGGTGCTCATGACATAAGGCCAGTGTCTTCATTTTATTGCTCCTATTCCAAATCCATGTCTATCACTTCAATTAGTTTCTAAATCTATTGAACAACTCCTAATCCTACATCTATTCACCCTCTTCTTTAATTTTCGATTGTTCAAATTCATCAACATGTATGGGCGTTGTTTTCTTTGTCATTGCATCTTGCCTTTGTTCATCTTCCTCTTTCTTCTTCTCTTCTCTTTATCTCCTCCTTAGCTCTGGTTCTTCCTTGAACTTCTTCTTAGTCTCCTACAATTTCAGTTTTTCTTCCTGTAGCCTTTATGTTTCTCTCTTCCTTCACTCTTCTATCTTTATCCATTGCTCCCTCTTTGCCTTTGCTACCAAAGATTATTTATATATGATAGGATATGCCCTCATCTTTTAGCTTTTATCTGCCTCTGGGTTCTCAGAAATCTTGCTCTTGCCCATGTCTTGCACTGGATTGTTGCCTATTGTTGTTTTTCTTGTTGCTTCATGTCTTGCTGTTATCTATAGAGAATACTTCCAAGTTGTTCTTATACTAACCGGATTGTTGAGTTTGGAGGAATTGTAGTAATGCCTCCAAGGGTCCTCCTCGTGCCAGTGAAATGTCTCGTGGATCCATGGAAAGTAAAGTCTTTCATAATGTTCCTTTCAAATACCATGAGGATCATACATATTGAAGTATTTGGTGCCGAATTCAAATACTACTATCTCCTTAACTTCAACATCTGCATCCTTCAATATCTTAATCTCATACAATCTGATCTGAAAATGAAAAGTGGGCCATGGTAATTTCTTCTTCCTATGCAGTGCTTCTGACAACCCTGTGGAGAGGTGATATGAGACCTCTTGCATGAATAACCTTTCAATAGCATACCTTGGTAGAACATGCAAAGGCTTATCTCTGCCATACACTCTGATGAAGGTGGCACCTGGTGAGGCATACCAATATACGATGTTCACTATCACCTCTATTGATTCTTGGGACATGCAAGGTGGATCATGCTCAAAGATTAGCTTGTACAATGGGATGATGAATTGGTCAGTTAGCCTTTCCATTACTCCTCGATAGTTGAACTTAGAGAGAAGCTTGCAATAAACATTGATGATAGTCTCCTTAGGTGTCCATGTCTAGCTCATGCCAGGAAACTGTTGTTGGTCACAAATTACATTAAGTAAGTATGCAGACATTTAGAATCTCTCTTGCTCATTCTTAGGTGGATTATGGGTGTTAATAACATGGATCTTCAATTGATGAGCGAATAAGTTAGACTAGTTGAATGGCCTCCCATCATTCACCAACTGGTCCGACATGACTGCACAACCTTTAGGAAAGGTTTATGTGTTCTCTTAACCATATATTCTGCATGCAAAGATGATCAAGAAACGATAATCCTTCCTGAGAGACTTTTGTCTTGTAAACATGATTGGGTGTTTGTCTGAACTTTTAATACTCTTCTACCCAGTGGTTAACAATGTCACTAGAGTTCACAAACATGTGGTTGGAATAGAAAAATGAATCCGTGCACTTCACCGACTGAGGTAAATGATACATCTGCTGAAATTTCTTCACCCTGAAAGTGGCAAGTTGTATCTTGATGGTACAGATCAATGTTAGAGTCCTTTTATATGTGTTTCAGACTATCCAGCTGATAATTTTCACACATGTGAAGATGGGGTGCTGACATGAAACCTTGCATAATCCTGACCGGTAGATGCTAAGCTAAAATTTTTGATCCTCTATGTCTTCCTTGAAGTCCTCTACAAAAGTATCCTTGATTTGATGCCATGGTAATGTTATACCCTTCTCAATGAACAAATGAGTGTCTGTGTAAACTGGTAGATTAATTATTGTCTTCTCAACTACTTTCCTAGTACTTCTCTTGATGGTTTCCGTTGATGCATCTATCTCGGAGGTCATGTTAAGTATAACTGCTAGGGAGATGCTCAACAAATAATGTACCTGGGGACAAAGAGGACACTCATTGCAGGAAAATGTTGGCTTAAGGCCAAAAGTAACTTCAAGACAAAACCAAATGACAAACCAGGCTCATGATGGGACAGACTACATAATTATTATTCACAAAGGTCCCCATCTTCTTGCTATAACTGTGCATTACACATTCCCAGTAATCAATGGGGAGGCTTGCTGACTGGAACTGTGTAATATCCAGCTCAGTTTGGGCAAAGGCCATGAGAGACTACACATTGCGCATTCTTAGTGGCCAGACTGGGAGGCTGGCTCCTAGAACTACGAGTGTGCAGTTGGAGATAGGACATGTCAACCTCTATGCAATTCTAGAAGACAAGGAAAAGGCCTTGAGCTCTAAGAATACATAGTACATGCAAGGGAGTGCAAGAGCTAGGAAAGGGGAGCCAAGATCTGCCTAGGTGGAGCGTGAGCTTGAGTAGATCTGAATGATGGTGTCATGATGAGTGCATATCTAACTAAGTGAATATGCATGCAAGTCAAACAAGTGCAGGAATAAATCAAACTGAAATAAAATGAAGCATGTGAAGGGAGTCATCGTAAAGATGATTGTCAGTGCAAAAATAGGGTGATCAATGCAACATTTGGGAAAGGCAATGAAAAAATTGAAAGAACACTTCTACAAGCTAAAAAAAAGTTAAAACAACAGCAGTCATTTGACAAAGAAAGTGAAACAAAACTCTCACAATCTAAACAAGCAAAAGTGATAGGAAAAACGATAAAAGACTAGAAAAGCAAAACTTACCCAAAAAAGTGATGATAATCACACCGAAGGTTCCCTGATCTCCTCCGAAATGCCAAAGCTCTAAGATCGAATGTGAAAATGATATTTGGTAGCATCAACTAAATATATTTGGTCAATTTTATCACTCAAAGGCCACAAGTCAAGGAAAAAGCGACACTTGCCAGCATTTTCCAAAATAATTCAAGTTTCTCGTTTGGGTTTCTAAAATTAGATCCCTATTTTTAGGTATTCATTCTCACTTTTTTATTTTTAGCGAAAATATTTGATGCATTTCTGAGAGAGATTGCATAGTTTTGGGAGGAACCAAGCAATTCTTTGGTTCATGCACTGGGTAATGTTTAAGCAGAAAGGCTTCTATGCAATTTTTAGGTTGAGTGGCTCTCAAATCCCTCTCATGCTCTGCATAATTTCCAACCTCAAGGGTGGCTGTCAACTAGCACTGTGCAATTCCTGGGCTCAAGGCTCACTCTCATCTTAGACTGTGCAATTCTCGAGAGCAAGGTTGGTTGCCCTCAAGGATTGCGCAGGTCTCTAAGGCACACTTGGAACTGGATGGAAACCAAGTCAGGAGATCATCTTGTGGGTTAGATAGTAAACCAAGTAAGAAATACAAGCCAAGATGCAAAGGATGAGGCTCAATCAAACCATAAGTACCTGGATCAGTGCAATATGAGTTGTTGTGATTCAGAAGATAGGCTCCAAAATGAAGCATAGGAAAAAATTTAGAGGGTTCTTGTAGCCATTACAACATGATTTTGGCATACAACTGACATTCCCTAAACAATCTCAACATTGATACTAAGTTTTTGACATGTTCTTCCTCATTCTTAGAATATATCAATAAATCATCAATGAATACAATAACAAAATTTTCCAAATAGGGACTCAACACACTATTCATCAAGCATATAAGAGTATCTGGAGCATTAGTTAAACCAATGGAACTACAAAAAACTCATAATTTCCATACCTAGTCCGAAAAGCAGTCTTGTAGATGTCCTCTTCTTTAATGTGTACCTGACGATATCCCAATCTCAGATCAATCTTTGAGAACATAGTTGCTCCCTTCAACTAGTCAAAAAAATCATCAATCCTCAACAATGGATACATGTTCTTGATAGTCATGCTATTCAAATTTCTATAATCAATACATAACCTAAGAGTACCATCTTTCTTCTTCACAAACAACACTAGTGCAGCCCAAGGCAACACACTTGGTCCAATGTATCCCTTGTCAAGAATTTCCTTCAACTACAACTTTAGCTCCACTAAATCTAGTGTACTCATCCTTTATGGTGCCTTTGGTGTTGGTGCTACGCCTTGTACCAAATCAATAGAAAATTCCACTTCCCTATGAGGTGGAAACACTGAAATCTTTTCCATGAGCACATTTTGAAAATGTTGTAAAATTGGATACCTCCCCAAGACATCTGCATCCTCAACTTCCTTGCCTTTGTCACTAGAAATATTCACTTCAAATAACACACACCCTTTTCTGCGACTATGCTTGGCTTGCATAGCTGTCACCATTCTAACTGATGTTTCCTTCTTCTTACCCTACACAACTATTTCTTCCCCATTGTCATCTAAGCACTGAATAGCCTTGTCATAACAATCCACCTTAGTCCTATGAAAAATTAGCCAATCCATACCCAAAAGCATACTATATTATCCCAACATAAGTACATTCAGATGTGTTGATGTAGGAATACCATTCAACTCAAATGCACAAGATCTTACCCATTGATGAACTCTCTTCATTGTATCTATAGCCATCTGCGCTAATCAAGATTTTGCATGCACTTATTTATTTAAACCACACTTATCTACCAAGCTAGGATTAAGATAATTATGATTAGATTTAGGGTCAATCAAAATAGAAACAACTTGATTAAAAGTACTACCATCCACCTCGATAATATACACCTGATGATCTTCCTGCTTGTTATCTAGTGTTACGTAGAATTGTGGAATAATTTGTCCAACATCCCCCATTGTCTGAACTTCCATTGCACTATAGATATAGATCCTACCACCCTGATGTTGTCGAAAATATCTTTTGCGATGCTCTCCTCCACAAGTCCAACCCTATAAAGGTTTCCTATCACCGCCCTTGTTCTGCTCCTCAGATCGAAATCCATTCCCTTTGTAATATGCACTGAACGTATTAGGTGGTGTTGAATTCTCTTTGTTACATGTGTCCCAAGGTCTTGTTCGCTTCTTATTACATTTTCCTTTATTCTTCTCAGTACCTTTCTAAACCTGCTTAGTCTCATATTTGTGATTTGATTTCTCATAAAAATTCTTCATATTCTTGATGCATTCCTCCAATGATCTAGGCTCATTAAATTCAATCCTATATTTTAATGTTACCGAGAACCCACTTATTAATCTCTGAATCTTCACTTTCTCCTCCTTAAGATAAGGCACATACCTCAAAAACTCCATGAATATTCTAGTGTACTCATCATCGGTGACAGATCCCATCTTCATCTCATAGATCTCCTTTTCCCTATCATCATACTATCTCTCTAATATATACTTCTTCCTAAAAAATCTCTCAAACTCACTCCAATTCAACTCCACTTCATGATTACCTCTGTCATTCTTTACATCTTCCGACCATACGTTCACTTCATCTTTAAGATTGAATGTAGCTATTATGGCATTCATGTTCTTTGCGTAATATTTCAATTTGAAGAACCTATTCATCCCAAGAAACCATGCTTCTGCATCCTGTGACTTCTTCATTTCCCCATAAAATGTAGGTGGCTTGGCTTTCTTAAAATCATCTATCAAATATCCCTTGTTACTCCTATAAGGATGATAATGATGATAACCTTGAAACCTGTCTGAACTAGAACTAGAGTAAAGCCCATGACCACTACCTCGTCTATCGGGTGTATCTAGGAACTTTCCATCTCTTACAGTGTCATCTTTATCCAACCTGTGCCTACCATGTGGCCTCCTACCATATAGTCCATTAGTCATATCACCCTGTCCATGATTGATTCTAATCGATCCTTGTCTATGTAAGTATGATAAGCTATGAATAATCACCACATTTCCCTCTTCTTGTTTCTCCTATTCCCTTGAAAGTCTCTCTTATGATTGAATGATTCAATCATTATCTTCTTCGCAACTCCTTATTTCTGCCTTCAAAATTCTGAAAGTTTCGACTATGTTAGGTGAATTCCCATCACCATGTTACTCATCTGATCTATAAGGAGAATCTCGTGAGTTGTAGTCTACCATATTGCTTGTCATCTTTGATTTTCTCTTCCTACATGGTATATCATGTAAGCTAAATCCAATTATAAATAGACCAACATACCTCAGTGTAGTCCAAGGGAGGATATATCATCTGCAAGATGAACCAAATTAGCACAATACATGTATAATCTAATCATCAGAGTATATAGACATCATATCAATCATCATCCCAGTTACCATGCATTATTCCACAACTTCAACACTAACTACGTACCATGCATGCATAACCAACATATGTATGAAACACATGCATAAAAAATATATATAAACAACAGCATCATTCATAATGAACAAATCCTCACAACAACACCATCAAATTCCGTATGGCATCACAATGACAACCATGACCATCACCATGTATACAAAACAAGAACATAGACCATAAAAATAACGAAACATATGAAATATACATGTACACATGACAACACATTCATACAAGGAGAATGGAAACCAGACATCACCCAAGGAGAAGAGAAAAATGCTCTGATACCACTATGTAACGCCCTCCTCCCACATTTACCCAAGCTAACTGGTCCACTGGGGTAAACATGTGACGAAGAGTTACTATGATACGATTCAAATCCTCAAGTACAGTTAAGGAAGTTGAATTGAAAATATAAGAGGTTAATTTGACCTTCTTTAGGAGCTACAAAACCTTCAGAAGAGAACCAACCCTTTTAAGTGCCAAACTGTTGAGACAATTTGATATTTTTTTTATCTAGACCCACATTCGCTGCCATGACAAGCCATGCATGTGACTGAGACCCTCCAATCACTCCCACAACAAGGCATGCATGCAACTGTGGCTTTTTTCATGCAGTTCTTTGTGAGCGACCCTGAATTTTGTGCCACTTTTTCAGGGCTAGGACTCATGCCATTTCCCATAACTTCATGAAACTTCTAGAAAATATATTTAACACTAAGATAAGGTTACTAATACAAAAATTTGACCAAGGAATTGATCTAACCTCTAATATCCATGTTAGGCCTTTTTGTCAAACATATCGTCAACATGAAATCTACAGGTCATAACAATAGATTTCAACATAGGGATCTCATACTTATCTAAGAATCATCAAGGAGGATTGATACCTCCTCCCAATAGCTACATTATTATATATTAGGCCATTCATTCATTATTATTTCCTCCACTAATCATAATATGATGAGAGCCATATATTAATATTATCATAAAACATGCTCATAAGTAACAAATAACTAGAGATATATCAATGATGAAGCACCGCTTAAAGAAACATAATGAAAAACAAATTTACACATCAAAATACCAAATACAAAAGCACTCTTAATAAGATATGAAAATAAAACCAAGTCAGGGACTTCCACATACCACTCGACCATAGATTGGGGTAAACCATATCACTCTTTCAACAAATCACCTTTCCACCATATTCCAAGCATGGTTGTGGAATCTCATGAAACAAATCAAACAAAACAAAACTCGGGATTCCAAAGGCCAAATTGCCTCAACCCTAAACTAATGATTCCACATCATGGTCGGGCATCAGTAACCATCACCAGATCTGTCTCTACCAAAGTTTTCTAGGTCTCTAAAGCATTTGTTCAAACCAAGGCTTCTAGGACAAGTAACTCAACCCACAATTGTTGTCGGTATTTAGAGTGTTTGTCCAACTAGGGCTTCCAAGACTAGTAACTCAACCCATCAAGGGCTCTAGAGCATTTCTCCAACCAAGGCTTCCAGGAATAGTATCTCAACCCAAGTTGTTACAAGGCTTCTAGAGCATTTGTCCATCAAAGGCTCCAAGAATTAATAACTCAACCGATAACTATAAGGAACATGACAAACAACCATAAAACTAAAGGAAAGAAACACAATGCCATGGCTGTGAAGGAAATAGAAAGGCTAGGAAAAACCAATATCAATCCATGAAATCCTCCAGGCCAATGAAAAATCATATCCAAGAAACCACATCCATGTGCCAAGCATGTCAAAACTAGCAACGAAATCATAGTACTTGCAAGCGAAACCCACTATCGTTGCGAATGTAAATGTCTTCTTACACTTTCTTTCTCCTCTTTTTCCTTCTTGATCCAAATCCCAAGTATGCCACATTCCTCCAAGAATTCTCCAAGAAAACTCTAAGTGTCCAAGAGTATGATAGATCCAAGCTAAAACCAACGAAAAGCTAACACTAACAAAAGGTTAAGAATTCATCCTCATAAGCCTTTTTATTAACGAGGACTCTATTTTCTTCATTTTCCATTATTTCCTCCATTTTGCTCCTCACATTCAACATGTGATGTTTTACCTTCCTTTTCTCCTATTTTCCATTATTTTCATAAATAAGATGCCAATTAATGCCTCTTTTACTTTTCAAAGCCTTGGACATTCCCTTTGCCAATTTCCATAACCATTAATTAGTCACAAGTGATCACTACTACTATGTTTTGCCCAACATTCAACTTGGAATACATGTCCCATTAACTTGTTATTGCTTTTCCTTTATTAACTTTATTACATGGATTTTTGACCAGGGTTGTTATCGTTTCAACTCAAATAAACATTACTATAGAGTATTTTGATCATCAATAGAATTTAAGCACTCTAGAGTTGGTGTGTAAAAATAAAAAATTTGTATAAACTATAGATGGCTAGTTGAGAAAATAAATTCCTTAATGGAAGCATGGAATCAATTCACTAGAAAAGGAAGTGGAGAAACTAAGAAACTACATACCATATTTCAACATAACTTAGGGAAGGGGGAGCTACAATAAGCTCAATTGGAAATTTACGGGTTGAATAATGATATTCAACAACTCAAACAAGACAAAAATTATTTGTGTCATTTAGCCCATGTATTGGTGATAAAGAGGAAGATAAGAATTATCCTTGTGAATTTTACCAAAATAATAATTTACTAAGTGAATGGGATAATTTGGACCCAAATCCTCATGTGGGTGATCTAGGGGGATGTCAAAAAATTACCATTTCTTTCTACTATTTGTGGTTTACAAGCCCTTGGTTTTGGAAAACAACGGTATCAGCCATGGTATTTGAAAGCTAGAATAAAACAAAATAAAAATATAATTCTACAATTATATTTTGCATTTACAAGCATTTTTTAGTATTTTACCATAGTGATTTATGGTATTCACCTATAGTTTTTTGTACCCCATGATATTTTAATTATAACAAAAGTGCATGACCCTAGGTGAAGCAAGAAAAACAAATAATATAAATATGGGCCTTCACCATTTTAAAGCTATGAAATTTCTCATGATATTTTTTATGACATTTTCACCATTTTATTTAAATAATTAATCTCTTTACATCTTATTATTTCCTCTACAATGTTTCTTTTTACCACTTATGACGTATTCTATTGTCAATATTTCCTCCACTTTTTTTTTTCTTTTTTTCTGGTGGTTCAGACACACCCATGGTCACTGGGTGGCTGCTATATCCACGGAAATATTTGAGCTTGATCAAGTATCAAGCCCCGTGGCCAACAGCTAGGCCTAACCCCAAGGGTTTCGAGGAGAATTGACCTTGTGACCTCCCGAAAGGCGAGGCACTTATTTGACCAGTTGAGCTAACCCTTGGGGCTTGATATTTCCTCCACATTGTTTTCATACGATTATGATATATTCTATTCTCAATATTTAGTTTCATTCCTCAGAGAGCTTAAATCAATGCTATCAAAGCAATTTTCTCCTTTTCATTTCCTAGCATATGTTCCATATGAGGTCAAGGTATAGGGAGTTTAATTTTAAGCTAATTTTGACTAAGGATAAGCACTCTTGCTAGCCCAAGTGACCTACTTTGGTGGAAGAAAAGAGAGATGATGGAGCAATATAGCCTATCAAGTCATTGGTCAAGTAAACACTTGGATGAAAGAGGAATTAGATGATGGACATTTTTTCTCATATCCTTTAGCTATTGCAAAAACTAGCTAAGACACCTTCAACAAGTAGTTATTTTGGGAGTTGTGACAACCTTAAAGATACAAGTTAGCATTGATATCCTTTTATTCAAAGGAAAAATAGATGCGAATGTGATAGATAGTTGGTTAAATATGTTAAAGAGCTATTACTATTTCTAAAAAAGATGGCAATGAGAATATCACCTTCGTGTTCTTGAAATCCCTTCCCCATGCCAATTATTGGTGGGAAGGTTATTGGGAGAGACATAATAAAGAAGATTCTTGTATATTCAATGAAAACCCCACTTGGGCCACTTTTTGATTCCATCAAGGAGGAATTATACCATAGTGGGAATTATGATTAACAGTACATGAGATGGACAAATTTGTGACAAGAGAGAGATCTGAAAATGCTATGTTGCCAAAATATTTTTCATACTTTGTGCTCAAAGTTGAGTATTAAATACTCTAAGTGACACCTAGTTTTGAAGTATCATATTGGCCTACATATGTTTATCCAAAAGGAGATATATCTCCTAAACATCTCCTCACTAAGGGCTTCTTATTGACATGTTGTCAAACTAGAGAAGAATATGAATAAATGGAAGAACAAGGGATTTTGGTTTACAAATCCACTATAATAGAAGCCTAGAAAAGGAGGCCCTAACTAGAAAAATTAGGCGGAAACTAAGGAGTGTAAACCTCAATATAACTATCCAAAGTAACAGGAAATGAAGAGTAATAGGAAGTCAAATAAGGACAATGGAAATTAGTGTGATTTCTATAGAATCCCATACCACAACATTGATGAATACAACTCGAAATAATCATTGTTGGATTTAATTAGAGTGAATGTAACAACCTTGGTGAAAATTCCATATATATATATATATATATATATATATATATAGATATATATATGGCCAAGGTGATGGGACATGTATTCCAAATGGAATGGTGGGGGAAATATCCTAGTGGATGTTGATTTAGTCTATTAGGGAAAAGGAAATTGGTAAAGGCAATGGCTAAGGCTTTGGAAAGGAAGAAAAGGCATTTTGGCACATTTATTTATGAAAATAAAGGAAATTAGGAGGAAATGAAGGTGAAAGGTCACAGGTTACATGTGAGGAGGAAATTGAAGGAAAATAATGGAAAATGAAGAAAATGGAGGCTTCATTCATAAAAAGGCTTATGAGGACCAGTGGATAAGATTTTGATAAGTTTTGGTGGATCTCTCTTCTATTCTCTGTCCCTCTCATACTCTTGGAGACTTAGATTTTTCTTGGAGCACTCTTGGAGGGTCTGAAATACTTAGATTTTTTAAGCAAGAAGGCAAAGGAAGAGCAAGAAATAATAAGAGGGCATTGGGATCAACAACTACATAATATTTTATTGTAGGTACTGATTGGCATGTATGTTTCCTTTAGTAGTTTTGGCATGCATGGAACATGTATATGGTTTCTTGGTTGTGATCTATCATTGGCATGGAGGATTTCCTAGATTGATAGTGGATTTCCTAGCCTTTCTATTTCCTGGATGGCCATGGTGATTGTGGGTTTACTTTGATTGTTTTTTTCCTTGGTTCTCATGTTTCCTTAGCTTGGGTTGAGTTACTAGTTCCTGAAGCCTTGGTTAGACAAATGCTTTAGAGCCCTGTAACAACTTGGGTTGAGTTACTAGTCTCGTAGCCTTGGTTGGACAAATTCTTGGAAGCCCTTGGTGGGTTGAGTTACAAGTCCTAGAGCCTTGGTTGGACAAACATTCTGGATCCCGAAACCATCGGTTCAGTTACTAGTACTTGAATCCTGGTTGGAAAAAACACTCTAGAGTGCTGAAAGGCTTGGATAGAGATCGATGTGATGATGTTTTTGGTGATGTCTAACTGTGAGGTGGAATCACTGTTTGATGGGTTGAGGTGGATGGCCTATGGAAGCCCTAGATGGTTTTTATTGATGTGTTCTATGATATCCCACATTCATGCTTGGAATATGGCATGCAGGTGAATGTCTGAAGAGAGATTTTGCCCAACCATTCTACTGTGAGGTGGAACGTGGAAGTCCCATCTTAGGTTTGGATTTTGAATCATTAATAAAAGGTTATTTATCCTTGTATCTCTATGAGTGTTATGATGGATTATATGTGGTTTATATTGATGTGATTTCATTGATATTTATGTCCCTATTATGTTGGTTATTTACATGCTTTACGATAGCAACATGAGTGGCTCTCATCATGTTCTTACTTATTGAATGACCAATGTATCTATGACCTTATGGATCAAATGGCAACGATTGTGATAAGGAGACAATGCTTCATAGCGATTCTCAGATAAGTATGAGACCTATATGCTCAAATCTATTATTTACACCTGTAGTTTGCATACTTACTTAGTATTTGAAAAAATGCGTATCATGGTGTTGATGCCCCGAAATTCGTTGCAACAACATCGGGGAAACCACCCGGTCCGGAACTTAGTGCAGCTCCTTTTCCGTTTGGAATAGTGGCTCCGACTGGGGATAATGGGACCAGTTTCCCAAAGATTATAAGTAAACGGGATGGATGAATGATTTACGATGTAAGGTGATAATAAATAAATAACTAAACTACAAAAGAAATATAATAACTATAAGCTAATCCCGGGACTTATCGATTCATTTGAATACAGCGTTTGATAATTTAGGCTTACTGGCAGGCATATAGATGACACTAACAATAAGCATAAATGTTTAAATCATTTAAGATTGCTCTGCATAAGTAGTTATGCAGAGCGATAATAGCGAATTACTGTACTCAGTCATTTATATCATTGTTACGCGCATGATTAAAAGAGATAACAAATCACAAAACATTCAATAGTGATATGAAATGCAGACTTGCTGTTATATTGCATACATGTAATCAACAATAGCAAAAGTAATAACACAGCAATTCATATTATAGAAAAGAGAACAGATACAGATAATAGTACCATGCAAGCTGTTTGATCAATCCAATATATTAATCGCTATGTCGCGGTTCCTCCTTCAGACCAGAAAGCATTCCAAGCAAACGACAATAGTGCACAATTTACTTAAAACAACCTTCCAAGTAAAATTAAGAACCAGTGGTCGAGTTTCAAAAAAGAATATAGACTGAAGCACAATAGTGAAACTTCAGCCTTTAAGTCTTTTACAAAATTTTACGACCCTTTCCAAAACAATGAAAGGATCTATAAATACTATGCTAATCTAAAATATCTAAATATCTAAAACTGAAAAACAACTAAATCGGCATTAACAAATATCATTTTGTATTTTGGTGATTCGGCAGTCGGCGGCGATGTTTCAGTCAGAGGTCTCTTTGCCTTTACTCCTTTGCTGACATATCGCCAGCATTGGCTCTACTTCTGGTGGAGTATTGAGGCGTGAAGTCAGCTGTGCATCATATGTGGCATCTCGAATATCGGCAATCAGGTATCGGAGAGCATCTGTTAGACAATTAAGAGCCGACCTTTGAGAATGTGTTTTAATCAGAAAAAGCCAGTATGAATCGGCGGTCAAGGTATTTACTCCAGTAATTAACCGCCCTTGTTTCTCCAGATCAGGGTAATTCCTGAGCTCCAGCATATTTGCCGTTGTTATGTTTCCAGGTGTGCATTGTGAAATCATGTTTGCCAGATACAATGTATCATTGACTAGATTGATCATGTTACTGGCAATCATTTTGCATCTGGAGGCTGCTCTTTCTGCTTTCATCATCTGTGTGTTCCATTCCATGAAGAGTATGTCCTTGTATGTTACACAGATTCGGGAGAAATTTGCGGCTTGCCCTTCTGGAGAGTCTTGCCATTCAATATATTCTGTTATATCGTCTTCAGCCTGATCCAACTTACTTCTGGCTTTCTCGATTTGTTGACACACTGCTGTAGATGTTTCACATAGTGACTCAGCTTCAACAAGTTGTTGGCATAAGATCCTGATTTGAGATATCAGTGTGCTATTTATTCGAGTTGCCTCTGCTCTGAAATCATTGATACTCTTGGCACTCTTAATACCTTCAAGCTGAGCTGATAGCTGAATTATTTGCTCGTCTTTAGCTTGTATCATCAGCTCATTCGATGCCTTCAACTGGGATAATGCCTCTGACAATTCTTTTGCTTTCTGAATGCCACTTTGGTCTATCCTCAGTTGTTCAATTTGCTGGGTTAACAAATGATTCTCTTGTTGTTGGGCCAGCAATTGTTCCTCTGCCTGTGCTGCCTTATTCCTTGCCTCTATCACTTCTGCTTGTAATGCGTATATCTCATGCTCTTTAGTCTTCAAAAGAAGACTTACTTCGGATGCTTTGTCAATAGTTGCCACTGAATAAGCTCCCGCAAATTGCGATAGCTTTGTCAGATCTTCAGAGGGATCCAATTCTCCCTTCCAGACCACATTGCCCGTGATTGTTTGCTCAGGCAAAATAGAAGGTTGATCAAGCCTTCGCCTTTTCCTCGAGCGCCTTACAACGGCTCTGTGCTTTGGGCTGTAGAAAATGTCTAGAGGAGGAATTTCCTCCACCTGAAGATCAATTTGATCGGATGGGTCTTGAGTGATTACCTCTACATTCTGTACCATGGGTGAGCCGCTGGTTACCTCTAGAACTGGAGAAGAAGTAGTATTAGGAGTCTTAGAGGCGTCTGAGTCTTTGGAGGCTTCCTTACCACTTATGATGGAATCGAATTGGTTCCATTCTTTAATTAATTCAGGATCAGTAGAGATTTGCTCACTTTGTTCTTTATCCCGTTCAATCCTCTGCTGTTCCTCCAATGCCTTCCGCTGTTGCTCCTCATGTGCTCTTTGCTGCTGTTCCTCCAATTCCCTTTTCTGCCTATCTTCCAGTTCTTTCTTTGCTTTCTCTTCTTCTTCTCTTTTCCTCTGTTCTTCTAACTCCTTTTGCTTTCTTTGCTCTTGTTCAATTTGTGCTTTTTGCTGCCTTTCTATCTGCTCTCTTCTTTGCTTCTCTGCTTGCAGCTTGTTTTGCCTTTCCTCCTATTGTCTATCATATTCTTTAGTTGTAACAGGAGATAGGTGTATTTGCTGCTGACCAGGCTCGCTTGAGGAGGATGTTTGGGCTGTGGATAATAAATCTAGAGGCAAAATTTGCAACCTTTGCTTTCTAAGTTTATTAAATTCAGTTAACTCCTCATCTTCATAACTCAATTTAGCAAGTTGTCTGACTTGGCTTATTGAATCGGCACTCATGAACAGGTCGTCAAACTGGTCTTCTTGATGAACAACCTTTGACAGTTTGGCCTGTTCCAAGGCAATGAAAGCAGTCTTTTTTGGATCATAGAGTCTATTTGGAATAGAAGCCAGGGATATCAATTGGAGTTTTGCTGCTTCCTTCTCTGCATGCTTGTAATTCAGCAGCGTATAAACTCCAATTCTTAAAGGAAAAGAGGGCCATCCTCTCTTTTTCTCCTCTTTGAGAGTTTGTGTGACACCCTCAGACATAATCTGGTAGGAGATTTCCCGGGCTAACAATTTATCTGGGACGTACAGGGGGAGGACATGTGGCTTAGCTTTGCTTCCAAAAACTCTAATATAGGTAAAATGTTCTTCGCCGAACCAATGGGCTACGGCTGGGAGATCAAAAGAAGCTTCATAGGAAATTATAGGGATAGGTCTGTCAAAAATAGAATAGTGAACGGGAACCATGAAACCATTGCAGATTTGATATAAATGGTCTTTGTGAGAGGGTTTCCACAATTTCCGATGGTACAAGTGAATGGGTGTTGGGTCATGGGTTGTCCATCTCCAACCAAGGACAGGAAACTCAGAATTAAAACAAAGGGTATCCATAATGTAAGCAGAGTAATAGAATGGTGGGATTTTTCTCTCAGTGACTCTGGTTTTGGCCCTAAACTCACGAATAGCCATGACCAATTTATCAGACAAAATAGTGGCCCAATCCATGATTATACTATTGACGGCTGCTTCCATTAAAGGAACCATATCAATATGAATATTTGCAGAGTCATGAAATCCCCACAATCTACACATCATAATCCCGGCGTAGCAATAAGGTGAAGCCAAAGAAGCATTGGAGTACTTACCCGACATATCATGCTTGTGTTTAGTTGGATTCTGCCTCCACTCTCGGAGAGGTTCGGATGGCGATTCATTCTCCTTCGCGAATTTCTCCAAAAAGGCTCTATTATAGACTAGCTCGGGTTGAGGCAAATGATACATCCGTCTCAAGTCATCAGGCTTGAAGGAACCGAAAATACTTCCATCCTTAGTATGGAAGGTTCTATCAGTGAGAGTAATTTCTTCAATTGCCCAACGTACCACATCAGTATAAGGCAAGACTTGTTCTCTGGCTGCTATTCTGTGCAGAAAGGAGTCAGCCAAATCTTTAAGAGTTGCCTCAGACTTTCTTAGTTCATCCACACTAGCCTCCGTTACTGTCTGTTCTGGTTGTTCTGCTTCTAGCAAATTGTATGTACCTTGCCATGTAGTACCAGGAAGACCAGTGCATGTAGTATCTGAGATTAAGCCTTTCTTTGAAACCATAGCAGCTTGGCCTGAGACAGTTGTTGGAGTAGAACCTGCCACCTTTTTGAACTTCTTTCCCATCATATTCAGACTCCTCTCGGTTGAATTCTACACAAATGCAAGAGAAATCGTAACAAAGAAATAACAATGACGATCCATAACGGGATAGATATATAACTTGAAGCGTGGTGAGATTAATTCTAAAAGTGGCTGCGGATCTAATGATTTGAGAGGGCACCGCAGATGCAATGATGGTGATTTTACGGCCTGCAGCTTCATAAATGACCATTACTTAAGTTATTAAACCGAATGACCCCTTAAAGCGTGCAATAGATTTCTTCAAAGGTCTAATCGTAATTGCTCGTTAATTCGAAGGGGCAAAGCTTTAAATACGCATGCATTACCTTATCCCTTTACTTAACGGCATTTTGAAATTTGTGCTTTTGTCAAATCAGATTTAAATATAACTTTAATGCTTTGAAATAATCATCCTTTTATTAGGAGTTCTGGTCATCATTAAGCGTCATCGCATCGCATCGGGAGTGTGAGTGACATTATCATTTGGGAGAGATCTTGGCGAATGCCGATTGCGACATTGTATCATATTAGCGTGCGAACATAATCCCTAAATGCATATCAATTGATTTACCGACTACCGATAGCGATATCACATCACATCGGGAAAAAGATCTGAACGTCTTATGAAGATGTATGGGATTCTGCCAACTACCGATAGCGATATCGCATCGGGGAAAAGATGTGTGCTTTTTCTGTGTGTGCATTGGCTATCGCCGATGGCCGATAGCGATATCGCATCGGAAAGAACCAAGGTAGCAAACGGTCTTGCGATTGCCTTTTCGGACTTAACCAAAAATTGCTTATTATTTGTTCAAAAAGGCTTTTGTTAACAAATTCATTTGATTATCATACCTTTTTCGAACAAATTCATTAATGCCAATTAAAATTTTTAAAAGGGACCCATTTCATATGTTAATTGTTTGTGATAAAAATATTATGAAATGGGGGGTTGTTGTAGGGCACAACAATTGGCGATTCGCTGGTAGAACCAGTTATCTCTGGACTAATAAATATACTTACACCTTTTCAAATAGAATCTTTATAAAGAAAGGAAACTTCTAATATAACTAGATGTCTATTGATTTTGAATAAAACAGGTTTCTTCATTTGACTTCCTCTTTTTATAAACACACTTTGAGTTTTGAAACAAGTCCTTATTGGTTCATAAAAGTAAAATAGAAAACTTCTCCATATCAGCTTTTTAAAATAAACTCCTCTGTCACAGGTAGAGCCTCTGCTGCCAGCAAACGTTCATAGTCTCGGCAGGGTTACCTTTTAACCATGTCATTGTCCATTGTTCCATTCACTTAAGAGTGTGACTAAACAGAATGAATTCAAAAGATATTTTTGTATTTTTTGAATTTCACTTTCTTCTTTGCTTAAGATAAAAGCCATTGTCCTGGTTTGGTGGCCAGATAACGACAATGCCATTCACGGGTAGTAATCAAACTGAACAAGCTGGCTCGTGATGAGACCCCTTGTCTTGAAATTTCAAGCCATTACCCTGTTTGGTATGCAGTTTTGGTAATGTCAGTTAAATTATTTTTCTATGAACATGGTAAGCAGGCTTGTAATAAGACCTCTTATCTTTGATCTTTTATATTTTAGAATTACACTCTGAGAAATCATAAACTTTTAGTGAATGGGATGAACAACTATCTTCTTAAGAGTAAACGGATGACAGGTTTAAGAGTTAAAGATGCTGAAGATGGATTAGCCCCTCTTTTAATATAGATAACCTTTGGAGACTTATTTTGAAAACTCAAGATGACTCATAGAACTTCGTTCAGAGTGAAGTTTACAAAAGTTAGACTGTGATGTTCAGAATAAAAAGATGTCTAATTTCCTAGAAATGATCTTTCTTGGTTTAAGACGCTATTATCTAAAAGTAAATATTAATAGTGTAGTGGCAAGACAACTTTTAATTACAGCGAAAGGTCAATGGAAGATGTCCCACGTCCTTATTTCTACAAATCCTACAAACTATATAAAAACTATCAAACTACATAGAGAAGGGGTTACCTCCTCAATTAAAGAATTTCTTCAAGATCAGACCATTGACAGGGAGAGAATCCCTCACCCCTGATAGATTTTGCAGTATAAAAGTGGAATGGCCTACTTTTTCACAGATCTGAAATGGTCCGAGCCACATCTTTTGAAATTTGGAATGTTTACCTTTGTCTTCATGGGCTTTGTCCCATTTCAGGACTAGATCTCCGACTTGGAATTGTTTAGGACTAGATGAGGCCAGATCAAAAGCTGCTTTAATGACTTGCTGATGTTTAGCGTGTGTAACCTTGGCTTTTTCCCTTTCTTCTTCAAGTTTAAGAATTTGATCATATCTAAACTGGATAGAGGAAGAAGGAGTTTCGTCAATAAATTGCACTAGGGCTAGAGATGGAAAAAGAAGATTGGTTGGTACGATTGCTTCTTTTCCATAGACAAGATTAAACGGAGAGGTCCCTATGGAAGCTTTCTGTGTTATCCTATCAGCCCATAATGCAAATACCAAGGATTTATGCCAATTCTTATGATTCTCTTCGATTGTTCGCTTAATGATTTTGATTAGGTTTTTATTTGTTGATTCTGCTAGGCCATTACCCTGAGGATAGTAATTAGCAGAATACTTTAATTTAAATCCCCTTTTGATAGCGAAATCAATCATTGCATTACCTGAGAAGTAAGAAGCATTATCAAAGACGAGAGCGTTTGGAACACCAAACCTGGTAATGATGAACTGATCTATAAATTCAATGATCGCCTCAGAGTTTGTTGTTTTTAACGGAACTGCTTCTACCCACTTTGTAAAGTAATCAGTTGCTGTAAGAATATATTTGTGCTGCTTGGAAGAAGAAGGATGAATTTCTCCAATGATGTCCAATCCCCATTGTTCAAAAGGCTGCTCAATGTTGATTGGTTGCAAAGGGAAAGCTGGTTTTTGTTGTCTTCCACTGGCAGTTTGGCATTTGATGCATTTCCTTACATATTCGTGAGCGTCCTTAAACAAAGTAGGCCAATAGTATCCAGCATGAATGATTTTATGAGCTGTTGTATCCGCTCCGAAATGTCCTGCTGCTGGTCCGTCGTGTAGCTCCTGCAAAACCTTTTGAGCTTCAGGTTTCTCAAGGCATCTTAATAGGACAGAATCATAGTTTCTTCTGAAGAGCACATCGCCAATAATGGAAAAATTCTTAGCTTTCAATCTAATGGCTCTTTTGTTTTTGTAGGACAAATTGGTAGGTGCATAACCATTCTTTAAATAGAAGATCAGATCTGCATATTGAGATTCGGATTCAGGAATACTTAGCTGATTAACTTCTTGGGTTTGCTCTGTATCACTTGATTCCGGAATGTTTGATGCACCTGCTAATATCCTGCAAAAACCTTGACCTTTAACAAACTTTGCTGGCTTTATTTCTAGATCATATTCTTGGAGAGCTGCGACCCAATTTGCCCTCTTTTCTCCCAATTCCTTTTGGATTAATAGTTGCCTAACTGCTGAGAAAGGAACTATCACTTTAGTATGGGTTTTTAAAAGGAAGGGTCGATAATGTTTGACTGCTTTAAAGACAGCAAAAGCTTGTTTCTCAATATCGGAATAGTTTAATTCGGCGCCTTGAAAGTTTGAACTGAAGAACGAGATGGGCGCTTCCAAATTGTCATCATTCAACTGGGTGAGCACTGCTGCGTAAGATAAGTCGGATGCAATGGTATATAATATAAAATGATTAGAAAGATTTGGAGTATTCAGAGCTGGGACATTGATTATTGATTGCTTAATATCATTAAAAGCTTGCTTTTCCTCTATTCCCCATCTGAAGGTTGAATTCTTTTTAATCATCGTTTGTAGTGGTAGTACAATCTGTGAAAAATCTGGAACGAATCGTTTAACGAAATTAATCTGCCCTAGAAACGACTGCATCGATTTTTTGTTGTGCGGAAAAGGAATTTCAGAAATTTCCTTAATTCGATCAGGATCTACATAAATGCCATCTTTAGATACAATAAACCCTAGAAGCTTACCCTGGTTGAGAGCAAAGAAAGACTTTTTCGGGTTGAGAGAGATACCATATGTTTTGCATCGTTGAAAAATCTGTTTTAAATCATGCAAGTGGTTATATCTCTTTTTAGAATACACAGTAATATCATCGAGGTAGACGACTACTGTGCGATTAATTAACCCTCTAAAGGCTGTATCCATGGCTCTTTGGAATGTCGCTCCTGCATTTATGAGTCCAAAAGGCATCTTTTGATATGCATAAGTTCCCCATTTTGTCCTGAATGTAGTCTTTAGTTGGTCATCAGGATGGACCAACACTTGATTATATCCTGAGAAACCGTCGAGAAAGGACATTAATTCAGATCCTGCTACCGATTGGAGGATTTGTTCCATGGTAGGCAGTGGGAAATTATCTTTCAAGCTTGCCTTATTCAAGTTTCTGAAATCAATACAGATTCGAATGTCGCCGTTTTTCTTCCTAACTGGGACCATATTGGAGACCCAGTTTGAGTGTCGGACAGGGAAGATAATCTTAGCTTTTAGGAGCTTATTAAGTTCCGACTTTATTTGGCTCTCCGAATTCGGGTGTATTTTTCTTAACTTCTGCTGGATAGGTTTTTGATCGGGAAGCATAGGAATAGTATGTTTTATGATAGATGTATCATATGTCTTGAGGTCGTCATACTTCCAAGCAAAAACTTGCTTGTTTTTCCTTAAGAGTTTGATGAATGCTTCCTTTTCTTCTATAGAAAGTCCTAGTCCTAAGTTGATATTTTGAGGAGCTTGATCTGTTCCCAAATTGATTGATTCAAACCTAAGAGTAGAGCTTTGGAGTTTTGCATTAATTACAGGTTTGAACCTATCTTTAATGTCATAAAGGTCTTCGAGCTTTACTACAGGCTTAGGAATCGCGTTATCTTGAGATGTTTCTTTCATTTGAGAATCATGGTCATGTTCTTCAATGATTTGATTGTCATAAGACTTTTCAGAGGTTAAGAATTGCAGGATGTCCTCGTCATGGTTGAAAACCCTCCAGTTAGTGATGTTATCGGGAACTGAAGGTCTGAAAATTAATTCTATAGAAAATCTATCAAGGCTATAGTCTTCGGAAGGGAGGAGTTTGGAAGCTACGTTGGCTAGTAAATCAGCTGCCGAGTTTTGTGATCTTGGAATTGAAGAAATGTTGAATGCTGAGAAATGCAAAGTAAGATCTTGCACTAGCGATTGATAATGCTTAAGGTGGCTTGAAAGGCAATGAATTGTATTTCTTACCTGTTTAACAATGATCTCACTATCACCGAATACTTTTATATATTGGACTTTAAGGTCAATTGCCTTATATAGTCCCTGCACTAGAGCTTCGTATTCGGCCGTGTTATTGGTGCATTCAAATTCTAATCGACAGGATAGCATTGTTTTTTCGCCTTGCGGACTAACCAAGATGCAACCTGCTCCTGATCCCTCACTGGACTTAGAGCCATCAAAATACAAAGACCAAAATAAAGGAGAATCAACAAAAGTATTTACATCTTTTTGATTTTCGTTGAAGCATTTGGATAAATTGGTTTGTGAAAAATTTTCTACTTGAGATGTACAATGGTTAACTAAAAAAGGGGAAGATTGGGCAACAAAGTTGCCAAAGAATGATTCTGAGGAATAATTTCCCAAAATGTTGTTGTTGAAGGCCACAGGCTGGTTTTCTTATTCGAAGTCGGTTACTGTGTGAGTCATGTGTTTCTCACGGTCGATCCTTATTTGATTTGGCTTACCCTTATAGGGGAGCCACATATGTGACCAATCTGTGGAAATGTATCCATGCAGTTTCTCAGACCAATCTCTGCTCAAAATTAAACCATAGAATTCAGGTATGTCAGCAATCAAAATATCTATTCTCTGTACTATTCTGGGATCAGCAGACAACCTGATAGTCACAGAATTAATTTCTCCAATAACCTGTACTTTGGTTCTGTCTAACTGTACAATATGAATTGCGGACTTCTGGGGTTCTATGTTCAGTTTAGAACAAACTGAAGCTGGCATAATATTAGATGAAGCCCCTGAATCAATTAAACAGTTATGCAGATTTTGATTATAGATTTCATAGGTGAGCAAGAAAGGTGGGGTATGAGAATTGGATCTATCTCCGATCAGAACCGAATCGGTAGCTTCGACCATATCTGGAGGGGGTTGTCCTGAATCATTAGCAGCTTTTGAACTGGGAAGAGGAGAAGAGGGGACAGCGTTAAATTCTCTTAGGAGCAATTTCTGCTGATGTTTTAACTTACTTAGTTCAAACATGGTTATGTTTGCCTTAGTCTTTTTCATATCATCAACAATATTATACTCCATGGAGTCAGATACCACTAGTGTCTTGGATGTTGAAGGAGAGTTAGAAATCAGAGGCTGGTTTTGAGGGGCTGCTACCGGAGACTTCTTTGGAAGAACTTTTTATTTTGGTGTGGCAGCACCTGCACTCCTCTTTTTTGTAGTTGTTTGAGTAGGTTCAGAAGCGATTTTACTTCTTGTAGTAACAGGAAAAGCTTCTTCTTGATTCTCGGTGTCAGAATTTGGGAGTATGAAATCCCACATGCCGTGACACTCAACTACTTCTTCTTCATCATC
The DNA here is from genome assembly GCA_031772625.1 of Pinus tabuliformis. Taxonomy (NCBI): domain Eukaryota; kingdom Viridiplantae; phylum Streptophyta; class Pinopsida; order Pinales; family Pinaceae; genus Pinus; species Pinus tabuliformis. The sequence continues at coordinate 411,824,512 of CM062820.1, forward strand.
CGTTTGAGAGGTTGATTCCTCTTCTTCTTCTTCCTGTTCAGAGTCTGCATTAGATATAACATTGGGTGGCTTTGTTTCAGTTTTCTTGAAAGTTCTAAATGGTCTTTTGTTCGAAGTTTCGGCCACCTGTTTTTTAATTTCAACCATTTCATTAGACAATGTTTTAAGGACCTTTTGTAAACCTTCCATGTCGTATGGGTCCTTTGGGGTCTTTTTCTTAGAATCTTCTTTAAATGAAACTTTTTTGGATTTTCTATCCTCCAAGGCAGCTTTCTTCTCTAGAGCATTAATACGCTTTTCAACTACAAGTGCTTCCTTCATGTTTTCAGCTAAGGTAGGTTTGCTAGCCCTGTCAACAAAAATAGCTATATTGGAAGGGAGGGCAGTAATGTACCATTCGCTCCTAATTTGTTCACTTGGTTTCGAAGCGGTGGGGATTTTATTTAGGAGTTTGTTGAATCGAGCATTAAACTCCTTTATTGGTTCCCTATGCTCTATTCTCAAATTGGAGAGGTCGTTTATTAAAGTCGCTAGAGACCTGTCATCTCCATATTTGGTAAGGAACTGCTCATGGCATGTGGTCCAGCTGGTAATAGAACTAGAAGGTAATGAGAAGTACCAGGATCCTGCCGATCCTTGCAGGGTATAAGGGAAAAGTCTGACAACAACATCTTGTTCTGTCACTCCTTTTAAGTTAACTGCTAACATGAAATTGTTAATATGTTCTTCAGCTTGTGTTCCGTTATCTGGATTAAATTTAGGCAACCATTTTTCGGAAGCATCAGGTAGATCATGTAATGGTCCAGGCATATTGACTGCACCTGGCGTAGTCCATGGATCTGCCATTATGCTGGCGATAATAGTTGTTACTACTATTGGTATTCCAGATGACTGAGGAGAAGAAGTTGTTGGAGCGAGAGTAGCTTGAGATGCTGTAGTACTTATTCCCTGATGAACAACAATGTGTAACGGAGGAGTGGATGATTGACTTCGCAGAGGAGGAATTGAGATGGAAGATATGGAAGAAAGATCTTCACTATCAGATACTTCAGTAATCTTCTTAGCCTTTTTCCTTTTCGGTAAAGGGAACTCAGTAGGTTCGATACCGAGTTTTTCGCTCTGAAGTCTGGTAAGTGGATGGGATAAGTTTAACTGCGAGGTCACACTGCTTTGTGATACTTCAGATTTCTGAGGTGAAATCGAGAAGCTCTGAAGTTTATGGATAAGAGACTGAACTTCAGGGGATTCAAGACTTAAATGTTCTGAAATATGATGGGTATGAGCAGTGGTGGTTGATTCCTCTTTTTCTCGATTGTGTGCCGGAGAACCAGCATGTGATTGAGAAGGTGAAGAGGATTTGGAGGGAGAATTACTCTTAGAATGGTTTGCAGATTTGGACCTACTTGCCATTCACAGTCGATTGCCCTCCTTCTAGCGCCAAAAATGTTGATGCCCCGAAATTCGTTGCAACAACATCGGGGAAACCACCCGGTCCGGAACTTAGTGCAGCTCCTTTTCCGTTTGGAATAGTGGCTCCGACTGGGGATAATGGGACCAGTTTCCCAAAGATTATAAGTAAACGGGATGGATGAATGATTTACGATGTAAGGTGATAATAAATAAATAACTAAACTACAAAAGAAATATAATAACTATAAGCTAATCCCGGGACTTATCGATTCATTTGAATACAACGTTTGATAATTTAGGCTTACTGGCAGGCATATAGATGACACTAACAATAAGCATAAATGTTTAAATCATTTAAGATTGCTCTGCATAAGTAGTTATGCAGAGCGATAATAGCGAATTACTGTACTCAGTCATTTATATCATTGTTACGCGCATGATTAAAAGAGATAACAAATCACAAAACATTCAATAGTGATATGAAATGCAGACTTGCTATTATATTGCATACATGTAATCAACAATAGCAAAAGTAATAACACAGCAATTCATATAATAGAAAAGAGAACAGATACAGATAATAGTACCATGCAAGCTGTTTGATCAATCCAATATATTAATCGCTATGTCGCGGTTCCTCCTTCAGACCAGAAAGCATTCCAAGCAAACGACAATAGTGCACAATTTACTTAAAACAGCCTTCCAAGTAAAATTAAGAACCAGTGGTCGAGTTTCAAAAAAGAATATAGACTGAAGCACAATAGTGCAAACTTCAGCCTTTAAGTCTTTTACAAAATTTTACGACCCTTTCCAAAACAATGAAAGGATCTATAAATACTATGCTAATCTAAAATATCTAAATATCTAAAACTGAAAAACAACTAAATCGGCATTAACAAATATCATTTTGTATTTTGGTGATTCGGCAGTCGGCGACGATGTTTCAGTCAGAGGTCTCTTTGCCTTTACTCCTTTGCTGACATATCGCCAGCATTGGCTCTACTTCTGGTGGAGTATTGAGGCGTGAAGTCAGCTGTGCATCATATGTGGCATCTCGAATATCGGCAATCAGGTATCGGAGAGCATCTGTTAGACAATTAAGAGCCGACCTTTGAGAATGTGGTTTAATCAGAAAAAGCCAGTATGAATCGGCGGTCAAGGTATTTACTCCAGTAATTAACCGCCCTTGTTTCTCCAGATCAGGGTAATTCCTGAGCTCCAGCATATTTACCGTTGTTATGTTTCCAGGTGTGCATTGTGAAATCATGTTTGCCAGATACAATGTATCATTGACTAGATTGATCATGTTACTGGCAATCATTTTGCATCTGGAGGCTGCTCTTTCTGCTTTCATCATTTGTGTGTTCCATTCCATGAAGAGTATGTCCTTGTATGTTACACAGATTCGGGAGAAATTTGCGGCTTGCCCTTCTGGAGAGTCTTGCCATTCAATATATTCTGTTATATCGTCTTCAGCCTGATCCAACTTACTTCTGGCTTTCTCGATTTGTTGACACACTGCTGTAGATGTTTCACATAGTGACTCAGCTTCAACAAGTTGTTGGCATAAGATCCTGATTTGAGATATCAGTGCGCTGTTTATTCGAGTTGCCTCTGCTCTGAAATCATTGATACTCTTGGCGCTCTTAATACCTTCAAGCTGAGCTGATAGCTGAATTATTTGCTCGTCTTTAGCTTGTATCATCAGCTCATTCGATGCCTTCAACTGGGATAATGCCTCTGACAATTCTTTTGCTTTCTGAATGCCACTTTGGTCTATCCTCAGTTGTTCAATTTGCTGGGTTAACAAATGATTCTCTTGTTGTTGGGCCAGCAATTGTTCCTCTGCCTGTGCTGCCTTATTCCTTGCCTCTATCACTTCTGCTTGTAATGCGTATATCTCATGCTCTTTAGTCTTCAAAAGAAGACTTACTTCGGATGCTTTGTCAATAGTTTCCGCTGAATAAGCTCCCGCAAATTGCGATAGCTTTGTCAGATCTTCAGAGGGATCCAATTCTCCCTTCCAGACCACATTGCCCGTGATTGTTTGCTCAGGCAAAATAGAAGGTTGATCAAGCCTTTGCCTTTTCCTCGAGCGCCTTACAACGGCTCTATGCTTTGGGCTGTAGAAAATGTCTAGAGGAGGAATTTCCTCCACCTGAAGATCAATTTGATCGGATGGGTCTTGAGTGATTACCTCTACATTCTGTACCATGGGTGAGCCGCTGGTTCCCTCTAGAACCGGAGAAGAAGTAGTATTGGGAGTCTTAGAGGCGTCTGAGTCTTTGGAGGCTTCCTTACCACTTATGATGGAATCGAATTGGTTCCATTCTTTAATTAATTCAGGATCAGTAGAGATTTGCTCACTTTGTTCTTTATTCCGTTCAATCCTCTGTTGTTCCTCCAATGCCTTCTGCTGTTGCTCCTCATGTGCTCTTTGCTGCTGTTCCTCCAATTCCCTTTTCTGCCTATCTTCCAGTTCTTTCTTTGCTTTCTCTTCTTCTTCTCTTTTCCTCTGTTCTTCTAACTCCTTTTGCTTTCTTTGCTCTTGTTCAATTTGTGCTTTTTGCTGCCTTTCTATCTGCTCTCTTCTTTGCTTCTCTGCTTGCAGCTTGTTTTGCCTTTCCTCCTGTTGTCTATCATATTCTTTAGTTGTAACAGGAGATAGGTGTATTTGCTGCTGACCAGGCTCGCTTGAGGAGGATGTTTGGGCTGTGGATAATAAATCTAGAGGCAAAATTTGCAACCTTTGCTTTCTAAGTTTATTAAATTCAGTTAACTCCTCATCTTCATAACTCAATTTAGCAAGTTGTCTGACTTGGCTTATTGAATCGGCACTCATGAACAGGTCGTCAAACTGGTCTTCTTGATGAACAACCTTTGACAGTTTGGCCTGTTCCAAGGCAATGAAAGCAGTCTTTTTTGGATCATAGAGTCTATTTGGAATAGAAGCCAGGGATATCAATTGGAGTTTTGCTGCTTCCTTCTCTGCATGCTTGTAATTCAGCAGCGTATAAACTCCAATTCTTAAAGGAAAAGAGGGCCATCCTCTCTTTTTCTCCTCTTTGAGAGTTTGTGTGACACCCTCAGACATAATCTGGTAGGAGATTTCCCGGGCTAACAATTTATCTGGGACGTACAGGGGGAGGACATGTGGCTTAGCTTTGCTTCCAAAAACTCTAATATAGGTAAAATGTTCTTCGCCGAACTAATGGGCTACGGCTGGGAGATCAAAAGAAGCTTCATAGGAAATTCTAGGGATAGGTCTGTCAAAAATAGAATAGTGAACGGGAACCATAAAACCATTGCAGATTTGATATAAATGGTCTTTGTGAGAGGGTTTCCACAATTTCCGATGGTACAAGTGAATGGGTGTTGGGTCATGGGTTGTCCATCTCCAACCAAGGACAGGAAACTCAGAATTAAAACAAAGGGTATCCATAATGTAAGCAGAGTAATAGAATGGTGGGATTTTTCTCTCAGTGACTCTGGTTTTGGCCCTAAACTCACGAATAGCCATGACCAATTTATCAGACAAAATAGTGGCCCAATCCATGATTATACTATTGACGGCTGCTTCCATTAAAGGAACCATATCAATATGAATATTTGCAGAGTCATGAAATCCCCACAATCTACACATCATAATCCCGGCGTAGCAATAAGGTGAAGCCAAAGAAGCATTGGAGTACTTACCCGACATATCATGCTTGTGTTTAGTTGGATTCTGCCTCCACTCTCGGAGAGGTTCGGATGGCGATTCATTCTCCTTCGCGAATTTCTCCAAAAAGGCTCTATTATAGACTAGCTCGGGTTGAGGCAAATGATACATCCGTCTCAAGTCATCAGGCTTGAAGGAACCGAAAATCCTTCCATCCTTAGTATGGAAGGTTCTATCAATGAGAGTAATTTCTTCAATTGCCCAACGTACCACATCAGTATAAGGCAATACTTGTTCTCTGGCTGCTATTCTGTGCAGAAAGGAGTCAGCCAAATCTTTAAGAGTTGCCTCAGACTTTCTTAGTTCATCCACACTAGCCTCCGTTACTGTCTGTTCTGGTTGTTCTGCTTCTAGCAAATTGTATGTACCTTGCCATGTAGTACCAGGAAGACCAGTGCATGTAGTATCTGAGATTAAGCCTTTCTTTGAAACCATAGCAGCTTGGCCTGAGACAGGTGTTGGAGTAGAACCTGCCACCTTTTTGAACTTCTTTCCCATCATATTCAGACTCCTCTCGGTTGAATTCTACACAAATGCAAGAGAAATCGTAACAAAGAAATAACAATGACGATCCATAACGGGATAGATATATAACTTGAAGCGTGGTGAGATTAATTCTAAAAGTGGCTGCGGATCTAATGATTTGAGAGGGCACCGCAGATGCAATGATGGTGATTTTACGGCCTGCAGCTTCATAAATGACCATTACTTAAGTTATTAAACCGAATGACCCCTTAAAGCGTGCAATAGATTTCTTCAAAGGTCTAATCGTAATTGCTCGTTAATTCGAAGGGGTAAAGCTTTAAATACGCATGCATTACCTTATCCCTTTACTTAACGGCATTTTGAAATTTGTGCTTTTGTCAAATCGGATTTAAATATAACTTTAATGCTTTGAAATAATCATCCTTTTATTAGGAGTTCTGGTCATCATTAAGCGTCATCGCATCGCATCGGGAGTGTGAGTGACATTATCATTTGGGAGAGATCTTGGCGAATGCCGATTGCGACATTGTATCATATTAGCGTGCGAACATAATCCCTAAATGCATATCAATTGATTTACCGACTACCGATAGCGATATCACATCGCATCGGGAAAAAGATCTGAACGTCTTATGAAGATGTATGGGATTCTGCCGACTACCGATAGCGATATCGCATCGGGGAAAAGATGTGTGCTTTTTCTGTGTGTGCATTGGCTATCGCCGATGGCCGATAGCGATATCGCATCGGAAAGAACCAAGGTAGCAAACGGTCTTGCGATTGCCTTTTCGGACTTAACCAAAAATTGCTTATTATTTGTTCAAAAAGGCTTTTGTTAACAAATTCATTTGATTATCATACCTTTTTCGAACAAATTCATTAATGCCAATTAAAATTTTTAAAAGGGACCCATTTCATATGTTAATTGTTTGTGATAAAAATATTATGAAATGGGGGGTTGTTGTAGGGCACAACACATGGCTAGTAGTGGTCGAGTTAAGGTTTTGAACAAGGATTTTATTTAGTATTGTTATTTTTGTTTTATTTTACTAATTGGAAGAGATGGTTCAATTCTAGGATATTACCTGGGCTCTAGGCCTGAAAAAGTGGCTCAAATCCTGCAGTTGTTGGCATAACACTAACAAATTGGGTCTCTCGTCACTAGCAGGAAAGCATGAGAGAAACTATAGGGTTACACTTGCATGCATGTCTTGTCATGGGAGCAACTTTAGGCTTAATTCATCGAAATGCTAAGTTAACTTGGGGGTTGGGCACCTAGAGTGGTGGATTGGTTCCTGGGGATCATGAAGCACCTCAAGGGGGTATGTGTGTTGTGTTTCCGTTGATTTCACTTTCTTAACGTCACCTAGCAGTTTGTGTCATATCATAGTAGCCTATTGTCGCATGTTTACCCTAGCTAGCCGGTTTCTCTGGTAGATGTGAGAGGAGGGTGTTACATAGTGCTATTAGAGCATGGTCGCGCTATCCTTGGGTTGTGTGTTGATCATGCTTTCATGTTAGTTGCATACATGTTCCTTATGCATGTAGTATATGTGCTTGTTGCATTCACATGGTGTTGATCATGGTTGTAGTGATGTCGCCATGTAAAGTTTGAAGGTGTTGTCGTGAAGTATGTCTTCATGTGTATATGGTTAATTATGCATTGTTATGCACATCAATGTTCACATATTATCAAATGCACGTGAGGTGGTTGTTTTTGTCATGCATGAGGTTATGGTTTATGTATTTCATATGGTCATGTGTTCATGAATGGACTCTAGCTAGAATGGTGTGTATATGGTTTTTCACTCATGTGTTATATGTCTATATGCTTTTGTTATGCATGTATGGACTTGGTTATAGTTATGCATGATTATTAGGTCAAACATGCCTTGTGAAGTCATGATATGCAATGTAGGTCATCATGATGCTATTGGTTGGTATTATTATAATGTGTTGGATGAGATAGAGTAGGAGTTGCAGATCATCATAATGAGGTTGGAGAATTAGAATTTGGGGTAAGAGCAGATCGTCATACCGGTATTGTATGTTTGGCATGTAGGTATGTAAGTTAAGGATTGTAATATCCATTAGGTTTATATACATTAGGTTTATGTAGATTTCTTTTGATTTTATGGTTACATTCATGATAGATGTTAGTTGATTAGTGTAGTATATGCACATGTGTCGGATAGTCAGAATGATAGTAAGTTGTAGTTGTATGCACTGCTATTATTGTTTTATATTAAGATAACGTGATGATTATGTTATATGTTGTCGATGAGTATGTTATTGACTAAATTGTTGTTGTTATATGACAGTTAGCTTGACAATTAAGTTATATGTTTTCGATGAGCATGATATATAGCTTATGGTTGTTATATGCTAGTAGCTTGAGGATTAGTATTATTTCATTAAGATATTGATGTCATATGTATCATGCTGAATTGGATTGACCTATGCAGATGGTTAGGGTTACGACATTTAGGTATGAGGTGACTTATTCTATTGCATTGTGTGTTACTAATCTAGACTGATCGTACATATGTGATTGTTATGCATAAATGATAAATTCTTATGAGTTCATGATGTGAACATGTTAGTTAGTTATTTTTATGGATATCATGATATTATATATGTTTGAGTTGACATGTTGTAAATTTATATCTTTCTAACTAGATTGATTGTGTAGACAAGATAGCCTCCCCTGAGATACATTAAGGTATGCAAATTTCTTATGTCATATATTTAGTGTTTGAATGTTTGACTATGTCGTGTATTTGGTGTTTGAGTGTTTAAGGTCTATTATGCCATCTATTTGATTTATTTAACATGGTATGTTTGCAAGTTAGTTGCATGTTTCATGAATTTCATAATTTGAGTATGTGTTTATAAGGTTTCTTGCCGAAACGATATTGTTTTAAGAGGATTGTACTAACACATATGTGTTGAGACAATTGATATCTACTTGAGTATAGTAGGTAACTGTTGTAGCATTGTGGCTAAGGATAAGAGTTGATTATGAGTTATGAAATGATTATTAGTCTTAGTAAAGGTTGATTTCAAAATGATAGATATGATTTTCTTGATATTTGGAACATGTGGTTGACATGTGTGAGTAGTTGCAGGGTAACATGTTAGGTATTAGTGTGAAAAGGTAACACTTGATGTTTTGATAGAAATAACAGTCGGGTGATGTGAGAGTACATATTAAGCCTCAATTGCAACAAGATAAAAATGGTAAAAGAAAGGAATTGAACAAGAATTCCTTTGGCTATGTTTGGAAACCCTAATTCCAAATGAATCGGTTCCTTGCATACGAGTATTCTTAAGATTGATTTTGTTTGACATTATGTGGATATGTGATATAGTAATTAACATGCACTTGATAGGTATATTAGCCAGTCTCTAGTTGCAGTAGGATCTGTCAAAGGAATTGGAGTCCCTTGAGAGATGGCATGGATGTGTTCAGTTGCAAGAAATGTGCTTGGCACAACAATGTAGGGAAACCAGTCTATTGTTATGTGTATTTATGCATTGATAGTTATGTGTTTATGGTAGTATGATGTAGGGGATTGCATGACAAAGTAATTTCCACGAAATCTTGAAGAAGGATAGGGTTGATCTTTCCTTGGGAACCATGGGGATTGAGTCATGGTGTTTGTTTCTAGTCTTGTGTTTTTGGTCTTTTGGTGGTTTTTTGTTCTTGATTGTGGTATCATTTACATCTTTTGCATGGCCATGCCACTTGGGTTGTGGTTTTGTTATTGGTTTCATGGTTTCCTTCTTGGTTGTTTCTTTTCTTTTCTTTTATGCTTTGAGTCTTGGGAATTGTTTGGGAAAGAGGAAAGTTGATGGAGCTCAAGAGAGCTTTGTGGTACCCGAAAGGTAATGTAAGATTGAGATGAATCTTTGTGCATGAGTAAGCATAGTGGAGGGTAAGACTATGACATCCAGTTGGGCTGGTTAGGTCCATTGGTGTAAATGAACGATGGTAGGATAGGCATGAGAAAGGTAACCAAAGAAGGTAAAGTAAATAGACCTGATATGTCAGATGGCTTGAATAAGTTGGGAATGGTTCTTCTCAATGTTGTGCATGAATAAAGGAAGTTCTCTTAACCTTTACCTTGATATCTAGTATTTAGGTTTTGATAATGATTGCTTTATGATAATGATTATATGCATATATGTATGTATGTACATTGTTATCTGATGGGGCCATCATGAATCGTGATTGTTTTATGCTAATGTTTATGTTTATGTATGTAGGTGTCAATGTATCTATGTCAATATCCAACAATGTCATCAAGAATTGTTCTTGTGGAGGAATGATTAATTTTGTAGGCAATTGACATGAAGAGGTTCCTGGTCTTATGAAGAATCAATTGGGAAGAGTAGTCATGAAAAATATATCAGGTCAATATCATGTGGTTATGATTTCATATTGTGTGATTATATTATAGATATGTTATGGAAAAGTTATACCAAGGGATACATCGACGAAATGAAAGCATTGTCGTCTGCGTCATGCTAGGAAAGCTAGAGATAAGATGTTGGAAGCAAGGTTGCTTGGTAGAGGTAGTGTGCTTTCGAATGTGTGGTATTAAGGTTATGCATATTTCATACATGTTGTACATGTTGTACATGTTGCTTCTTTGATTAATGTGCACATGCAATATTTTGCATATGTAGTGTGTGTACATGATTGTTTATGCAATATTCTATACATGGTGTTAGTATAGATAGTGTTGTATGAATGTTGCATATTCAGTGTTGAATATATATGATGCTATGTACATGTTGGATATATGGTGCCACGTACATATTGTACTATGTGCATGATGGATATGCATTGTTGTATGCATATGGTGATCTCCATGTGTTGGGTATGTCGTGATGTGTACATATGATGATATGTACATGTTGGATATGCAGTGCTAAGTACATGTGGTGTTGCGTGCATGTTGCACAGGTAGTGATATGTACATATGATGTGGTATGAATGATTGTACAAGTGGTGTTGTGTGTATGTGGTGTTTAGTACATGTTGTACAAGTGGTATTGTGTGCAAGTGTTTTTGTGTACATGTCGTGCATGTGGCATTGTGTACACGTGTTGTTGTGTACATGTTGGGCATTTGGTACTATGTAGATGTCGTAGTGTGTACATGTTGTACAAGTGGTGTAGTGTCAACGTGGCATTGTGCACACATTGTGCAAGTGGTGCCATGTACATGTGATGTTGTGCAGGTGCTATGGTGTATTGGTGGTATTGTGTACATGTTTTACATATGATACGCGTGCATGTGTGGTATTGTGTGCATGTCATACATGTTGTGTTGAGGGCATGTGGTACTAGGTATGTGCATTGTGTAGGTGCATGTATTGTGTGGTGGTGTACATCGGGTATATATGTATTGTGTTGTGTTGTACGTCAGGTGTAGGTGTATGTATTATGTTATGCACTTGATGTAGGCATATGTATTGTATTTTATACATTGGGTGTATGTGTATGTGTTGTATGTTAGGTGTAGATGCATATATTGCATGGAGTTGTATGTCATGTGTGGTCATATCTATGATACACATTATGTATATGTGAAATTGGTTGAGGAGAAGGCACTAGGTGTTTTTCGGGTGTGGCAACTGATTACGTGTGCATACAAAATAAGAAAAATGGTAGAAGTAAGGATTGATTAAAACATAAGTATCTGTATATTATTTCAGATTTATTATGCATGTGTTTTATGATTCTAGTATATGATGGTTACATGTCAATTATTATTATGGTTTATCATTGTTACATGTGATTTATGATTTTGGTCTATGATGGTTATGTTTTGAGCTAACCTGATGAGATATTTTTATACATGTTGATTTGGCTAAATATGCTAGTTTGATTTGTTGTGGCAGGAAGCGAATATGATTGCAAATGTACCTTATTGATGAGTTACCAATGAGGCATGATGTGATTTTTTTCAATTTATTTTAAATCTAATGGAATTTATGTGCTTGGTATGGAGATGCATGAAATGTCCAGTTGGGTGATTGAAATCGACTACAAGAATTAGTAGTAGCACTAAAGGAATTGAAATAGGTAGTAGTATGCTAGTGAAGTACTTCAGGAGTAGGGCAATTATGGGACACTAGTACCCAATAATGTCAATTGAGTTCCATGAGCATGCTATGATGAGTATGATGGTTTGAGGCAGGGATATGCCTTGCTTTTTTTAATCTCCCGATGTGAGGAAGCCTTGCCAAGGGATGGACTTCCCAAGATGGGGGTGCCAATGGAACTTGGAAGGTGAGTGACTGCGTGTAAGGGGTTGACCAGATTTCCCAAGGGACTTTGTAGCATAGAAGGGAAGACCGGGGATGGATTTATTTTGGTCATTAACATTTCTAGATGGAATCAGATGCACATTGGGAGTGCGCCCTAGGACAATGAGCTGATAATTGTTAACTAAGAGGACAAGTGGCACAAGATTATAGCGTTGGAAATTGGATGCAGTTTGACTATTGCAGAGAATTATTGACTTCCTGAGAAGGAGGTGAATCCTAGTATTACTAGAGGGTGGAGGTGTGAGCCTCTGGATTTCCTTGTTGTAGATGTAGGCATCATATTTTTTTATTTGTTCATTGAGAAAATGTGTATATGTGTGTATTATTGTAAATACTATAGCAAGATAGATATATAAAGCTCCATATACAGTATGGTTGTTTGTTGGTTGAAGCAAATGTGTATGTGTATATGTGGTTATTGTAAATACCATAATTAGATGTATTATAAAGATCCAGAAAATGGTATGTTTTTCATGTTTCAGAAATGGTCATTGTAAAAACTACAACGAGCTATGTTATTAAGCTCCATGGGCATTATGTTTTGTTTTCAACAATCCTATTGGTTATAGGTGTCATTCAAGATCGAGGACAGTGTTCCCCTAATGAGGAGAGTTCTGTAATAGCCCTAGTTTAAATTCCATGTAAAAATATGTATATGGCCATGGTGATGGGACACGTATTCCAAGCTGAATGGTGGGGGAAACATCCTAATGGTTCTTGATTCGGTTTATTATGGCTAAGGAAATTGGCAAAGGAAATGACTATGCCTTTGGAAAGGCAAAAAAGGCATTTTGGCACATTTATTTATGAAAATAAAGGACATTAGGAGAAAAGAAAGGTGAAATGTTACAAGTTGCATGTGAGGTGGAAATTGAATGAAAATAATAGAAAATGAAGAAAATAGAGGGCTCATTGATAAAAAGGCTTATGAGGATCAATGGGTAAGTTTTTCACAGGTTTTGGTGGAACTCTCTTCTATTCCCTCTCTATCTCATACTCTTGGATACTTAGAGTTTTCTTGGAGAACGCTTGCATGGTGTGGCATACTTGGATTTTTTTATCAAGAAGGCAAAGGAAGAGCAGGAAAGCACAAGAGGGCATCAGGATCAATAGCTACATTATATTTTCTTGAAGGTATCAAGTTGCATGTATGTTTCCTTCACTAGTTTTGGCATGCATTGAATTTACATGTGGTTTCTTGGTAGTGATCTGTCATTGGCATCGAGGATTGCCTAGATTGACATTGTATTTCCTAGCCTTTCCACTTCTTGGATGGCCATGGTGATGGTGGGTTTCCTTTCATTGTTTTTTTTGTTGGTTTTCTTGTTTTATTAGCTTGGGTTGAGTTACAAGTTCCTAGAGCCTTGGTTGGAGAAACACTCCGGAGCAATCTAATAACTTAGGTGGAGCTACTAGTCCCATAGCCTTGGTTTGACAAACACTCTAGAGACCTTGGTGGGTTGCATTACTAGTCGTGGATCCTGGGTTGGAAAAATGCTCTAGAGCTCGGTGGCAGTCGTGGGTTGAGTTACTATTTTTCTAAGCCAGGTTGGAACAAACACTCTTGATCCTAGGAAGGCTTGCATAGAGACCGATGTGATGATGATTTTCGTGATGTCCAACCATGAGGTGGAATCAATGTTTGATGGGTTGAGGTGGATGGCCTTTGGAAGCCCTGGATGGTTTTTTTATTGATCTTTTCTATGAGACCCCACATTTATGCTTGGAATATGGCATAGGGGTGAATGAGTGAAGAGAGATTTGGCTTAATTATTCTACGGTCGGGTGGAACGTAGAAGTCCCATGCTAGGTTTCGATTTTGCATCATTAATGAAGGTTTTTTTCTCCTTGTATATCTATCAACATTATGATGGATTATATTTGGTTTATATGGCTATGATTTCATTGGTATTTATGTTTGTATTATGTTGTTTATTTACATGTTTTATGACAACAACCATGAGTGGTTTGCATCATGTTATTATTTTTCATTGAATGATAAATGCATCTATGAACTAATGGATCAAATGGAAGCTAATGTGATGAGGAGAAAATGCTTCATAGTGAATCTCAAATAAGTATGAGACGCATATGTTCAGATCTGTTATTTTCACCTGTAGGATGCATATTTACTAAGTGTTTGGAAAAATTCCTGTCATGTCTAGTAGGGGTCCAGTCAATGTCTTGAACAAGTATTTTATTTAGTACTGTCAATTCCATGTTATTTTACTAATTTGAAGAGTTGGTTCAATTCTGGGTAGTGGTCTGGGCTCTGGGCCTGAAAAATTGGCTCAAATCCTAGAATCATTGGCATAACACTGAAAAATTAAGTCTCTAGCCATAGGTAGACATGCTTAAGAGAGTGAATATAGGGTTACAATCACATGCATTCCTTTTCATGGCAGTGAATTTAGGATTAATTGATCTAAATGCTAGGTTAACTCATGAGTTGGGCACCTAGAGTGGTGGATTAGATCTTGGGGATCTTGAAGTACCTCATGGGGGTTTGTGTGTTGTGTTTTCATCGATTCCACTTCCTTAAGGTCACCTAGGAGGTTGAAACATATCATAGTAGCCACTCGTCGCATGTTTACCCCAGCTTTCTGGTTGCTTGGGTAGATGTGAGAGGAGGGTGTTACAATGAAAAAAAATGGATTCTCACTTAGATTCTAATTTAGATTAGGACAAAGGAAAGTAGATCATTGACATAGAACCCAATGCTATTTTTTTGACCAAAGATATCCAATCATTACGAGTCAAAGGATCCCAAGGAGGGAGAGCACCTCTTCCATTCACAAATGTGGGTAAATGTGACCTTATTAGGTGTCATTATTGATTGTGGGAGCTAGAATAATTGGATCCCAGTTGAGGTCATCAACACATTGAAGTTGTCGACAATGTCACAACCCACACCATACACCATAGGTTTGTTAAGGCATTGATAAGGCATCCATGTCATCCAACAATGGTGTGTATCCTATAGCTTCAAGTCCTTTAAATATGAGGTATTTTTTTCATACTTTGCCACTTGAATTTTGCGATTTTCTTCTAGAACTACATTATATCTAGAGACATTACATTTTTTAGGAGTCTTGATCCCATAATATAATTTTTACTCTAGTGGATAAAAAATATAGGATACCAATAGACATTCCAAGAATACAAAATTCATTAAACTTGGAAAGAAAATGTAAAG
Source organism: Pinus tabuliformis (assembly GCA_031772625.1). Classification (NCBI taxonomy): domain Eukaryota; kingdom Viridiplantae; phylum Streptophyta; class Pinopsida; order Pinales; family Pinaceae; genus Pinus; species Pinus tabuliformis. The sequence continues at coordinate 411,839,666 of CM062820.1, forward strand.
GAGTATTTTTTCTTACTTCCAAGTTTATGCTCCTCATATTTCAACAAGAAAGAGAACACAATGTCACAATGTCCACCACAACTTCAACACAAACTCTCTCTATAGAACATAAACACGTGGAAAAGATTACATAAGAGTCTAGATACATATTCACCTCACCTACAAGGATTCCTCCACTTCTAGATCTAACATCGACATACATCACATGAAGGCCTTCAACATTCTTAAAATTTCTATAATAGACCTTTCCACAACTCTATTAGCTGGAAATGTTTTCAGACATGTTTAGTTTTCTAGATAGCATCACCCATGGATGACACTTATCTGACTACATCATGAATGATAAAATCCTTACATGCTTGGGTTGAAGTAGTTTGAGTATCCACAACTGTTGAAATAATCCAACACCTACAAGAATAAGTTCACGATAACCTATAGAAGCCTAGTGGCAATTACAGGTAATGAAATTACCGACATGAGGTCCAACAAAAGTTTTAACTTTTTAATAAGGTTTGGTTGCATTTATAGAAATAGAATCTCACATCACCCATAGGAATAATAGACCACTCTAATATCATCCTTACATAATCACAAAGGGTATGGGTGAAAATGCTTCTGAATTCAGTATTCCTCCTTTCTTTGTCATGAACCTGATGTTTAATGTGGAGTTTCTTAGAAAATATTTTCCATCTATATTGCAAACCTCAATGGTAGCCATGTAATTTTCCCCACTTAAATAAATAATAGCTACATGAAGGAATAGGCTATAGTTTATTGAATTATGGATACTAAGAAGAAGGATAGTCACCAACAGAACATGCAACTCTATCGAGTTATGAAATTAGGGCACCTTCTTCACCAAGGAAGGTGGCTGAGCATGAGAAAAATTTAGGAGAATTTTTCCCATTTGATGAGGGTACTTCATGCAATGGATACCTTTTCTTCATAATTGGGAAGGATTGATCTATATGGATGTTGGTAAATCAGTACTATCAATAATTACTTTCCACTATTGGTGGTTTACAGGCCCACCTTTTTGGTAAACTATAGTACGGACACATGGAATTTGAAAGGTGGAAGAAAAAAAATAAAAATATAATTCGATAATTAGGTTTTAACATATAAAAACACTCATTAGGTTTTTTACCACAATTATTTATTGTATTGACACATGGATTTTTTTAATTGATGGTATTTGAAAAATACGAAAACTGCATGGGCCTTGGTGAAGAGACGACTATAAATAGTATAAATATGGGCATTCACCACTAAAATAAATACAAAATTTCTCATGATGTAATCATATGACATTTTTTACCATTTAATAATAATAATTAAACTATTTTCATATTTTTTCATTTATATTATTTCTTTTGTGTACTTCTCACATATTATGTTGTTGATATTTACTCTATACTATTTTCATACACTTGTGAGATATTCTATTGTCAATATTTTGTCTCATTCTTTAGAAAATCCACATTAGTGGGTGATTTCAAATTATGGGAAATCACTTCCTTTATGAAGAATCAATTAATGTGGATTAATGCATTATCTTTTTTTGAGCACATAGAATAACAAGAGGATCTTGGGTTCATGGAAAACTTTCACTTATTTGTCCTTATACAAAATGATGAAAGATGCTTCAAAATCCTATAATTGTCTCTCTTTTACAAAAGCCCAAAATTCATCCATAACATTTTATGAATATTGGATATCCACAAATCAATTAGAAACTATGTGATGCATTAAAATATGGGAGTGGTTTTTAGTCCCCGAGAACAATTGTAACATGGTGAACATGGACAATTGACATGTAATTGGAGAAACTTATGTTCTTAATCTTCACTTATTGTATCCTCAACTCATATTTAATATATTGTTCCTTGATGCCTGAGGAAATACAATTTCTTTAGCTTGGAGGAGATGTGTGCTCTTGTAAATGTCACTATTTTTATATACCTTTTACAAGCCTTCACTATCTTTTGTTTGAATAATAACACCTTTTTTGATGAAATCGGTTGAGTATTGAAAATAAGTACACTTAGTTACATTTTATATACTTTTAAACATTTGAATACATAAATATAATAATTTTATGTCTTATTATTATTATCTTTGATATTGGTTGTAGATTCAGATTGAATGGCTTTTTTATGAAAGTTGCAGAAAAAAGTGTCTAGTATGGAAGGCCATTGATCTAAATAAAACCGCCTTAACATTTCTACAATGTGATTTATTTCAAACATAGTATCTACTTGTTACAAACCCCATCCATCCAAATTTGAGGGATAATTATTTCCCTAAGATAGAATACCAATTGTAGTAGACCAAGTTGTGTCTACCATGGGTAATGTTGTGCAAGCTTCATATGGAATTGAATTCCTTTGTTGTAATGAGAAAGGGATACATCATTTTAATTTTAATGCAATTTTGTTTTCAATATTTAGAATGGTTTGAATAATAACTTCTCATCTTAATCATATTCGATATACAATGCTACCTCATTTTGTATAAAATAGGGTTGTTTCTACCATTGAAAAGATGGCTCTAAATTCACTATGTTATGATAAAATTGATTACTATGAGGATTGGTTGATATCTTCCAAGTATTTTGTGTATGAAATTGTGTTATTCATTAGTTAATTGTTGTAATCACTTCATCAATATTCTATTTAAAGGAGAGCCCAGACATGAGAGTAGTTGTCATACTTTTAACTAGTATGGATTTATAATATTGCTACAATAGTTATTAAAATTGTTTCACATAGTTTTATCTCTACAAATAATCCTCAACATCATTCCAAAAGTCATTGCTTGGATTTGATTGTGAGCTTATAAGTTGAAAACAATGATATAATAGGGATTTAAATAGAATGACAACCAAAAAATTTCTTAGTGAATCTAATTGATTTTGAAGATTGTATTTTATTTATTGCTTTGCAACTCATATTAGATCAAATCGAATATTAATAACTTTTATAACATCATTCAACACTCATGTAGTTATCATGCTCCAATATGGCCTTGGGAAGCCCCTTCCCATTTAGACTTGATCATTTATTAAAAACCAATATTTTCAATTCCATACACGAATTTGTCCTTAAAAAAGTTCATACACACACAGGTACCATAATACAGAACCCACGTACATAATTTAAAATATGAAAACAGAAATTCCTATTTCTCGGGCGTGGTTTACAGGTTTCACCGAAATCCCACCTACAGGAGCCCATGGCATAACTGAATTAACTGATTTTTGGTGATATTTATACACCTCATGGGAAGGCCTAAATCATAGAAGGAGATAGGATATCAACCTTATAGGCCTTTTGTCCCGAGATCAAGTATGATTTTCCATGTGCCTCCTAGACTCCTATTCATAGGAAACCCTTGTTTCCTTGAAAATATGTTCATATTACATTGTATGATATCATTTTGCACATGCTTGAGAGGTTATCTTCTAGGCTTGGATTGGACGGATCTAGAGGAAGGTTTAGTTTGTGTCATGGTAGGATTAGGTTGTATTCATCCAATCCTATTTGTTGATATCAATAAATAAACTTTGTCTTGTTCTTGAAATGTTATGATATCATGCTTTTTATGATTCAGGTCTAATATATCATGATTTATATGTTTATGCTTGATGATCTGACATGGTTATTATGTTCACACTTTGAATTACTTGCTATGTATATGCTTCTCTGAATTGTGTTGCAGGAGTGATCACTTTGGAGGAAGCATAGGGTTTTCACCCTACGAGATCAACATCAAATGTAGGACCTATGGGTACTTATCTCATACCCAACTTTAGTATTTTTCGTAGTTGTATTTCTTGAATGTATGCTTCTTGTTGATAGTCTTCCTTCGATCTGTAGAGGTTGTCAACCTTTACCTTAGGGAAGTTTTTCCTGCCAACAGAATTGGCCACTCCATTGGGGAATACAATCTTGTATCTCCTAGAAGGGTTGTTTTATCGTGGATTTGGGATTTTATATCTTGTTTCTTGATTTTTCAATATTATTGACTCATTTGCAGTCTGAGAAATCAGTCTGATCTTCTAGATCAAGCATGTACTTTTTATTTTTCCCTATTTTTCTACCTATGCACATTTTTTTTGTATACAGACATACACATGCATTTTCCTTCAAAGAAACTCACATATATGCATGTTTCTTCATAAATAGTCACTTGTACATGGGAATCTGTTTATACATAGTCACGTATATTTAGGAATTTTTTTGTTTTTCAAATTTTTACCTTCATTTGGCGGAGTGGCCAAGTTTTCCTGCTTTTTAAGAGTCATTTGTAGTTTGGAATGATCTTGTTGCTTGTTGGCATTGGTTTCTTTGTCGTTTTTTGCAAAAAAATTTGTCAACCTAGGGTTTGAAATTTTTTGATGTTTTTCATTCTTAGTTTGGATTTCAGACCTTTTGGCAAAGTGTCTAACTTTTCTACGCCTCTATAACAATGAATTGATTTTCAAATTGCCTTATAATCTAATATTTTAATTGCCTCATTTTTCATTGTTGAAATTGGGCCATTGACTTTCTTTTTGGATTATTTGAGAAAGGTCTTTGCAATTTTGGTTCAATGAAATATTTTGGTCCTCTAAAATGTTTTGTTTCCTGAATCGTTTTATGTTTCCTCTAGATCAAGTTGTTCAAGTGTTTTTGATCTCTTAGTCACTTTGGTCTTATCATTTCGGTGATCATTTATCGCTGGTGAACTTTGGTGTCTTTTCACTTGATTTTGATTTTGAGGTGATTGATTTCTTTGCCTTATTGAAACTTTTATTCAAATTCCTTAAAAGAAAAGAAAAAAAAACATTTGTTTTTTTGTTCTTTTTTTTTTTTCCTTTAATCAAGAAGTGTATGAATCTTTGCTTGAGGTTCGAATTTGCTTCACTTGAGAGATATTTTTCTTGGATATTTGTTTCTTCTTGCTTGGTTAGATTTTGAATTTAGGATATTAAAAGATAACATTTAGTTATGTAGAGCATTCCATAGAATCTTGCATTTAGGCATTCTAATATGCATTAAGGAAGTTTGCAGTTTAGGCATTTTTTTAGTCTCTTCTAATAGACGATGAATGTGTGAGTGTGTTTAAAATAAAAAGAGAGTTTTTCTATCATAGATTTCTCGTAGAACTCTATAGGGATCACTTTTCATCAAAGAAAAATAATTTGCATTTACATGTATCCTAGTTTTCTATTGATTTACTTTTGCATCAGAACATCATAAGATTCACTTCCGTTACCTGTGACCTAAATAAAAACCAATAAAATCAAGTGCTTAATCTAAAATGAACTATATTTTTCTTTTTTTTCATAGATACATCAATTAGATAGGGGATTGAGGGCCTTGGAATAGGTGCATGGATAGTAAACTCACCAAGGCCACTCTAAACTGAAACATAGAAGTTGCTTAAAAAGTGAAAATCTAGTCTCATTAGCTTTTTGGGAAAAATCTTCTAATGCATGAGTTAAGCACGAGGACAAGTGAAGACAGAGAAAGACAGATACGCCCTCTCCTACTTGTTGGATCCCGTGCCCATGACTATTCTGTTCGTCATTTGATTACAAACTGGTGACCTCAGTTTCATATTCTAGGGACCACACATGTGACTGTGGGGGGAAATTCCCATGGTACCTAAGACAAATCTTGTATCACTTTCATAGTACATCTAGAGGTTTCCATTATGAAGCTTAGGTACTTGCTCCGTAAAAGGCTATTTTATGGAGGTTAACGTAACTATTTATGATACCTTCATTGGTAGGTTTAGGTTGTAATTATCCCAAACTATATTCTGAAGGTTCTTATCTTCACTTTCTTCTATTTTGGTGTCTGGTCCTAATCACCTGAAGCAGAAATACCTCAAAGAAGCTTGTTTGGTTATATCTTTACAGATTTTTAGTGAGTTCTCTCTGCTGCTAGAATGGCATAAGTTTTTATTTTTGAGTCTTTAAAAAGTTACCTTAACATTTAAAAGTGGTTCATTGATAGGTTCATTCGTCTAGGAGGCCTCAAGGGCTTTCACCTATGAGTGCCCAACCTTCATCTAGAAGGCACACGAGTAGCTTTTCTAGTGATTTTCATCTAGTAGTAGCTGACGCATTAGAGATTAATCCATCTTTAGGGGCTCTTATTTTGGAGGGTGAACCTAGTGAAATTCATAATTTACATAGAAACACAATGGTCCTTGATAGAGTGATCTTCCAATCGGAAGATGAGATTGATATTGAAGGCATCCCTGAGTCCCCCATGAATCCTTCGACCCCCCTTCCTTGTCATCTTCCATACATTGTATTATACATGGGTACCCCGACTCACAGGCCAGAAATCCCTATTCACTCTCCTTATTTTTTCTAGATGGCCAATGTTAGTGGTCTAAGTATGGCTACTTATACTAGTAGTGTGAAAACCCCTCCTTCAGAGGGAGGAGGGGGTACTATTTCTATTTATACTATTACCCCTAGTATAGTAGAGGTTAGCTCTACATTCATTCCAGGTCTGAGTGGGGGCACCCAACCTTCTACTCCTTTCATTGATGCCTATCCTAGATGCCACACAGTGGGATTTCGCTAGTTCGTTCAACCTAGCCATCTTTTGTTTCCACATCTATGACTTCTATGCCATGTGGTTAAACATCTTTCCATGGTTTTTATTTTGGAAGTGGTCATATCCCTCTTTCCAATCCATCTTTGAACTTAGGGCAGGCTCATAATGTTAATCCTTTCCAAGGATGTCAAGGATGGCCAAATCATTATGTTATTAGTTTAGGGGCTAGGAATTTATCCCATTTATTTGATCCATAGGGGTGTATTCCCTTCAATTCCACTGAGACCTCACAGGGATTTCCTCTGCTAGCCAGTTCATGGAATCCTTGCAAGGATTTATCCCCTTCTTTCAATGTTCCACTAGGAGGAAACCATCCTATGTATGGTAACCCTTCGACAGGGGGTGGATACCCTCCGAATACTTTTGCTACATAAAGATTTCCTTTCGGTTCATCTCCTTCTATGAGCAACCCATGGTAACCTGGTGCCTCTCAAAATCTAGGATACTCTTTTCCTAATATCGGAAATTTTTCTCTTGGGAGGTGGAATTCTCCTACTCGTCCATGCTTACCATTCCTAGCAACATTAAACTTGCCATATCTTTCAAAGATGACAAATGATCCAATCTAATACTCTTAGATCCCTATAATACTAGTGAATCACCCCATTACTATTTTCATTGTCGCCGTTATTGTTATTTTTGTGCCCCTATTTTCCCCATATCATTATTGTTGTGCCCCATAGAAGCCCAATATTCTTATTGTTGTGCCCTTATATTATTATTGCTTTGTCATCTTTGATTGTATCATGACCCCTTAGACTCCTATATATAGAAAGGAGGTTTTGTCATTTGTATCATCCAAGAATTGTTCATTTGTGTAATGTAAAGGAGGTTTCCCCCTGAAAGAGGCTGATTTCTAAGGCATTGATCTTTATTTTCTATCTTTTTGTGAGTTGGTTTCATAAAATTTGGTATCAGAGCTTTGGATTCTAGGGTTTCACTGTTCAAAACAGATCATCATGAAATTTTTGCTATAACTTTTTTTCTATGACATTTCAGAAGCTAAACAAAAAACCCAGTTTAACCAAAATCGTTCTAAACCTCAGTCCAAATTTGAGATCTTGTTTCACTATATTTGTGAAGATATGATCTAAGGAAGTTAGGGCTTTTGCATACTCCCAAATTACATTCCAAACGAGAAACCATGGGAAAATCGTCATAACCTTCTCTCTAAGTATCAGATTAAAATTTCGTAAGAAGTTACAAGAAAAGGACGAACTGTAGTTTTCCGTGTATCGTTTTTAGATCCGGAGGTCAAAATAATGACATGTGGCACGTTGTACAAATTCACTCTACTGAAAAATTACATAATCAAGTCATCTTGGGATATTGGGCACAACTCTTTCTTGGAGAATCCAATTTTGTTCCGACTGGTGCATTGGAAAGAGGAATCATAGGGCTACTATGGGAAGAAATTTCAGATCTTGCTGATTAGCAATTATAGAGATACAACAGATTCAATATCGAGATTCTACAAACAGAGAAAAGGTGTGTAGTTTTTTAAAAAATTTGCATAAGTTTGGGTTGAAAAATTAGGTTGAAGTTCAAAGGGCGTAGTGAAGCATAATTATCATTAATTGATGCTTCGAATAAAGAAAATAGAAACACCTAGTAAGCAACCTGAAAGCTCTAGCATGACTTATGAAGAAGGGGAAGAAATGCAACATGATATATCAAAAGTACGAGACCAAGTGCAACAAATTTCACTCTCACAAAAGGTAACAGAAGATAAGATTGATGGTTTAAAGAAAGATTTGGAAGCTAATATGAATGGCGTGCGAGTTAAGATGGATGGCATGGAAGCTAAGATGAATTTCATGGACACTAAGATGGAATATTTGAAGAGAGATTTGACTAAGTTGTTACAAGAAACACTTACTAATGGTGAAAGGGTAGTAAAGGAAAGTCATGATGAGAACAAAAGAAATGTTAATCATGATTTCATAGACTCTAAAGTTGGATTGAAGACCCACAATGTTCCAAAGATCGATATGAGTAATTTTGATGGAAAGGATCCTGTAACATGGATACTACAGATGTAACAATATTTCAATCTCCATAATGTGCAAAACACACAAAATGTATGCATTGCAACTTTATATTTGGAACCAAATCATTTTGTATGTTATCGATGGCTTTCCTCGTAAACAAATTGTCACTTGGGAAATTTTTATGGAAGAAATGATGGCACATTATGAGGATACAAAAGGCAACGCTTTTTTTAGCCAATTGATAAACCTCAAATAAAAGGATTCAATGATGGAGCACATTGAGGACTTCCAAAAATTAAATATATGGGTAAATATATTCCAGAGGAGCATAGGATTGATGTGTTCATAGGGACTTTAAAGGATAACACCCAACATGAGATTCACCTTCGGGAACCTCACTCATTGAAGAAGGCATTCCGGTTGGCAAGAAAAATGGAAAGAAAAATTATGGCAACAAGGAAGCCTACCACTCACAACTATAAGGATGGAAGTGTTGTTTCCCCTAGCCTTCCACAACCTATAAGGTTGACATGCCAACAATTGGAATAAAAAGGGAAAAAGGTCTTTGTTACAATTGTGATAGAAAATATACTAAAGGTCATAAGTGTGCTAAGAAGAAATTGTTTTACATAGATTATGAATAGGAGGAAGAAAATGAACAAGAAACGTAGAAAAAAGAGGATATACACCAGGAACAAACACTAGAGAAAGAAGAAATGAATGTGACCATATACTGTAATGCATTGGATAGAATTACCACTTATTAAACCATCAAGATAGAAGGACATATCAAGAAGAAAAAGGTAATAGTGTTGATTAATTTGGGCAGTACCGATAATTTTGTTCATTGTAAGATAGCGAAGGAATTGAATTGCTTCCAATATCCCGCGCGAGAGTATCAAGTGATGGTTGCAAGTGGAGGAACCATAAATTTCTCTGGAAAGTTCCATAATATCAAGCTATCCATGGGAGAATATGTATTGAATATGCCAATGCTTTCCATTCCAATGGGTAATGTTGATGTTGTAATAGGAGTCCAATGGCTACAATCCTTGGGCACAATAGCTTTTAATTTTCAAGAGGTTTTCATGAAATTTTCTTTGAAAGGAAAGGAAGTAGAATTAAGAGGTATCACAGGGAAACCAGGAAAGGTAATAAGCTCTAATGGAATGACAAATATTCTAAATAAATAATAATGAGGTGTAATTGCACAATTATGTTCGCTAAAGGTTCCCACATCAAAATCATCTATCTCTCCAGATCTCCAAAAAGTCTTGGACAATCATTCCAAGGTATTTGAGACTCCCAAAGGTCTCCCACATATCCGTGGTAATGATCATGATATTCATTTGATTCCAATAAGTGTTCCTCCAAACATCAGGCCTTATAGATATCCCTATGCCCAAAAGAGTGAAATTGAACATATGGTTATAGAAATGCTAGAGGTTGGTATAATTCAACGTAGTCAAAGTTCTTTCTCTACTCCAATAGTATTGGTGCACAAGAAGGATGGATCATCGTGCATGTGTCTAAGTTATAGGGAGCTCAATAAGCTCACTATTAAAGATAAATTTCCCATTCCTGTCATTGATGAACTATTGGATGAATTGCATGGATAAATTTACTTCACCAAGTTGGATCTTCGTTCAGGATATCATCAAATCAGAATGAAGACTGAAGACATTCTAAAAACAACATTTAGAATTCATGAAGGTCATTATGAATTTTTGGTCATGCCTTTTGGCCTTACTAATGCACCTTATACATTTCAAGGTTTTATGAATTCCATTTTCAAACCCTTCCTTAGAAAATTTGTGTTAGTATTTTTTCATCATATACTAATTTATAACAAGTCTTGGAAGAGCCATGTTCAAAATGTTGAAAGGGTGCTCAAACTATTGGAGGAGAAGAAATTATATGGAAAAAGCTCCAAATGTTTCTTTGGAGTAGAAGAGGTCGAAAATATGGGTCATATTGTATCCCATGAAGGTGTTAAGGTAGACCCTAGCAAAATTAAAGCCATTAAGGAATGGAAAATCCCCACATCCATAAAGCATCTGCGAGGATTTCTCAGGTTGACATGGTATTATCGCAAGTTTGTTAAGAATTATGGGAGAATAACAACACTTCTAACAACATTATTGAAGAAAGATGGATTTTTATGGACTCCAGAAGAAATGAAGGCCTTTGAACATCTTAAAGAGGCAATGTGCTAAGCACCGGTCTTAGCTAAACTGGACATAACAAAAATGTTTATTGTGGAATGTGATGCCTCAGGACATGGAAGTTGATAGACTGATATACTTATCATGTATGCACACTTTTGTGCATAGTTTATACTGCATTTATGGAAATATTTCAAAAGCTACATGGAAACCCGAAGATTATTGTAAGTCACAGAGATCCCATTTTCATTGGAATTTTTTTAACAAAATTATTTTCTTGTCTTGGTACTCAGTTAGCTCATATCTCATCTGATCATCCTCAATCTGACGGGGAAACTGAAATAGTAAACAAATGTTTGGAAGGATATCTTCGTTGCTTTGTATCTGATAAAGACACACAATGGGTCAAATGGTTGCCTTTGGCTAAATGGTGGTATAACACTTCCTTCCATACTGCAGCAAAAATGACCCCATTTATGGCACTTTATGGATATCACCCAATGTCAATCACATCATATTTAAGATAGAATTCTAAGGTTGAAGCAGTGGAAGGTCACATTGAGAATCAACAACAAGTTCTCCAACTCTTAAATGATAAACTAACTTTGGAATAGAATAGAATGAAACAATAGGTAGATCAACATCACAGCGAAAGAAGTTTTGATATAGGTGAATGGGTATTTCTACAACTACAACCATATAAACAAATGTCCCTCAAGCAAGCTAAGAAGGATAACAAATTATCACCAAAGTATTATGGTCCGTACAAGGTGTTACAAAAGATTGGTACTATGGCATACAAATTGGAGCTTCCTGCAGCTTCTCGAGTGCGCCTAGTTTTCCATGTTTCATGCTTAAAGAGGGTTATTGGTGACAAGCTCCCAGTTAAAACTATATTTCTAGAACTTGACGAGAGAGGAAAAATCATAATGGAACTTGAAGCAATCACAGAAACAATAACTCGATAGTTGCAAAATCAATCAATTTCGGATTATCTTGTCAAGTGGAAGAACTTACCTGCAGAAGATTCCACATGGGAGGATGATAATTTTATGCAGAAGCATCCAAAACTACTCAAGTCTTGAGGAAAATAGCTTTTTGAAGGAGAGAGGCATGTTAGGTCCCCATAATACTAGTGAATACCCCAATACTATTGTCATTGTAGCCCTTATTATTATTGGTGTGCCCCTATTGTCCCCATATTATTATTATTGCGCCCCATAGAAGCCCAATATTGTTATTATTGTGCCCTTATATTATTATTGTTATGTTGGCTTTGATTGCATTGTGACCCCTTAGACTCTATATAGAAAGGAGGTTTTGTCATTTGTATCATCCAAGAATTGTTCATTTGTGTAATGTAAAGGAGGTTTCACCCTCAAAGAGGTTGATTTCTAAGGCGTTGATATTTCTTTTCTATCTTTTTGTGAGTTGTTTTCATAATAGATACAATCCGGCATGGCCTCCGATTCCCATCAAAATTCCCTCTGATATTCCTAAATTTGAAGGGAAGACTAGGGAGGATCGGACTTATCATATAAACATGTTCCATTTATGGTGCTCATCGAACTTCTTGGTCGATGATTCAATCAGGTTAATATTATTCCAACACACTGTAACTTGAAACTCTACAAAATTATATATTAATCTTAGAGGGGTTACCTTTGCTATGTTTCGATAACTAGCTACTATGTTTCTAAACCATTTTTAGTTGCCTGTCTGATATGATGTCGGAACTGAAATTCTAGCTAGTTTTGAACAGGACAAAGAAACTCATTTTTGTGACCACATTCAAGAGTGGTGAAAAAGGAAGTGACACATTAAGACCTATATCCTTGATGAATTCCTTCTCAAATGGTTTTGAAATCTTTGTAACCAGAAATTTATAAGGACGTGTCACTCTTTAGAGTATTTATTGAAGAAGAGGCTATCTTTAGAGCCCAGCAATTAGAACTCATATATTTTTAGTTGAGATTCCTTTATAAGATTTTTCCTGATGTTCTTTGACTGAATATAATTTAGCCAAACCTAAGCCATGACCCCATGCAGACAGAATTGTAGGGTCGATCGATAGTAGTGCGGCTAACCTACTAAATAAATTGCAGACGTTTTTTATGATATTCTTCTCCTTCATAGGTTTCACCGTTAGTGGCTATGCCTTCAAAACATTTAGTAGTTAATGTTGTCCAACCTTCAAACCCAAAAGGAGGCCAAAAATGAAATAGGAAGAAGAAGGGACATGGTAAGAAGAAATATAAGGATGGGAAAGGGAATATGAACAAGTTTAGTAATGATACTAGAGAAGGAAAGAAGAAATCAAAAAAAAAACGTAAAGTTCCCATGCAAATTATGGAGTGGGGATAATCTTACCCATCATTTCTCTAAGATTCAGGATGCCCAGCGCATGTTAGCTCATCATAGTTCTTCGAGTTCCCAGGCTGTGTTGACTAACCCTTTTCCCCAACGGAAGCAAATGGTACTTGAACTCCCATAGTGGGAGACCAGGAAAGGGAATCCACATTGAATGACTATATGGCGAGGTCTCATGTTTATGTTGCTACAAGATCACATGATTATGGTGAGTCGGAACCTTCTAAGCATAATACTGCTTCTGATATTCTACATCCACTCCATATTGAGAGGCCTATAGTTGAGCCTATACCTCAGATGTTGAAAGGCTCTACAAAACATTTGATTCTTAATCCAAACATTAGGGCTACTGAGAAGTACTCTTTTGTAGAAGGTCTATCTCAGAGCCCCTATGCGATGTTAGCATTAGAGGTACTCCAATCATGTCCTGCACAAAGGAGTGCATTTCTCACTACAATCAAAGTAGTGGATCTGAAAATTTCTCTTGTTATAACATTTGATATGTTAACTACTAAGAAAAGGCTCCCTGGTCGTATGGATTTCCAGATAAAATCCACATATTGGAAAATGAATATATTTTGAATTGTAGTTGATGAAGGGGCTTCCACATGTGTCCTGTCAATCTCATGATGAAAGGCTATTGAGTCTCTGGAATTTGTTCCTTCCCCTACTCTCCTTATCGCATTCGATGGCCATTCTCATATGCATCATGGAATTCTTCCAGGCTTTCTTGTATGTGTTGGGGACGAGGTTGTCAATGTCAAGGTAGAAATAGTTGATGCCAACCCACATTATAATATTCTTTTGGGTCAGAGTTGGATTTATATAATGGATGTGATTGTGTCATCATTGTTTCAAGTCCTATGGGTCCTCCATGGTGGGAGAATTATTATAATTGATGACTTATTTTGAAGAATACCAAGAAACATGTGGAGAATTTGGGAGTTGGAACGTATTCCTCATTGATGGGTACTTTTGATATTCCTTCTCCTATTGCAAATGTTAATGAAATTTCATCCTCCAGGGTCGCTCCTCGAAGAGTTTCCTTTAGAACTCATTATTTTTCTAATCCTTAGCCCTTATCCCCCTCTACTACCACATTAGAAGAGGGCCAAGTAGGTGGAATTGCATTCAATATATGAGAATCAGAAATCACGTACCAATCTTAGTGAATTATGTAGATTCTGATCCCATTCCTCTTACATAAGAGGATTTGGATGGTTATGTGGCTCTGGTCTAGACTCTCGACTCTACTTTACCTATGGACATCCTTGAAATAGTCTTACCATCTAAAGAGGCAATCCTAGAAGCAATGAATGGTGTGGAAAGACGGTGGGATGTTTTGCATCATCAATCATATTTTCTCCCTGACCTGCATCAAGTTGAGTCAAATTTGTCCGGTCCTTCTTCAACTAGAAGTGTTCACAAAATTATAAATCCTTTGGCCCCAGCATGGATTATTTTCGAAGGTAATATGTCCAATATCTCAAAAACCATTCTATTGAACATCTCAAAGAATCATAATATTATCGAAAATATCTTCATCATAGCTACATGTTCCCCTGAAGAAATCAAGATTTATACCAACTTTTTAAAAGATTTCAAGACGTGTTTTCTTGGTCTTATGAAGAAATGCCTAGAATTGATCTATTGATACTTTAGCATGAGATCAAGACATATGAAAATGCTAAGCCTGTACAAAAAAAGCTTCATCGGAATGGGTCTTACACCTAGCCCTTGTTGATAAAAATAAAGGAATGATCCATGTATGCATTGAATTTAGGGATTTGAATAAGGATTGTCCAAAAGATAATTTCCCCACTTTGTTTTTCGATCAGATCATTTATGAGTGCGTTGAAATGAGGTTTACTCCTTCATGGATGGTTTTTCAAGATATAAGAAAATAACGATCCGTCTTGAAGATCAACACAACGCAACACTTATTTTCCCCTAGGGTACATTCGCATACAAAAAGATGTCTTTTTGCCTAAAAAAATGTTGGAGTGACCTTTTAGTAGGCCATGTATTATGATTTCCATGACATCAAGCACATAATAGAAGCATATTTGGATGACCTACCTGGTCATTCTTGAAAGAGGATTGATCATCCAAAAGACCTATGTTTGGTTTTCGAATGATTTCATCACTATAAAATCTGGTTGAATCCTAATAAATGCATTTTTATGGTCACATCTGGTAAGTTATTTGGATTCATTGTATCCAATGAAGGGATTCGGGTTGATGCTTTCAAGGATGAGGCAATTCTTCAGTTTCCATCCTCACCAATGATTCATCAACTTCAGAGTCTCCAAGGTAAATCCAATTTCTTAAGGAGATTTATCATAAATTACAATGAGATTACGAGAGGATTTATGTGATTGATGAAGAAAAGGGTCTCATTTTCTTGGGACGATTTCTCTTAGCGCCCTTTTGATGCTTTGAAAAGGCATTGACATCTGCTCCTCTTTTGATTCCACTCGATTATAGCATGGATTCTCTTATATCTTGTTGCAGTAGAATTAACCAATGGGACGGTTCTGGTTTAGGAATACCATGCTCCTAGAGAGCATATGGTTTATCATTTGATCTGAGGCTTAGTTGGTCCTGAACTTAGGTATTCCCATATATAAATTGGCTTTGGCAGTAGTTGGCTGATGTCAACCCATTTGAATTTGTCCTGAGTAGGCAAGTGATTCGAGGAAAATATAATAAATGGATTATCATATTACAGGAATTAGATCTCGAATTTATGTCAACCAAGTCCAAAAAATCTTTAGTATTCGTAGAATTGAATTCAAAATTACCTTGTGAAGAGGATGTCGTTTATGAAGAGTCATTTCCAGATGAACACGGTCCTTTTATCATTAAAAAGGCCTTGAAAAATGGTACATATGAGTTGGTTGATTTCGATGGAAGTGTGTTGTTGCAACCTAAAAATGTTGTCTATATTAAGAAGCATTATGCTTAGGTTGTTTCCTAGCATTTGCTTTGTTTTGTAAATATTTTACATAGTTGTTTATTTTTGTCTATGAGTTTCACAATGATGGTGGTATTTTGGTTTGATTTGGCAGGTATCAATGCCTGATATGGTGTATTTAGGATTCGACGATGGTACTCGTAGACATACTCGGAAATTAGCTTCCACCACTTGGGTAATATATTATCCATCTAAACAGTTGTTAGTTGCAAGAGCCATATGTATCAGTCCTGTATCCAACAATATTGTTCAATACAATGTTGTCATTAATTTACTACCTCGAGAAATATATTTTGTATTGACTCATTAGTGGTTTATTTTAATTCACAACTGGTGGTGTCTCAATTAAATAACATATATCATGTGAGAGATCCTTTATTACATCACCAATTTCTGAGAGTGATATTATTACAAATATCATTTAATTTTATTACTTTTATTCATATTCCACAATGAGAAAATTCATTTACTGATTCTATAGCTAATCATGAATTAGATTGGCACATTAATCATTTATCACATTAGATAAAAAATACCATAAAATCCTCTTTATATATGATCAAACCATCGAGAAACCGTTTGTATATAGACAAGAATAATATGTCCAAAATACTACAAAATGTGGACAAATGTCTTACAAAATTTGTGCTTAAGCCTGATCATGTCCATAAAATATTAGTCATCTAAAATCGAAGTCTGTGGGCCCTGCCCTAAATGAGCATTACAGAAGAAGATTGTGGCATTTGCCACCTATTAGAAGAGTCACACCCACTCTCATGGTACTCCTACTAGCCACCTCTCGATGGCCTCAGGGAGATCCTCTATGGCTACCATGGGAACCTAGTGAGTCAAACCCTCCAAGTTCCTCTAAGCTGTATATAGGACACTCTCGGTATTAGTTGTTGCTCTTACTGTGTCCCTGACACGATGCCTACACCTAGGTAGACCCTCACGTCTCATTGGTCCAACATATGTATCCAGATCAAATTATCCTGTAAGATTTTTGTTTCACGAAAAATATTTTTAATTTCTTAAGGTCATATTCAAAGTCAAAAGATTCCCTAAGGTAAGTGTTGACAACCTCAACAATAACAACTTGTAGATTTCACATACAATGAAAAATAACTTGTAAAGGGAATAGAACCATGGTTGATAATTAATTTCCAATTTTCTAATTCCTTCTTTTAAAAGGTAAGTAATAAAATCCAACAAACAATACACTTTTGACTATAAAATTGTTACAAACAAAGCGACTTTTTCCATAATTCTTGAAATACCTAATTGGTTATAATACTCACAAAGGGTTTTGTAAGAAATGACACTCCAACAAGTTATGACATGTGAACTGTGGATCTATTTATCATCCATAATTTTTGCATCAAAGGATATGTATAACATCAAATTACATTGGACATTTTCCCATCATTGAGTTTATATCCCTTGGAGGAGATATGATACAAAGTTGATCTTATCACATTATAATAATTCAATTTTATGTTTGAAATAGAAAGGGGAAGCTTTTATGCATTTCCCATCACAGAAACTCATAAAGTATAGTAAAGTTAGTTTAGGGTCTCAATATAGATTAGAGGAACACATGTATGTGATGCTATAAGTCTTCAAATCTATTATGTATGTGATCAATTATATATGTTGTTGTAAGAAAATTTTATGTTATTAGGTACACTATGCATGTATATCAATAAATGATGCACCATAGCTATGAGTAGTTCTATGATGATGTAGACCACTCAACATAATAGATAATATGTGTGAAGAGAGAGATAATTCAATGTTTCGTGGGTTAAATAAATCCTCAACATATTACATAGGGAAAATAATAATAATTACTCTCAACTATCCAATATTATATATATATATAATATTTTTATTTCAACTATATATATAATATTTTAATTTCAACTTTACATTTATCTTAAAAAATAATATGAAATATGCCATTCTAAATCTTTATATATAAAATAAATAATTATAACACACATAAAGAAAATAGACACAAATATATTTTAATTATGATTTACTATATCCCTATCCCTAAACAAATGAAGTTAAAAAAAATAAAATTAAATTATTAAAAAAAATAAAAAATAGAAAATATTTTATAAATCTTTTCGAAGTATATGAAAATAACATTAAAGAAATAGATGAATCATGAAACAACATTATCATTGTTATTTTCTTTCTGTTCTCCTTCAAAATTATTTGATGATTATAATTAATTACCCTTTTTATTTTATCTAATTATATAGTTCAACGTTACGTTATCATTGTTATTTTATATTTTCTTTTGAAATTATTTGATAGTAATATTTAATTGCCTTTTTATTTTATTTAATTGTTGAATGTTAATTGTATCATTCAACATTCAACATTAGCACATGATCCTAGAATCAAGGTTATCTTTCCTTCCCATTCATAGACTTGAAACAATTGAGTATGCAAACTTATCACATTGTCCCGGTCAAGTCGGGGAAACAAATGCAGGATGCTTGAATGGTGTCTTAATCACCCACTTGAAGTGAAATATTTGTATTGTATGAGTAGATTACCTGTCTAGAAGCTTGGACCGGTCAGAGGTCATGTCTCTTTCTGTATTGCTTTCCCAATGGTCTGGTCATACCTTCAAACTTGGAAGCCTCAAGGCTACTTCAGGTTGGATGTCACGTCTCTTTCAATATTGCTATTTCTTTCCCAATGGTCTGGTCATACAATGAAACCTGAATGCCCTATATCCAGTTGGATTCTAAAAAATATTTGGCCATTCAAAAGTGACGGTTTTTACATTGTAAAACATTTAGTCAGAGGATTTTAGAAAATGTAGCTACGCATATTTTCATAAAAGGCCACTTGTGTCTATGATTTTTTATAATTATTAACAGCGTTTGAAGAACAAGATGTTGCAGTACTAAAATTTTCTAACACTACTCGCATCCAATTAAAATTCGTACAAGACCATTCAAATCCACACAGCGCTGTACAATGAGATGGTCTACTAGGTGAGGACTAAGACTGTAAAAAATTGAATTGCAAATGGTCATGAAATATTCGAGTAGCTACCAATGGTTGTGAATCCACAGGTCCGCCCGCTAATTTCGTTTCGTTTCGCTATAAATATGGGATGGATTTCCTTATGAAATTGTGCATATATTTTGGATCTCTGGATGCAGATACAGAGGGTATATGATGTGCAGAAGAAGAGGAGGCGGTTATGTTTCTGGCGCGGACGAGATGACACTGTCTTCATATATCTTATTCTTTCATTCAGTTTGAGATGAACAACGACTATAGGCATAAGGGCAGTGTCATCTCTCCGCACCTGAAACCTACCGCTCCTATATAAATACGTTCTTATTATTACGATTTCTAGTATTAGCGATTCTGTGGAACGTACGCAAGTGTCCCAGCGCGTTTTCAATGGTTTAGACTCTCAAATAATAATAGATTTTTCATTGGCGTATAATAGAATTGTCTTGGCTGTAATCTCATAGTATAACGGATTTTCTGCGTGCATGTAGTAGAACTGTGCAGTTTGATTTCGGAGATTTTATGCCCGATGTGCCAAAGAATAAATATGTCTGGAATAGCCGAGAAGTTGGGTTTTTCATTTTTGTAGTTTATATTTTATATATGATTTTTTCATTATTAATATGAATGTTTTTTAAAAATATAACAATATCTCTAGATTATAAATGAAAGTTTCATAAACTTTATATTATTAAGATGGTTTTAGGTAATAATTTTATAGAAATTTATTTGTGATATGTTTCAAACCAACAAGTATGGTTTATTCTCGAAATGTGTAGATAAACAAATTTCAATGTGATTATTGCAAAAAACTATCATAATATGGATCACAGAAGCCTAAATTCAAAAATTCTTACATATTCAAAAGAAAAAAATTTAAAAAACATATGATTAATAATGTAAACTATTTTATTATATTAATAGGTATATAATTTTTTATATATTTTCACTAATTTTATTATCCATATAATTTAAATCATTTTTACTAAATAATATATATATGTAATTCTCTAACAGTTAGATATAATTGCAAGTTTGATATGATATCTGAAAATGACCATTTCCAGGAGACGTAAAATGTTATACGCCAATAACATTAATTTAAATTTCGGTTATGTTTAGATTCTAGTGATATTATTAGGCTGCATTGTTTTAATTTTTATTAAAAAAACTTGTAATTTAAATTTGTTTTATACTTTAAATTTATATACAAGTATTAAAAACCCTAATGAATTAACCAAACTTAATATTCTATTTACCATTATTGAATACAATACAAATTGGAGAATCCTTGTGATGCCAGTATCCCGAGAATGTGGAAGCAAAGAGCTATCGTCTAGCCTATCGCTCAGATTACGCGCGTCTAGACAAAAGTGTTTACAAGTAACTAAGATCCCATATTTAAACGCTGGATTTTGTCGTGTATTTCCAAATGTATCTCGTCGACAACTCTCCTCTTGGTGTAGTGATGAATAGAATTTTGATGATACTAGGCTCCTGACACATTGGGAAATACACGACAAAAGCGAGCATTTCACTGGCATTCAACACAATTCAAAGATATTGGCATTCTTATTCTTTAAGTAAGTGAATATTCAGTGTTATTATATTCTTCGTTCTTTGTCATATTTAGAAAAAAATAGTATTTACTATGAGCCACAAAAGAAGGGGAATGGATTTGGGATTTACTCTTGCGGTGGTGGTCTGACCAGAGATCTTTAGATGTTCATAATAATCTTGTAGACGCGATCAAATAAGTAGACCTAGTAATATTAGTAGTTTCCATTCCTCAGCATTTCGATCAATTTAATATCTTAAACGCCATTAAGAATGTTGGAATTGCAAATATGAAGCTATATATATGCCATTATTGTTTCTCTAAGACAAACAACTCATAAAAAATGAGGGTGGTAGGGAATGTGTGCCTTCATATTTAAATACTTATGAACCTTTTAATGATGATGAATTTCAATTAGATCTTTTTTATATCTATATTGATTCGTGAGAATGGTTCTTATCTTCATTTCTTAAAGAAGAGGTTCGTGCCCTCAGAATTTGGCGACGAGGTCGACACAGTACAAGCTCTCCCTCCCTTTCAGGGAGTATGTGACCATAAAAAGAAGATTCACAGGGCCATTGAAGGGACGCGCATTCCATACACCTTCTTTTTTGCAAATACTTATGCAACATATTTTGTTGATTATTTCTTTCGTCCCCATCAAAAACTATAACCAAAGGAAGTTGTCCTCTATGGGGATGATCTCAGTAAAGGTTGTGCATATACCCTCTTTCCATATGAAATCGCTTTTAAATCGCAAACAAAAGACGGTTAATCTGTGGTCGTTGAGTATTACCTAAAAGCTAGATGTGATTATGTTGTGTAACGGAAAATGATATTGTAGCTCTAATGACCATGATGGAAAACTACCCCAGACCAATGAATAAGCTGGTAATTTATAGGCCACTATTCAACCTAATCAGCGAGAGTCAGCTCGTCTCTTTGTGGGAAAATAAGACTAGAAGAAGCCTGAAGAGAGCTTTTCCGCTGGATGGTGGGATGGTTAGACTCTAAGAGAGTAAGATAACAGTTATCAATTCCTTTATTTATATCCATGGCTAATCTTTAATCCCACTATTAACTCAATATTTTAAATATTTAACATGAGATTTATATCTATGCAGCTCTGCCTCGGTACAGATCAGAACATTCCTGTTTTGATTTTTCACAACATTTTTGTGAAGGGTAACCAGACGAAGTTTGAGTTGGAAGAGGAAGGCTTGGAGGCATGTGAACTGTATCCAGAGTACGGACACACTACAATAGACAAATTGCCTGATATCACTGTTGTTGATCTGCTGGAAACAAAACTGGCATCATTCATATGAGCGCTCTCAACTTATGTACTTTTTAATTGAGGTGTGATATTGTTCGTCTTTACAAATATTAGTGGAACCGCAGACAAAAAGTATGTCTTTATGGCAGGTGTAGGGTAGCCAAACTGTTAATTATAAAGGTTTCGACCTCTTTTCCTTGCTCATAATGATAATTTTGATGTTCTTGTTGTTGTATGTATTCCAACAGGAATCTTGGATTGTCACAAGGTTAGTGATAGTGAAAAACAAATAAAATTATGTAAATGGATTTAGAGCACTATGAATTGAGGTTATAAGAAATTTTAGTTACTTGAATGGAAGATGTATTTTAGGATTTTATCATGTTATCATAATAGCTTTGCTCCTTATCAAAACAACATACTCAAGTTTTCCCTTTCATGTCTAGAAAGAACAATAGGCGTGTTAATCAAAATTCAGTTTTTTCAATTTTTCAATGCTTAATCGTTATAAATAATGATCAAAGAAATATGGAAGCAATTTAATATAAAATGAATTTCAATTTATTTTGTAATTATGTGTTTTCAAAAGACGAAGACTCACACAGATTGACAATATCATTCACAAACACTCAAATTTATACATAAGGCGTGTTAATCAAAATTCAGTTTTTTCAGTTTTTCAATGCTTAAGGTTATAAATAATGATCAAGAAATTTGGAACCAATTCAATATAAAATGAACTTCAATTCATTTTGTAATCATGTGTTTCAAAAAACGAAGACTCACACAGAGATTGACAATATCATTCACAAACACTCAAATTTATACATAGATAGAGCTATAGAAACTACAACTACTGTCATTATTTCTTACTTAAATTCAACGACTCCTATGGTCTATTAACTCCCCTTCTACTGATACTGATAATTCTTCGTCATATGAATACGGAAAACGACTTTGTGAGTAATATAAAAACACCTCTCGTTAATCACAACCTAAATGTTAACGTGTATGGTGATCTAAGTCTTAGCTAAGCTTACAACAATACATAAAAAAAATTGATATTAGAGCTGTAATTTTTTCCTTCTTGCTAAAAGGTCCATGTTCATTCATTTTCTCATGCAATTTCATCTTCACGGTTCTTTCCATAAGATAGTGGTGGAGCTTCTCCTTTGTTGATTGCGGATTAACATTCTTTGTATTCAACTTTGCTGTAGGTTCTTGGGACTTATATTTGTCCTTAATGCTGGTAATTTCTTCAAGTTTCACTGCTTGTTCCTGACTGTCAATATCCGCACACTTAAAATAAATGTTAGATTTATATAAAATAGCATAAAAGAAACATTGTTATCCTTCTTTTTTAAGTGATATTTCCTTTATTCATCTTTCTGTGTTGTCATAATTGATTGTCCTGGATTTGATTTGTGTATGGAGGTAGGCATATCATCTCACCAAACAACAACTCATCAATAATATTTTTTCATGCATCAAATTGAACCACTCTTCATGAGATGCATAATTCTCGTCAAATTTGACTTCATATGTTTCTACATCACAGGGAGTTTCCTTACTATCACATGCTACTCTATTGTCAGCTCCATACATACTTTCAGTCTTGATTCTAGTTATGATGCTTTCAACACAATAACCATTTTTAACAACACCTTCATCAACTTCAACTTTCTCACTCCACTTCATGTTGTACTTCATTTCAATAATATCCCAAAGCATTTTTGCATCATATATTTCACCAAATTCATACAAAATACTAAACAAAATGTTTTCATCTAGAGGTGATACAATGAGAAGCAATGGTATTGTACCTCTACTCTTATATTGGGGATTTATAGAGGTTTCTTGATCAAAATCCCATAAATATATTGAACAAGAAATCCCTCCATTTTAATTACCCAAAGCTTAAAATTTTTACTTCAGAGCTATTGCAGAATTGGCATTAATAGCTTCAATATTGCATCCATGTCTTCAAATTATTTAGGCTGATTCATGTCTTCATTAGGCATGGTTTCAGTAACTCGAAACATTTCAATGCTCCTTCTATCAGCTGCACTTTTCCACCACACTTCTACTACGTCCACAGTTGTCAGTGGCTTTGTCCTGACGATAAGATATCTGGATGTTTGACATCCACAATGTAGTGCTGTACAACATTTATTTGATAATTCTCACTTATCCTTCTCATGGATAGTGATTCACATAACCAACATTACCCAACATCCACCAAGGGAGATGACAAAACAACTCCTCAATTACTAAGAAACCTCTCCATGCATATAAATCTTTCACACTCAATCTCATAGTACCACACAAATAAATTTTGGGCTTTGAGAGGATAAAATTGCTCAAATGGCATCCATGGGCCTCGAAACTCCTCACTACACAAACACACGAACTAATGGGACCAACTTCTATCTCCATAAAACCAACCTTGTTCCTTAAACATGACCTCTCATCATTCATAAACTCTCCAACTCATGTTTGAGATTAGTCATGGCTAGATAGAGTTGTAATAGGTCACTTCATTCAAAAATAACACATCAGACATTCTTGCCGATAAAATCCCGCCTCCACTATGCCAGGGACCAATGAAAATGCAAAGAACCCACAAATTTGGTGTGCTCTACTAATTCTTAGCAAACATCCAAGACTATTAGTGAACTATCATAAATAGTAAGACATGGTGGCTACAACACTTCCCACCCAATCATCCATGATCACCACACCATGGGCCCTTAGAATGCCACAGGTGATCAAATTCTTTATGATCCAATATCGCTCTTCCAACTTAGATCCAGCCTCATGCAAACACAACACCTTAACGAGTGGTGCTCTACACAGACCATAGTGAGATTCCTCTACGTTGGTATGCTCGAGGTTTATTCCTCCTATGGTGGAGGTCACTACTTCCCAGGGATTATCTCAATGTAGATTTTCCTTGTTGTAGGTGTTGGCTCCTGCTCACAATGCCACTAGACTTATCAACTCCATATAATAATTCTGAGACACAAAATGCCTCAACAAGTTCCCTCGATGATCTATTGCAGTTATTCCTCTTGTGTATACATAGATTTATACTAGATCCTAGCACCCACACCGTCGCTCCACAAGACCATCATCCAACACAAGTCCAACACCCAAATCTAGCGATTAGTAGTCAATCTCTCAACATTTGACATCGGGCTCAACACTCATGCACACCGTCACTCCACAAGACTATCATCCAACACAAGTCCAACACCCAAATCTAGCTATTAGTAGTCAATATCTCAACATTTGACATCGAGCTCAACACTCATGAACTAGGATGGAGGTTACAATGCAGAGAAAAGCACATAGTCAACACTATCCAACACCCAATTCTCGAGCACTTGATTTATGTACTTCACTATTCTTCACACATGGTTCTCAATGACACCTGTACACAATGGTGGGAAAATTCAACAAATCACATAACGACCATTGGCTCCACATAGTGCTCGACCTTAGATGGAGAAACTCTTCCAACTCTCCTCTGAAACATTTTGACTACATCTCCTTCACACCACACGGTTTCAATGCTGCTCTAGGAATCTCCACGTTGGCTGACTCCTCAAGTAGACTACTCCTAAACAAAAGAACCTCGACTACTTCAAGCATTGGTCAGCTACAAGGACTTCAACTAACAATTAGCTTTGAGTGATGATGCTCTTCAACAATCCAACACAACGAAATAGGTACTCAATGTTTTGGTAGCTCAACCTCTCAACATTTGACGTCGGGTTCACCACTCACAAAATCACTCTCCTCCTGCAAACAAGTTAAATACACCTCCTCGCTATGATTTTCACCACATGCTAGCTGACTCTTTCTCCAAGTATGACAATGGTCTGTGGGTTTACACAAGCACCGTTGGACAACCTTGCAAACACAGAGGCAAACTTGAGCACTTCACACCACCAAGCCTCCACAACTTTGCCTTTGAGCTCATATGCCCCTAGGTTCGCCCTTACCATCCACACAACAAGTCATAACTCCAACAATCCCTCAATTGTCTACAACCTAGTGACTGAGTTATCAGAAAATTAAGACTCATTCAAGAATTTCATGTTAAGTAGCGGATCAGACAACACAAGACTGAGTGGAATCTCCTCCATACACATCGAGCCCTCACGGCTCTAGTCACTCTAATCTCACAAACCTAGCATGAACCTTCAGCTCTGAAACTAAGCTGAAACCCTCATCTCTGATTCACCTATAGTTTTTTGCACCCCATGATATTTTGATTATAACAAAAGTGCATGACCCTACGTGACAAAGCAAAAACAAATAATATAAATACGGGCATTCACCATTTAAAAAGATATGAAATTTATCATGATATATTTTATGAATTTTTCACCATTTAATTTAAATAATTAAGCTCTTTCCATCTTATTATTTCCTTTACATTATTTATTTTATGCAGTTATGATGCATTCTATTGCCAATATTTGCTCCACATTGTTTTCATACAATCATGATATATTATATTCTCAATATTCAGTTTCATTCCTTAGAGAGCCTGGATCAATGGTATCAAAGTGATTTGTCCCTTTTCATTTCCTAGTATATGTCTGAGATGAGGTCAAGGTATAGGGAGTTTAATTTTAAGCTACTTCCTATCAAGTTGTTCGTCGAGTAATTACTCGCATGACAAAGGAATGAGATGATGGACATTTTTTCTTAGATCCTTTGGCTATTGCTAAAACTAGCTAAGACACCTTCAACAAACAATTATTTTTGGAGGTGTGACACCCTTCAAGATAGAAGTTAGCATTGCTATCCATTAATTCAAAGGAAAAATAGATGGGGATGTGATAGCTAGTTAGTTAAATATGTTAGAAGGCTATTACTCTTTCAAACAAAAATTGACAATGAGAATATCACCTTTGTGTTCGTGAAATCCCTTTCCCGTGCCAAATATTGGTGGGAAGGTTATTAGGGGAGACATAATAAAGAAGATTCTTGTATATTAAATGCAGGCCACACTCAGTCCACTTGTTGATTCCATCAAGGACTAATTATACCCTATAGGGAATTATGATTTCCAATGCATGAGATGGACAACTCTGTGACAAGAGAGAGACCAGAAAATGTTAGATTACACAAATATTTTTCATACTTTATGCTCAAAGTTGGGTATTTAAGACTCTAAGTGACACCTAGTTTTGAGGTATCATATTGGCCTAAATATGTTGATCCAAAAAGAGATGGATTTCCTAAACATCTCGTCACTAAGGGCTACTTATTGGCATGTTGTCAAACTAGAGAAGAATATGAAGGGATGGAACAAGAAGGGATTTGGGTTTGTAAATCCACAGTAATAGAAGCCTAGAAAAGGAGGTCCCAACTCAAAAAATGAGGGGCAAAGCAAGGATTGCCAACCTCAAGATAACTATCCAAAGTCACAGGAAATGAAGGGTAATAGGAAGTCAAGGAAGGAAATTGGAAATTGATGCAAGTTCTATAGAATACCCTACCACAACATTGATGAATGCAACTTGAAAAAATAATTTTTGTCTATGATTAAAGTGAAAAAAATGGACTCTAGCTTAGATTATGATTTAGATTAGGACAAAGGAATGTAGATCATTGATTTAGAACCCAATGCTACTTTTTTGACAAAAAATAACCAATTATAAGAGTCAAAGGAGCCCAAGGAGGGCGAGCACCTCTTCCATTCACAAATATCAGTAAATGACAACTGATTAGATGTCATTATCGATAGTTGGAACTAGAAGAATTGGATCCCAGTTCAGGTTAAAAACAAATTGAGGTTTTCGACAGTGTCACAACCCCAACCATACACCACTGGTTGGTTGAGACATTGACAAGACATCCATGTTAGCCAACAATGATGCATGTACTATAGCATTAAGTACTTCAAATATGAGCTATTGTTTTATGCTTCCCCACTCAAATTTTGTGATGTTCTTCAAGAACAACATTATATTTTGAGACATTACATTGTTTAGGAGTCTTGATCCCATAGTCTAATTTTTACTCTCAGGGATCAAACCTATAGGATACCAACGGGCATTCCAACAATAAGAAATTCATTAACCTTGCAAAATAAAATGAAAAAGAGTGTTTTTACTTAAATCTAAGTTTGTCGTCCTCATATTTTAAAAAGAAATAGAACAAAAGGTCACAATGTCCAACACAACTTCAACACAAGCTCTCTCGAAAGAACATAAACATGTGGAAAATATTATAAAAGGGTCTAGATACATATTCACCTCACTTACAAGGATTTGTCGACTTCCAGGTCAAACATCCACATACATGGGATGAAAATTTTCAACATTCTTAACATTTCTCTAATAGATATTTCCACAACTCTATTATCTGAAAATATTTTCATACATGTTTATTTTTCTAGATAACATCACCCGCGGATGACACTATTTTGAGTACATCGCCAATGATAGAATCCTTACAATATTAGGTTGAAGTAGTTTGGGTATCCATAACTCTTGAAAGAATCCAACACGTACAATAATAAGTTCACAATAACCTATAGAAAGCTAGTGGAAATTACAAGTAATGGTACTAACAACATTAGGTTTCAAAAAATATTTAGGTTCTTAATAAGGTGTGGTTGCATTCATAGAAAGAGAATCTCACAGACCCCATAGGAATCTTGGACCACTATAATATCATCCTTACATAATCACAAAGGATAGGGTGAAAATTATTTTGAATTGAGTATTCCTCCTTTCTTTGGCATGCACCAGATGTTAAATGTGGAGTTTCTTAGAAAATATTTTCCATCTCTATTGCAAACCTCAATGGTAGACAAATAATTTTCCCCACTGAAATATATCCTAGCTCCAATGAATAGGCTATAGGTTATTGGATTATGGATACCAATATGAAAGATAAATAATATAAATTGGGCCTTCACCTTTGAAAGATATAAGAAGTTTCTCATGATATAACCTTATGACATTTTTTTACCATTCAATAATAATAATTAAACTATTTTAATAATTTTTAGTTTATATTATTATTTTTGTGCACTTCTGACCTATTATGTTTTTGATATTTACTCTACACTATTTTCATACACTTGTGAGATATATTATTGTCCATATTTAGTCTCATTCCTTAGAAAATCCATTAGCGGATGATATCCAATTATGGGCATTCACGTCCTTTGTGAAGAATCAATAAATGTGGATGTAGGCGTTATCTTTTTTCGAACAAATAGAATTACAAGAGGACTTTGGGTGAATGGAAAACTTTCACTTATTTGTCGGTATACAAAAAAACGAAAAGATACTTTAAAATGTATAATTGTCTCTCTTTTACAAAAACCTAAAATTCATCCATTACATTTTCTGAATGTTGGATATCCACGAGTCAATTAGAAACAATGTCATGCATCAAAAGATGGTAGTTCTTTTTAATCCCTGAGAACAATTGTAAGGAACCCCTCTACTACAGGGAAAATTTTAAGAACCCCCCCCCAAATTTATAAATATAATAATTGGGCGAATCTCCATGGTATATAGGAAAAATGGAAGGCAATTCAATATTATAATATGTATATATAATTTTCTGGCGAATCTCTCACCACGCATGGCGAAAATTTTACTCAATTATAAAATCTTGTAAGAACTTGGCAAGTCTTTCACTAAATAATAAAACTTTGTAAAGTCCTAGTGAATTTTAGCATTGTGAACTCTTAGAGAATTTTTTGAAGAAGTATAAAACCATATATGATAAGAGCCACATGGTGGCAATATCACTATCTTTTTTCACATTTCCACGACATGGAACTTGTCTATAAAATTATAAAAAAATCAACCAGGAACACGAACAACTCAAATGCTTTGTGAGAGCTAGTCTAGAAAAAAGCAACAAATAACATGTCGCAGAATTGTTCATCGGTGAGCCGCTATTTCGTGGGCAATCTGTAAAGGAGCAGCTGGATATCATATTTCCAAATCCGGGAAAGCCTTTCCCATCCCTCACAAGATTTGTTAAAAAATTTGGGTGTCTAGAAGGTGTGGATTTGCTGAAACAAATGTTACAAGTGGATGGAAACAAAAGAATAACAGCTAATGAAGCTTTGCAACATCCATACTTTCAGTCCTATAGGACTATAAACAGCTGCCATAAAGATTAAAAATGGAAATCAGCTACAAATCTCTTGATGACAACACTATCAAGATAGAGGCCGATGCTCTCTTAAAGACAGAGCTGCTGGAAATGGAAGCAGGTGCTATGAAGCTGACACTAGTAAAAGATGGGACAGCACAGCTTCCCATAGTGCATACCACTCTGGGACAATCAGTTTTTTGATGTTTTGTAGATTGGGTTACAGTCTTGCAACTTGTTTTGGATTTGTCACCAACCTGATGTTTTGCTTCTAATTTATTTTCTTCTGGTGATAAACAAAGTGTCAATCTTTTCTCAGGATAAAATAGTATTCTTTACAGATATATTAACTTGGCTGAAAAGTCCAGGACAATATGAACAAGACAGCTTCCAGGTTTTTTTGAAGATTTCTCCTATCAATTTACTGCCGGAGGGTTTTCTGTGATTTCTTGCACTTCTGAAATTTAATCAAATTTCTACTTGAAATAAAAGTTCAGAAGAGACTATATCACTAATGCTAAGCACACATAATTGAGAAGCCGATATGAAGCATTGTTTTTTTGGGTGTGTTACAACTTTGGTGACCATGCGGCTCAGTCATTGCATGTTCAGTTTGTAACTCCACCTTGAAAGAGTGAAATGTGTGGTGTAGGATAAGAAGCTCTCTGTTAAGGCGCAATTGTTTTTCCCCAAAATTCTAATATCTAGATTCTATCCTGTTCATGTCTGTGTCACGTGATGTTTCTTTTCATGTGCATGTGTTTAGTAAGATATAAAATACTTAAGTTCTCACCAGCCTGGGCTACAGTGGCCATTCTGATGATCTATTTCATACTCATTGCATTTTTCTAATAAAATGACATTATATTCATTTAAATTATGTGATTGAAATAGGGATACAAGAGCTTATTTGTATTTGAAGGTCTATAAGGCAGAGTATAAGCTCACACCAATCCTTGTTATTCTCTACAAGAGAAAATCAATTTCTATTTCACTCCTCAATAACACTGACTAAATCTCAGTTTGAAAATCAGTTAAATTAAGAAGACTAAATCCCAGTTTGAAAATCAGTTAAATTTAGATGAAATTACTCATTCAAAATCATTTGGATGAGGAAATTGTCAAATAATTGTAAGTTGTCATCTTAGAGAACATGAAGGGAGCACATTCGTCATATTCTACCAACTGCAACATACCTACCTTCAATGCACTCTCTGTAAGGACCATAACGGGAGCAAATGTGGACCCATGTACAAATTTTTACTGCCTCAGGGTTTGTTTCGTCCTGTGACTACTAGGTTCGTTACTCTCGAACAAAATGAATCCAAGAGTGGAATATAGACTCTTCACACGCAATTTATTTTCTAGAAAGTCTATACAGAGAAATGAAAGTTGCAAGTATAAGAATTATGCTTCAAAAATGAATTTTCTTGTGTAGTGAGCTATACACAAGGGTATGCTTTTGCAAAGTTTTATAACAGAAAAATTTGTCAAGAGGAATTTATTAAGGAAATCTCTTGTTAGAAATGAAATCCAGTTGAGTTGAGATAAAGTCCATAGTTACAAAGAAGTATTGTTGTGGAAAGCAATTCCACTATGACATTCCTGTACATTTTAATACAATATAAAAGGAAATTGATGTGATTTCCAAGCTACTTGAATCCATTGAACACAGAGAGAATCAGTTGAGAACTGATGAATGAACATGGAAATCGATGTAATTCCTAAGCTACTTGAATCCATTTTGAACACAGAGAGAATCAAATGAGAACTGATGAATGAACATGAGTTGAAGCAAAAGGACACTATCATTAAGCTAGTCGACCCTGAAATTAAAGAAAATGATCATGTCAAACAAATCTACTAGCAGTGTACTAATAACGGTAAAATCGACTTGCAAGAAGAAAGTAAATACCACATTTGTTGGAAAATGAAATCAATCAAAAAATGTTCTAACCAGAGATGAAGTTGATTTAAATGAAAGAAGTTAAAATCAGGGTGAGGTGAACCCAATAAATGAGATGTCGATAATCCCAGGAAAAATCAACCAGCAACAATGAAGGAAATCGATTGAAAATAATTAGTTATTTCCATTGTTGAGATTTCAACTTGGATATCATTTGTTGCCCAGGTACATTCTCTTGGAGAAATCGACCTGCATGTTAGGATGTAAATAAGTTCCAATTAAACAGAACATTTTTATTTGAGGGGAATTGAGGTCCAAAAGAGCAGAGTTCTTGGCAGAGGAACAATATAACTGCAAACACCCATTCAATATCTATGACTGTAGATTGAAGTTCTGCAACCTTGGAAGCACTATTGAGTACTTAACCAGAGTTGTAGAATCATTGGTACTTTATTAGATTTGATATGCAATACAATGCTTGATTCGCCTGGTATTCTAAGGACAAAGACTGGTGCACGCTGCCAGTTAGATGGCCAGCAATCAGGACCAAAGCACAGAAGTTGGGATCTTTCTAATGATGGGCATTACTGCAAAGCAGCCAACCACCATCAGAGATTGCAACAAATTACTCAATTGTTGTTCTTTCACCTCAACAGGAAGCAGGTCATCCACGTCCTTGTCAACATTAAAAATTGATTCATCAACTGGGGCATCCATATTCCCAGTACTTGCGGCCAACTGAATTGTGGTCTCTTTCAATTCCTTAAGTTCCTGCATAAATGGTTGGGACATGACAAGACAAATAAATAAAGGGAGAGGAAAATTAGATAAAATGAAACACCCAAACTCAAAAATAAGACCATTACCAAGGCATGTGGAGGCTGATAAACCATTGGGGTCTGCATTTGCTCACAAGGATGGCTTCAAGTAGGGATTTCACCAGCACTAACTTATCCCCCTTGATGATAACCATCTATTACACCATATTGACATCTCCTTTTCAACCTTAGAAACCATCCACACCCATTATATTTTTTTGCATTCACTGAATTTAAATAAAGACATAGCGCTGCGATTACAATTGAGCTAAGGACAATTCCACTCAAATGTATCTTCTACTCTAGAAACATTAATTATATCTTTTGTTATATTTGAATCAACAATGATTGTCCAACCTGTTCATAGTTTCAGTTCCTCTGTTACACTTCTAGTGAACATCAATTTAACTATTTTAGAAATATTGAAGCGCTATAACAAATCAGTACCACGATATAATACGATTTAGTTCTTGTTCAATTTTATGTATAAGGGCACCATCCAACAAGATATGCCAAGCAAGGCACACTGAAAGTGCTGTCAATTTCCCATTTATTCTGTTTAATTTCTGCATACTGATTCCTACTGATACCGTTCCAACTGCTTGAAACAATAACATTTTCAAAAGGTCTCTTTCACTCTCACTTCAATTAGAACAGTACCCCTTTCTCTACTACATTCATGCACATATGCTTACATTTCCAATTCTGCAAATTGGTTTTCATGAAATTAACCAATACTTGTTTTGCATCTAACGAATTCACATAACTAAACAAAGCACTGAAAATATCACCAAAACTGAGTGGCCTCTCTAGTATTACAAGAAGATTTATTCAAAAGAAACAAGAAGTTATTTTAAACTACCCTAGACATCTCATTGTCAGTACAGCATGCAGGACTTTTTCTGCCTGCCAGTTTTTGACTTCCGTGAAGTCTTACATTGAAGATCTAATCAAAAGATCGCTGCAAAAATTTAAAGGGGTGTAAAACCCCCAGCATTCAAATGCTTTGATGGCCAGAGCATGAGCCCAACTCAAAGTTTAATCTGAGATGTAATCTCTACAAATATAGAATGCAAACAAATGCACTAAAAACCAAAGAAACCTAGTTCACTGGCCCTTTCCTTCTCAAATGTCTCAAAGTACTCTCTTTCAATTCCTTAAGTGCCTGCATAAATGGTTGGGACATGACAAGACAAATAAATAAAGGGAGAGGAAAATTAGATAAAATGAAACACCCAAACTCAAAAATAAGACCATTACCAAGGCAGGTGGAGGATGATAAACCATTGGGGTCTGCATTTGCTCACAGGGATGGCTTCAAGTAGGGATTTCACCAGCACTAACTTATCCCCCTTGATGATAACCATCTATTACACCATATTGACATCTCCTTTTCAACCTTAGAAACCATCCACACCCATTATATTTTTTTGCAGTCACTGAATTTAAATAAAGACATAGCGTTGCGATTACAATTGAGCTAAGGACAATTCCACTCAAATGTATCTTCTACTCTAGAAACATTAATTATATCTTTTGTTATATTTGAATCAACAATGATTGTCCAACCTGTTCATAGTTTCAGTTCCTCTGTTACACTTCTAGTGAACATCAATTTAACTATTTTAGAAATATTGAAGCGCTGTGTGAACAGTATTTGATTGCATTAATGGCTTCCAATGAGCGTAGAAATTCATTTGGGCTTACATGGGCCTAAGCAGTGGGATTATTCATACGACCAGGACACAGCACAGAAAGACAAGTCTGTGGTCTTGACCAGATTAGCAGATTATAAAAACTAACAAGAAGATGAAATGTGCGACATCTGCTGGGGCCAAAATGGTGAAGGAAGGGACTTCGGCTGGTATCTGTTGGGCCAAACATCAATACCACAAAAATGCCCAGAACTGAAATGGTAGTCAGTGTCCAAAATTAGCAGAAGAAATGAGTGTGGGAAGGGCATATATGTGATCTATTTTGCTTCTGTTGTATTCTAGAGCAGACTTATATTGTATTAATTTTTGGGCTAAAGTTTTGAGTATATTAAATGACTGAACCTTGTAGAACCATTGACTTGACTTTACATATATGGTTGTAAGGCCTCCTGGTTTTAGTCATCCATTAAAACAGGGGATATTTGTGCACTAAATGTTCACTCCATGCTTTATTTTTCTGCGGAAAAAATATTTGAATCAACAATAACCTCACAATCATGTTCAAAAGGCCTCTCATTGTCATGCTTATTTGAACTAAGCACTAATCCAGCATTGTAGGATTCCTATCATTTCCTTGATTTTAGTCTCTACTTCAAAGCAAGATCATTCTAAAGCTACATTTATAAAAAATGATCTATTATTATTTTTTTGAGTAAAGGTTCGCCTTTTCATTATGCCATCAATCATTCACAACTGATTTGACCTTGCATTATTGATTTTCTCGATGGGAAAATAGACCAATAACACAAGTTTATGAAGGAAAAGTAACCCCAAAGCACAGAAGTTGGGATCTTTCTAATGATGGGCATTACTGCAAGGCAGCCAACCACCATCAGAGATTGAAACAAATTACTCAATTGTTGTTCTTTCACCTCAACAGGAAGCAGGTCATCCACGTCCTTGTCAACATTAAAAATTGATTCATCAACTGGGCATCCATATTCCCAGTACTTGCGGCCAACTGAATTGTGGTCTTTTTCAATTCCTTAAGTGCCTGCATAAATGGTTGGGACATGACAAGACAAATAAATAAAGGGAGAGGAAAATTAGATAAAATGAAACACCCAAACTCAAAAATAAGACCATTACCAAGGCAGGTGGAGGCTGATAAACCATTGGGGTCTGCATTTGCTCATAGGCTTCTTGCATGTTTCTGTATAATTTCCCTAAGGTTGAATTTTTCTGCATACTTTTCTAGATTGTTGTCACTAACTTGCTAAGCACCAACTGTAACAAAAGTACTTGTAAGTTACTCGTCTATAAAATGTCTGAATTGTGTCTTTTCCCTGAGAAGCTGCAATTGATAATTCCAATATATTGGTACCTGATGTTTGAGGGTAGCTAAGCCTTTCATGTGCATTGGAGATTCAGGAATAACACCATTTTAAGGAGGTATGCCAACAATACCACATAAAATAGTCTGTCACAATAAAAGGAAAATTTATGAATCCACTAGAGATTTTTTATGGAGGTGAAAACAAAGAATGAAGAGTTAGATCAATATGTCTTCAGGAGAGAAAAAGCTCTTCCAGAATAGGGTAGCCAGTGATAGTTGAACCTAAACATGAACCCTGACAAAAATTACAACATACTTCTAAATAATATATATTTACTGTGGTAATGGGCCTTGACACAATCTCTGCAATAATGGCCCTGCTTGATACAACATCATTTTTCAAGGGTTTTTTGTGAACTTTCCTTTCAACTTTTATATGTAGACTTCTTCCCTTTCTTCTTAGTGATTTTAGTGTAAATGCTCAGTATACACTCTTTTAAGTGAATCTGTTCCAGCAATGTTCTTTCTGCAGTAACATTCCACCAAGAAAGTTAGCCACTTTATCAGTGGCATTCACACTAGTCACAAATGGCTGAAACATTTTTTTCAACCATTGGAACAGTGGCACTACGAACTTTAGGATCAATTCTATCATCAACTGCTCCAAATTGATCTTGCACATCCTGAATACGTATCGTATAAACAGTGATATACACAACCAATCATTTAAAATGCATACAGTCATTTCTTAGAATAGGGAATCCTTGTTCTGTTAGAGAATCCTAGTCCAAATCTTACAAGAACTAATCAAACTTCTAATTTGACGACCAATATGATCTGCAATAGTAAAACTTATAATGTACTGCACATCTTCATTGTGCGCCAAAAGCTTTACTAATTCTTTAGCAACAGTGCAATTTGTCTTCTTACCCTCCACAAGTCTTAACAATCAAGTACCGTTCACTTTAAGATAGGATAATTCTTCCCATCAAGCTTAACGTTGGGTAGAGGGATGCTTTAAGATGAAGCTATCCTCCCCCCTTGCTCAACAATTCTCTACAGATCTCAGAACAGAACCAAAGGTAATCTCAGGAACAGCGTACTATACTACTATGACAAAGAACCACAATTCTGAAAGAAACATCAGTTTGGTTAGGATCTTCAAATAGCTACCAAGGAATCAAGCAAATGCTGCTCTGCAATTCCAAGACTTCAAGTATCCAGATGCATTGCATTGCTCTATGGCACATCAATGCAATTAATTAAGCATAGAAATAACATCTCTATGTAGCGGCACTTAAAATATTACAAAAGGTGATCATTCACTGAGGTACATTCCAAAAAATATATAATTATTGTTGCCACATCATCCAGATTTAGAATAATAATCTATTGGAATGGACACATTGATAAAAATTCCATTGTTGAGTTTGGGTTTGAGTTATTTCTTCCTCTAACTGCTCTCCAAAGCTAACTATTCAAACCAAGTCACCCTTCAATGACATACAACTCACAAGGTTCTCAAAGGCAGAAAAATCAAAAGCGTATAACAGTTAATATGTCATATAACAGTTAATAACAGTGAGAAGAGAGCTGTTGCCGCTTCAAGTACCTCAAGCTCAAACTAGTCTGTTGTTCTTTCTTGCATCAAAAGAACTGAGTACAATAAGAAACAAGTTCCATGAGTATAAAATCAACAAATACAAATGAATATCACATTTTTTATCATCACCCAACGAACAAGAACCAAACAAAAGTCAAGTCTAAGGGAAGGTTTATCAACTTGATGTCGAAAGAAGTACCATGAATAGGTATACCCCATCTTCCGGAAAGCAATTGCAATCCCTGAGAAAAGAAGTCATCTTATTGTCTACCACAGTACAGACTATCGACATCTGAGACAAAAATTCATTCCCAAGTAGTCCAAAGCACCTCATAGTAGTTTCTCTATTACAAATCAGACAATATTAATACAACAGATTTCTTGCCTCGAAAACTTTTCAAAAGGTTTATACAAAACTTGAACTACAGTCTATACAGACACTGTGTTCAATCCAAATTTTGATTACAAACACCATTGAGGCCATACAGTATCTCCAATTTTTCACATCATTGAGGTCATCAATATCTCCAGTTTCAAACAGCATTCAGGCCACATTTGATATAAATAGTGCTAACTGACCCATGACTCAGGCAAGAAAACACCCAATTCCCCCACTCAGCCCTATGAACCAGCCCATACTTGGCAACATGACTATAACGCTCCCTCTCACCATAAAAGACATTTGAGACAATTGTACCGAGATCAAGCTGAATGAAAAATATGAACAATACAACAATCATTGCCTAGATCTTTCCAACACGAACAATACATGGGAATCAGAAGCAGGAAGTTGCCTTCTCCATCACAATATTCATCTTGGGATACTGGCAGACTGCAAACATCCAAATGCTGTAATATTTAGGGTAAGTACTGATAACTTTCCAGCTCAACAACACAACAAAAGGGAGGACACAGACAATCATAAAAAGAGTAAGCAGATCACGGCTACTTACCGCATGCTTGAATATTAGCAGAGTTAATATACCTTTTACACGAACATGAGAATATCAGCTTGAGAAACTACAAGATACTGCCACATTCCTCAGCAGCTCCTGCCTCAGTTTCTTACTTTACAACATTAAAAATGTAGCAATGCATAAGTCTTAAAGACCATAAAGTTGACAAAGATTCAAACATACAATCACACATCCAAACTGAATGAATCAAAACAACATTACATGTAAGCAAAATTTTGAAGCCTGTGCACAACACGACCTTTTGATGAAAGATGCTACTTAATCAACATAAACAAGTCCAGACATTCTTCAAGGAAAGCCACAAACAAAGTTACAAGGAAAAGGAAAATTCAACTCATTCAACAGTCATCTCCTTTATAAAAGACCTCTACATCAGATAATGAGTTGAACATTTACTCTTGAAAAGAACCTTCTAATGTTAGTTATACTAGACAATCCCAAAATCAAAAATGTGACGAGCAGACAATCAAGATCTGATCAGCAATAATAGCTGTCGTAGAAATATTGGCAAAAGTTCAACTGCCAATATACATGAAATAAATGCCATATATATATGATTTGCATCGACTAAACGCTGTGGAGTAACATGATATTGGTTGGAAAAAGGAGCATGTAGTGAAAAAAAAAGGTTGGAATATAAATCAGACCATTCAGTAAAGCAAATAAAATGATGTTTGGAACAGCAAGGGGCTATTAACAGCCATTCACACTTTTTGCTTGGGAAGGGAAATCAAGAATTCTTCTATTTTTTCCCAGATCCACCTATTGGAAGATCTAGGCTCCACATTTCCATAAGTCCAGATGCTGTATGTTTCCCATATACTTTAAGGGCCCTACAACCCTATCTTTTGCCAATAAAAATAACTACTGCGCCACATTTTAGACAACAAAAATCTAATATTTTCTAGGAGTCTGCATTTCTGGGTTTGTGAGAACAATTTGGAGCCACGGTTATATTTTCTTCCAAACCAACAGAAGCATTCAACGTTCACTGGCAAAGTGATTATCACCCCTGTTCCAACTGCAGGAGGCATGAATCCACCTAATTTGGCCTTCCAAAACAACTGATAATATGTATCATACTCAACAACTATTTTCTCTTGTACTTCAAACTTGAAGAAAAACAAGACATATGAAGCCAACTTACCCTGATTCAAAAGCCGACTACAGATGGGCAGGACCTGCATAAAGGGGCCTAATTTCTCGCGCTCAGCCAACAATTCTGTCAAGTACCGACTGTTGTTGTTGCTGCTGCAGTGGCATGAGCCGTTCAAATCCAAGAAACAATGGATACCAAAACAAGAGAAGAATAAGCGGATTGAAATCTGAAAATGCAAGAATATCGCACCGAAACTGCTGCTGCTAACTAGAACATTTAGATTTGTGAACTAGGATGAAAAAACCTATTTCAAAACCATTTTTATACAGGGACCCAGGGAGCCATATACACCAAAACAGCGGGCTGAATCCGTGAAAACAGGGAGCCGCCCTCCATTTGAAAACAAATTAAGCTCCGCCCTCCATTTCAAAACAAATCTAACATCCCATGACCAAATCGACCCTCACAAACCACTCCTGGGACCAAATCGACCCTCACAAACCACTCCCAAACCAGAAAACCCAAACTGTAAATCAAAAATGGCGATTTTGCTCTCCCAAACCGGGAGCAAATATCAAAATGGGGCGATTTTGATCAAATACGATTCCGCAAGTATCAAAATGGGGCGATTTTGATCAAATACGATTTGGTTAGTTTATCCGCCCTGGGCTAAAATAAAAAAATAAATTAATTTTTAAATAAAATATGGGCTAATTATATAAAAAAAATTTATTATTTTAATTAAAAATTCGCCCTATTAAAATATAAAAAGCCTTAAATTTCGCCTTTGGGCGATTATTCGCCCCTAAAATTAACCTTGCTCTACTATTGTCATTTTGGGATTTCCTTAGATTGTGTGGATAGCTACATTGGTTGACTGATGTTCAATCATATTTAATGGATTGGGTTGAAATTTCAGTTTTTGATCTTATGGAATCCACCCATGGATGAATTTTGGTTCATTGCAAACTATAATATGGGATATTATGAGCACGATGAACATGAACACTCGACATGCACTTGGAGAAACTTATGTTCTTAATGTTCACCTCTTATATCTTCAACTCATTTAATATATTATCCCTTGATGCTCGCAGACATACAATTTCTTTACCTTGGAGGAGATGTGGGGTCTTGAAAATGTTAGTAATTTTCTATACCTTTACAAGCCTTCTCTATCTTTTGTTTCAATAACAACCCCTTTTTGACAAAAATCTATTGAGAATTGAAAATAAGTACTCTTAGTTACCTTTTATATACTTTTAACCATTTGAATAGAGAATTTTATGTCCTATTATCATATTTGATATTGGTTGCAGACTCCAATTGAATGGCTTTGTTGTGAAATCTGCAGAACAAAGTGTCTGATATGGAAGGCCATTGATCCAAATAAAACCACCTTAAGATGTCTCCAATGTGATTTGTTTTAAATATAGTATCTACTCATTACAAACCCTATCCATCCAGATCTCACGGAGAGTTATTTCCCTAATATAGAATACCAATCATAGCAGACCGAGTTGTGTCTACCATGGGTAATGTTGTACACGATTCATATGGAACTGAATTCCTTTGTTGTAATGAGAAAGCGATACATCATTTTAATTTTATTGGAATTTTAATTTCAATATTTAGAATGGCTTAGTCATAAATTATCATCTTAATCATATTCGATATACAATGCTATCTCATTTGGTATAAAAGAAGGTTGTTTCTACCATAAATTCATTATGTTATGCTATAATTAATTAATATGAAGGATATTTTGGAGGCATTCTGTGTATGCATTGGTGTGCTTGATTAGTTAACTGTTGTAATAGATTACTCGATATTCTATTTAGAGCAGGAGATCCCACTCATGAGAGTAGGTGTCATACTTTTAACTAGTATGGATTTTAATATTGCTACAATTATTAAAATTGTTTCGCATAGTTTTATTTCTACAGATAAGCCGCAACATCATTTCAGCAATAATGGGTTGGATTTGATTGTGAGCTTATAAGTGGAAAAAATGATGTAATAGGGATTTTAATAGAATGATAACCAAAATATTTCTTAGTGAACCTACGTTGATTTTTAAGATCGTATTTTATTTGTTACTTTGCAAGTCATGTTAGATCACAGCCTATATTAATAACAACTTGTAGATTTCACATACAATGCAAAATAACTTGTAAAGGGAATAGAAACGTGGTTGATAATTAATTTCCAATTTGCTAATTCCTTTTTTAAAAGGTAACTTATAAAATCCAATAATTAATACACTATTTGACTATAAAATGGTTACCAGCAAAGCGACTTCTCCCATAATTCCTGAAATCCCATAATTCTTGAAATACCTAACACAATATAATACTCCCAATTGTTTTGTAAGAAATGATACTCCAACAAGTTATGACATATGAAGTGTGAATCTGTTTATGATCCTTAATTTTATTTTTTTTTTTCATAAAAGGACTTGTATGGAACCAAATTACATTGGGCATTTTCCATCATTGAGTTGCTATCCTTTCGAGGAGAAAAAGACGTGTATGCCATCAAATTAACTTGGCCATTTTCCATCATTGAGTTGCTACCCTTTCGAAGAGATATGATACAAAAGTGATCTTATCATATTGTAATAATTCAATTTTATGTTTGAAATAGAAAGCGAAAGATTTTATGCATTCCCCGTCACACAATCTCATAATCTATGCAGGTATGTGATGCAATAATTCTTCAAATCTATTATGTAATAAAATTATTTTGTGATTAATTAATTACACTATTCGATCAATTTATTATTTTGTGATTAATTAATTACACTAATAGATCAATTATATATATGTTGTTGTAAGAATATTTTATGTTATTAGACATACTATGCATGTATATCAACAAATGAACAAATGATACATCATATCTATCAGTAGTTCTATGGTACTGTAGATCACTCAACATAATATATAATGTGTGTGCAAGAGAGATAGTTCAATGTTTTTTTGGCTTGTTAAATAACATATTATTTGGGGACGATAATAATGATTACTCTCAACCATTCAACATTATATAGATAGTATTTATATTTCAACTATATATACGATATTTTAATTTCAATTTTATATTTATCTATAAAATAATTAAAAATAAAAAATTATAAAATATACAATTCCATAACATTCTATATAAAATGGGGACGATAATAATGATTACTCTCAACCATTCAACATTATATAGATAGTATTTATATTTCAACTATATATACAATATTTTAATTTCAATTTTATATTTATCTATAAAATAATTAAAAATAAAAAAATAATTTTATATTTATCTATAAAATAATTAAAAATAAAAAATTATAAAATATACAATTCCATAACATTCTATATAAAATTGGTAATTAACATTTTAGTTATGAATTTACTATATTCATAAATAAATGAAGTTAATAAAAATAAATTTTTCATTTTCAAATTATTAAAAAATAAAAATATTTAATAGACATTTTTTAAATGTATGAGAATAAAATTAAAATAAATTTAGATGAGTCATGAAACAACATTATGATTTTTCACTCAAATATTACTTTTATTTTAGTGTTTTGATTATTTAGGTTTGACCCAAATTTTTTTTTGTTTAAGTTTCACTATTTATTATTTTAAAATTTTTAGAATTAATTGTTTTGACTATTTAAATTTCATCCAAATGTTATTTTTATTTTATTTTATTAATTATATTAGTTGTTTTATAGGTTTAATTATTTAAGTTTGAACTAAATATTATTTTTATTTTTAGATATTCATTTCATTCAAATTTTCTTTTTGATTAATTATTTTCCTTAATTCAATATTTACAACTATATTCTAACAATTATTTCCTTATATTAAAATATTATTTATTCGTAAATATTATTTATTTAGTCAAAACCAAATTTCTAAAAAAAATTGTCATTTATTTAACTTGATGTCAAAATCTAGTTCTTCATCTTGTCCTAATGATAAACCACACCAAATAATTTGAAATGTGTCAAAAAAAATTATAATAATGCGTTTTTTATCACACCTTAAAAAAACTTTTAAAATTATTCTATAATTATAATTAATTACTCTTTTTATTTTATCTAATTATAAAGTTCAACATTATCATTATTATTTTCTTTTAAAATTATTTGATAATTATATTTAATTACCTTTTAATTTATTTAATTGTATCATTCAACATTAGCAGATGATACTAGAATCACGTAGCAGATGATACTAGAATCACGGTTATCTGTCCTTCCCATTTAGAGGGTTGAAACTATTGAGAATGAAAACTTATCACATTGTCGCGGTCAAGTTATCTTTCATTCCCATTTAGACAGTTGAAACCATTGATTATGGAAACTCATCACATTGTCCCGGTCAAGTCGGGGAAACAAATGCAGGATGCTTGAATGGTTTGTTAATCACCCACTTCAAGTGAAATATTTGTATTGTATGAGTAGATTACCCGTCTAGAAGCTTGGACCGGTCAGAGGTCATGTCTCTTTCTGTATTGCTTTCCGAATGGTCCGGTCGTACCTTGAAACTTGAAAGCCTCAAGGCTCACTTCCAGCTGGATGTCACGTCTCTTTCGATATTGCTATTGCTTTCCCAGCGGTCTGGTCATACCATGAAACCTGAAAGCCCTATATCAAGTTGGATTCTCAAAAAGATTTCACCAGTCAAAACTGACGGTTTTTAAATTGTAAAACATTTAGTCAGAGGATCTTAGAAAATGTAGCACGCATATTTCGGTAAATTGCCACTTTTTTCTCTAATTTGTTATAATTATCAATAGCGTTTGAAGAACAAAATGATCCAGGACTAAAATTTTCTAACACTAATCACATCCAATTAAAATCTATACAAGACCATTCAAATCCACACAGCGCTGTACAATGAAATGGTCTACTAGGTGAGTATTCAGACTATAAAAAAATTGAATTGCAAATGGTCATGAAATATTCGAGTAGCTACCAATGGTTGTGAATCTACAGGTCGACCCACTAATTTCGTTTTGTTATAAATATGGGATGGATTTCCTTATAAATTTGTGCATATATTTTGGATTATTTTGGATCTCTGGATGCAGATACAGAGGGTATATGATGTGCAGAAAAGAGGAGGCGGTCTTATGTTTCTGGCGCGGACGAGATGACACTGTCTTCATATATCTTATTCTTTCATTCAGTTTGAGA
The DNA here is from genome assembly GCA_031772625.1 of Pinus tabuliformis. Taxonomy (NCBI): domain Eukaryota; kingdom Viridiplantae; phylum Streptophyta; class Pinopsida; order Pinales; family Pinaceae; genus Pinus; species Pinus tabuliformis. Next base: position 411,884,407 of record CM062820.1, read on the forward strand.
TGAACAAGGACTATAGGCATAAGGGCAGTGTCATCTCTCCGCGCCTGGAACCTACCGTTCCTATATAAAGCCGTTCTTACGATTTCTAATATTAAGTGCCCCAGCCCGTTTTCAGATGTTTAGATTCTCAAATAATAATAGATTTTTCATTGGCTTATAATAGAATTGTTTTGGCTGTAATTTCGGTTATGTTTAGATTCCAGTGATATTAGTAGGATGCATTGTTTTAATTTTTATTAAAGAAAATTTGTAATTTAAATTTTTGTTATTTCAAATTCTATATATTTATTAATTATATATTAGGATACAGCTTGAGTGGGCCTAATGGTTGAGAGCATGTCTTTCTTTCTAAGAGGTCACAGGTTCAAAACAAGAGGGAGGTAGAGTATGTATGCCTTTGTAGGGTTAGCAGTCAAATCCCTGCGCGGAGGTCGGACAAACAGGGTGGTCTCATACACCAATTTGGTGTCTGGCTTGGCCGTGACATTAAAAATGGATATTATTATTATTATTAATTACTTATATATTAATAATTAAAATTTTATGATAAATTGTGTGATGTAAAAATTAAGAATTTTGAGAGAAAAATATTAATCATGGTAAAAGTTGGTATCACTCAAAATAGATATGATCTTCAGTTGATTTTAAAGGTTTAGATGTCTTAGGATATATAATTAGTAATATAGTTATCTCAAAATTCATATAAACTAACAAACAAAAAATAAATTTAATTACAATTACATTTCAATTACTGCAATATATTTAATTATCAATTTACATAAATTTTTATACACAATTAAAATACGTTAGGTTTACACAAGTCTTATCACTTTTTAGTGTTAGTTTTACACAAGTCTTATCACCTTTTTTTATATTATATCATTGAACTAATTGAAAAATTAAATATTAATAATGAAATGTTTGAATTATAGTTTTAGCATCTCTTTATAGAAATTTTATAATGTTAGCATCTCATAACAATTATCTTATAGTTTGTTGAATATGTCATGTATGATGTTTAACGTCGACCGAGATCAAACTTTGGTCTATTAAACATAAAAAAAACAAATTATTTAATTTGATTTAAAATTTTATTTTTATGCTCAAAAAAACTTGAAAAAAAATTAAAAGTTAAAATGAGTCCTGGATACAAATTTAGAGGTACACATTTTTTTTATTACTCATATAAAATTCATTTTATTACTCATATAAAATTCATATTATGTATTCAAGATGCAATATAATTTTTTTTGAAATGTTAATGAACACTTTTTAAACCTAATGTTTAGTATTTTCGGTATAAAATAATTATTTTCACATCGTTTACTGGAAGTCGTAATATCAATAATTTTAGCTATTTTCTTGTTGATGCGGGTTTGATGGATTATTGTTGTGTTATTTAGAATAACTTTGATATGTTTGATCTTCATAAGGCTGTGGTTTTTCATTTTTAATAATATTATTATCTATATGTCATCATTGTTTTTTCTAGTTTGTGAATGACTCTAACTTTATTTATATTTACAACTTTCATGTGTACTTTTAAAATCGATTCTTATGCCATCACTCAATTCAAAGTAAAAGGAAAAAAAATATATCATTTCAATGCGCTTTTCCTGTTCAACGAACTTTAAAATTATAATTGCTTTTCCTATTCAACGAACTTTAAATTATAATTGCTTTTCCTATTCAACGCACTTTAAAATTGTAACTTACTATTATAAATGTAAGTGAATTAATTTCATAGATTTTTTTTCCGTTCTATTTTACCTTAAGTATTGTTAATGTAAAATATTTTTAAATTTAAATTTACTCCCTTCCTTCGATGTTTCTCCCCGATCGTTGAACTTTTATTTAGTTCATATTGTTTGCATTTAAAAAAAATCGGAATTCGGTATCCTCTTTTTGTACGTGAAAAAATTTAGGCACTTTATTTGAATGATTTATTTACTAAAAATTTTGAATTTTTTTATACTTGTTAAAAAATATAAAATCAATTTGCATCTTTTATTACCATTTTAATTAAAATACATTCTATCAAAACTATTATAGCTGTTAAATGTTCTTAAGTGTTTTGTTTATTTAAACAACAGTAATTTTGGTAAACTATTTTGTAATAAATAATGGTGGTTCATTACTTTGAAGTAGTATGTCAATGATAATTTATGTTTCAATAATTACGAGAAGCACAAAGTTTTTTTTTATTAGTCCCTGTCAATGCATTTAGTCAGCAATCCATTTGTTTTTTACCACCCATTTGGTCAATATATATTCTAGTGTTTAATTTTATAAAAAAATTATATTTTTAATATTATTAAAAATATGTATAATTTTTTTTTATTGATTAATACTTTAAAAATTTTATTTCCACTTTCCTGACACTTATATTGGAGTATGATTAAAATGATATATATATATATATATATATATATATATATATATATATATATATATATATATATATATATATAATTTATTATTTTCTTATAAAGTAATAGTTTAAAAATCTTATTTCACTTTTATAAACACATTGGAGTACGATTAAAAATAATTCTTTCAAACAAATTCTATGCCTCCCTAGATTTATGTAATTTCCATTGTATCATTACTCTCCATCTTTCTTTTCACCCAGTTCGGCAGACTGGTCAACCAACACTAAAACTTTAATGAATTAACAAAACCTGATATTTTCTTTACCATTGTTAAATTCAATACGAGGCGGATAATTCTGGGCAGGCCAGTGTCCCCCAGGATGCGGAAGCAAAGAGATATTGTCCAGCCTCTCGCTCAGATTACGCACGTCTAGACAAAAGTGTTTAAAAGTAAGACCCCATATTTAAACGCTGTCTTTTGTCGTGTATTTCCCAATGTATCCGGGTCAACAACTCTCCTCGTGTAGTGATGAATAGAATTTTGATGATTCACGGCACCTGACACACTGGGAAATACACGGCAGAATCTAGCATTTCACTGGCATTCAGCACAATTCAAAGATATTGGCATTCCTTTTCTTTAGGTAAGTGAATATTCAGTGTTATTATATTCCTTTTGGACGGGCCAATTCCCCTGCAACATTCATAAGTCTGATGAATGGAATGTTGCATCCATACTTGGATAGATTTGCATTAATATTTGTTGATGATATATTGATATACATGAAAAATCTAGAAGAAGATTACCAACATCTGTGGATTGTATTACAGGTCCTAAGCGAACACCAATTGTATGCAACCTTTAGTAAATGTGATTTTTTCAAAGAATAAATACAATACCTAGGACATATTATAACTCAAGGTGGCATAGCATGGACTGAGATAAAATTAGATCCATCATGGTATAACCCACCAGCAAAAATGCCACAGACATACGATCCTTTCTGGGGCTTGCTCGATACTATCGTCGGTTTATAAAAGGATTTTCGAAGGTAGCTTACCCCTTGACCTCATTGCAAAGGAAGGAAAAATCTTGTAATTGGATTGAGGAGTACCAACAAAATTTTGACCAGTTAAGACACCTTCTAACTACTGGACCAGTCCTTCAAATCGCTGACCGTAGAAAGGAATTTTTTGTTTGTACCGTGCTTGCCAAACAGGAATCGGGGGCATTCTCATGCAAGAAGGCTATGTAGTGGCATACGAGTCATGGAAACTAAAGGAAAATGAACAACGCTATTCATCTTATGATCTAGAACTCACCGCAATAATTCATGCGCAGAAAATGTGGTGGCACTATCTATTAGGGAAAAAGTTTATTCTTATAACAGATCATAACAGTCTTATAAAAATTTTCCATCAACCAAACTTGAATGCTTGACAGCATGGTGGACCGCGTTCCTAAGTGAATTCAATTTCGAAATTGAGAATTTGAAATGTAAAGAAAACTGGGTTATTGATGTCTTATGTCAAAGGTTAAATTGCATCTATGAAACTTCTTCTAGCATATTTAAACTTGATTTCACAAGACAAATCAAAGAGGTTGTCGTGAATGACCTAGAATATTAGTTTTTATGGTAGCAAGAAAAACAGGACAACAATTCTAAAAGAAGGCTATGTTATGATGTCAATAGTGAGGAAATATTCTTGTATAAAAACCACATTTATCTACTGAATCAACAAAATGTAAAAATAATTATTTTTAGTGAATATCACAGAAAACCATACACTGCACATCGAGGTTATAAAAAAATAATTACAGCAATAAAAAAAGTTTATTTTTGGCCAGGTATGAAATCTAAATTAGCCTGATACCTAGCACAATGTTTAGAATGTCAACAGGTAAAAGATGAGCACCAACATCTAGCTGGTTTGCTTCATCCTTTACCTATTCCTGAGTGGAAATGGAAAATTGTAACGTTACATTTTATCATTAGAATGCCAAAGTCAAAGAGACGGAATGAATCTATAATGGTAGTGGTGGATAAACTGAGCAAGTTTGCTCATTTTATTCGAGTTTGGTCAACTTACAAGGCTATGAAAATGGCTAACATTTTTATGAGAGAAATTTTCAGGTTGCACGGGATTCCTAAAGTGGTTATCTCAGACCAAGGTGTAAATTTCACCTCTGGATTTTGGAAGGCATTGTTCACTAGCCTAGGCACTCAGGTACAATTCAATACTACTTGCCATCCACAAACAGATGGACAGACTGGGCGCATAAATTAAGTACTCGAAGATATAATTAGAATTTATGTAATGCAGCGGCCCACAAAATGGGAGGAATACATACATCTAGTGGAGTTTGCATACAATAATGCTTATCATGCATCGTTGAAAATAAGTTTGTTTGAGGTACTGTATGGAAGAAAGTGTCGAATTCCAGTTAACTGAATATCCTGGAGGATAAATTTATTTTGGGACCAAATATGCTAAAAGATATGGAAACTATAGTGAAAAGAGTATGGTCTAATTTGGCAATCGTGCAAGACTGATAGAAAACTTATGCTAATCGCAAAAGATCTTATCAGGAATTCCAGGTGGGATATCATGTTTATTTAAAGATAAAACCCAAAAGAAGTACTCTAGGATGGAGTGGTTGTTCTAAATTAGCCCCATGGTTTTGCAGGCTTTTCCAAATCATTGCACGAATTGGTCCGGTAGTGTATCAGTTAGCTTTACGTGGACATATTCATGTTCATAACATATTTCATGTCTCCTTATTAAAAAAATATATACATGATCTTAGCCATATAATTCATTGGCAAGATATTTAGGTAGAGTAATTAAATGAATTTAAGTTCCTCTTTTAGATCTTTGGTAGTCTTACCATTATCAACCTGAAGTGAATGTATTGAATGCAGGTCAAACCAGATGGGGAGTTCATGGTCGAACCCTACGTATTCTCTCGATAAGAGGGAAACAATATTGTGGAGACGAGTTATCCCCCAGGTTAAGGGGAAATGACATCACTTTAGGCCGGAAGAGGCTATGTGGGAGGATGAACAAGTCGTGAAACAAGTGATGGGCCTCATAAATGGGTAATTATATGGGCTCATTTTACCTCCTAACCTAGTCAAATCAACCATTCCCTTAGCTTATTGTATAACTTTTTGATTATATTTATGCTTATAGAGTGAGTTGAGTTAGTTTTTGTGCCATGTGGTCTAACATGTATTTAATACAGATTATTGATGGATTTTGAGGTCAAAGTCAAGGATCCAATGGACAAATGGCAGCAATAACTCGAAGTGGATATAGGATAGGACTTATAGGAGGGAATCCCTCCCATTTATTACTCCTAATTTCGAATTCCCCTTCATTCAACTCGGAGTACAAGCAACCGAATCATGCAATAGAATGCAACCAAGAAAGTGGAGGATGACTTATGATTATTTCGAGTTTTGGGAGCCAAGCCTCCCTGATTTTAAGGAAGCTATTGGAAACCTCATTTGTATAAGTAGAGGGGCCTAGGGCCTCACTAGGGTCGGATTTTTGTTGGTTTTTTGCTTATGTAAACTTTGCTCCAACTTCAAGCTCAGTATTTTCTGATAGTTTCATGTAATCTTACTATTGTTTTGATAATAAAGATGGAATCCTTTTTGAGCTAGCACTAAGTTACCTCAGAGGTCTGAAGCTCTAGGGTTAGGGCCCAATCCAAGTAGCCAAGCTCCTCTTTACTTGTATTTGTATGCTTTATTTTAGTCGTAGATTAGTTTTTTGTTAGATGTATTTCTTTTATGGTTAAGAATAGGTTGATTTTGATGATCTAGTAGTTTTCTTCCATTTGTGCTTTCTATGGAAGGTTAAATAGTGATCAACAAAGATTCAAAAGGCTAGAAATATGGCCTTGGCTTCTCTTCATCCCTTTGGAACCATGATTTGAGGCAAAGACCCCTTGCTGCCCCAAAAACACAAATTTTCCTCTTTCATAGGACTTCTAGTGTTTGCAGATTTCTAGTAGGTTAATAGTCCAGTTTTGCTTCACTTTAGATCTTTTTCATCATGCTCACTTCTTGATTTGCAATAGTCTTCTTTCATGCTTTCCTTTCCTACAACATTTCTTAGCATTTCCTTTCATAGATCATAGTTTAGACAATTTTTAAGCAAAACTCTATTTTTCCTAAATGCATTCATTTCACTTGTTGTTTGATTTCCTTGGTTGACTGTTTGTTTCTATGCAGCAGATCCCTCCCAGAAGTAGGCCAGCTTACCAGCAATCACACCCTCCATCTGATCCATGTCCTATAGGTCTCCCAAATCTCACCTCAATTCTACCCTAGTTTCCTCCACTTTTCCATAGAACTTCTTCTTATCTCCTTAAGCAAACCCAATCATCTTTCTCTCTCCTGGTGATTCATGGTAGACCTTAGGCATCCTAACACCTCATTCCAACCTTCAGCCACATTTTCACCCACTCTCACACCCTCAAAACAGTGAAAACTGCTCTCGGCCTCCTCTTGTAGGCCTTCTATAGATTCCATGTTTCCTCCTGTAGATTTTATATGTCCTCCTGTAGATTTTCCTATAGGATTTCTTTTGAAGGCCAAGTGTGGGAAAAGCCTCCAGAAGGCCACCTGAGACCTCCTAGGACCCATCCACACCATCCTACATCCTCTCAAGTCCCAAAACTGCCCTTCAACACCACCTATTCGCTACCACACTCACACACTATAAATTACATGAATGTCAAATTCACATAAAAATACATAAAAATCCAAAATATGTATTTTTCTTATTTACTTCCAGAAATAGCATAGTTAGATGTTATTTACTTCCTTGAATAGGTAATGGAATTCCTTTCATGGTTTTCATAGCGCTTTCTGCAAAAGTTGAATTAGTTGGTTAATTAGGGTTCACTAGGTTTGCTTTATACTTCAGTCTTTCTCCTTTCTACTGTTAGAATATCATCTATCTTTCTTTCCTTTCATCACATATAGAGCTTCTTCTGGAATCCATAGAAATTGTCTTGAGCTCCTAGTGATCTTGCACCGGCTGACCAAGTGACAACCTGCAGTGAGAACTAGTATTTGTGCATACAGCACCAACACTTCCAAGTTTGTTACGAACTACCGGGTTGATAAGAGTAAAGCAGGCAACCCAAGAGTTGCAACATTATTACTGCAATATTGGTGCTCACCACTTTTTGGTGCCGTTTCCGAGGAAGCATCAGAGTATTCTATGATTACGGCTTTCTTCTATTTTCTACTGCAACATTCTGCTTATAGTTCATTTCAACAAAAGTAGACTAGTCATTTCTTTTCCTTTCAAGTTCTGCATTTCCTTGTTTTCCTTTTTAATTCTACAAATTTTCGTTTCATCAAGTTCATTTTAGTTAGTTGCAATTTGTTTTGTTCAATCAATTTTAGTTTTGCAGGTACTATCAGTGTGGGGAAAAAGAAACAAAAACCAACCAAAAAGATATCCTTTCATGCCTCGTAGGAATAGAGATAACTTAGGAAAATTTTTGTCCAACACCCCCATTGCTTCACACAGCCAACCTTCTCTCTTCTTCGGTGGCTGTGATCAGGAAAAACCCTTAGGTGAATAGCTAGACATATTTGAAGAACCTATAGGGGAAGAAGAAGAAGAAAACATTCCTTTGGAGCCAATGGCTGAAAATAGAAATGCTAGGGGGAATGAAGAGAGAATAGGGAGTACCTTTCCCATTCGAGAGACCAATGGGGACACCAAAATGAAGAATATAAGCCCTTCCGCCCTACCTCATTTCCATGGTCTAACTATAGAAGATCCTAACACCTTCTTGTTCGAGTTTGCTATCATCTGTCGAACTTATAACTATGCAGAAGATGAGAAAAAGTTGAAACTGTTCCCTTCTACTCTCAAGGATGCAACACTGCACTGGTTCATGGGATTACCTGGCAATAGCATCACAACTTGCGCTTAGATGCAACAAGCCTTTAACAACAAGTATTGAGACTATTGTAGGTCAAAATATACAAAAGAATAAATCTTTTGAATGACCATATGAAGTGATGAGTCCTCGGAAGACTATGAAGAAAGGTTCCAACTCAGTTACAAAAGGGCTGGGTGTCAACTTGACCCTAAGTCTATGAAGTTGGTCCTACTCAGGGGAATCTGGGAAGATCTTCTAGACACCCTCCATCTATTGGCCGGGGGAGACATCTACCAACTATCCTATGAGGACATAAATATTGTTTTTAGAAACAAATTATTCTAGAGCAGCAAAAAATAAAGGTAGGGGGAGTCAACCCATAGCCAGTACCTCTTCTTCCAACTCATCCATTAAAGGTGAAAATGTAAACATGCTGGAAGAATTCAAGAGTGATACTCTACAGACTCTTTCCATGCAAATTGACACTCTACATATCAAAAGGAAACAAGAGGAAGCAGAGAGGGCTCTGGCCATTTTTTGCCCTAGATGCACCAGGAGGCATCCTAGGAATGAATGCCCATTGAACTTTATAGAGGTTTGTTCAGTCTGTGAAGAAAATCATTCTACAGATAAGTGCCCTCCCTTGCCCGGACTTAAAGCTGTATATCAAGGGGCTGTGGGAGTCACTGAGCAACTCTATTACATAAACCAAAGAAGGCCGCATGGACCTAGACCATACCAGCACGAGATGCAAGGGACATCTCAGGCATACTACAACCCCAACCAAGTGCCCTCCATACCTTCTTGGGGTCCCTCTGCTCATCCTTCCTAGTCCACACCACCTCCTTGGTCCTTCACATCTCAATATCATGCCCAACCAACCACCCATTCATTTCAATCCTATGCTCAGCCGCAGCCTCAGTGGAATGCATCTCATTAGGGGTGGAGGCCCCAATACAACTCTCTTCCCATTCTTATGCCTCCACCACCTACCCAACCACAACCGTTACCTTCTACTCCACCAAGGCAACCCCAAATGCCTACCCAGCCAAATCCAAACCCGAACAACAGACATGCTTAGTAAGTGTATAGTGGGGAACCATCATGCCCAACTTATGTTGTGGAGATTCAAGAAATCAACTTGCGATCTGGGAAAGTTCTCCCAGATAGCCAGCCTCCACCCAGGGAGGTTGAGGAAGATAAAGAGGAAATAAAATATAAAGCAAATCCACCCTTTCCTGAGAGACTATCCGCGACAGTCCAGCCTACCCCAGAAGAGACTAAACTCTTGGGAAAATTGAAACATTTATGTGTGAAGATACAACTTCTCCAAGCCATAAAAGATGTGCCTATCTACAATAGGTTGATTAAAGAGAAGTTCTTTAGGCATCCAAGAAGGCGCAAGAGAGATGCCCAAACCATTAATGTCATAGGATAACTGTCCGACCTGATGTTAGAGCAGGTAATCTGTCCAAAATATTTGGACCCTGGAAGCCCAATAGTTGATGTCCACATCAATGGCACAATGATCCCACATACCTTGATTAATCTGGGAGCTACCATTAATGTGATGACAAAGGACACAATGCTCGAACTTAACCTCTAGGGCTCCTTGAGGAAAACCATGACAGTGCTTCAGTTAGTAGACTGCTCCACTAGGACCCCTGAGGGGATTGTGGAAAATGTGTTGGTCTCCATTGATTCTTGGGAGTAGCCTGCTAATTTATTATTTCTCCAGCCAAAGGCAAAGCTCACTGGGTATCCTCTCATTCTGGGAAGACCCTTTCTGGCTACAGTCGATGCCTACATCAACTGTCGAGCTAGGAACATGACCATAAAGAATGGGCACATGTCTAAGAAGTTAGTCCTATATCCTCCTGCCCAACCCTTGTTAGAACATGATCTACCTCTCTGGTTGGAGGAGGAAGATAAGGATGAAGTCTATTCTACACCACTTTGTACATTAGAAATAACCATGGGGGGGAAACTACAAGATGAGGTTGATATGATCGAAAATTTGATTCATAATCCACCTCCCAGTGTATCACCATTAGAAGACATAGTAAGAGAAACCCAAAACAACCCCTCAACTGATCTCTGTGTGGCTGATCCTACTTCTCCCCATGTTAAAAGTATAGAGTTCGGCCTAGAAAGAACATTGAAAATCAATCCATCCCTATCTACTTCCCAGGAGAAGGAACTGTGCAGCCTATTGAGAAAACATCTAGATGCCTTCACCTGAAGTTATAAGGAGATGAAGGGAGTGCACCCTTTAGTATGCACTCATCATATATACATCAAGGAAGATTGCAAACCAGTTAGGCAGCCTCAAAGGAGGATGAATCCAACACTTAAAGATATTGTTAAGGAAGAACTGCAGAAATTGCTTGATGCAGGATTCATCTATCCCATCTCTAATAGTGAATGGGTCTCTCTTTTGGTGCTAGTAACAAAGAAAAATGGTAAGTGGATAATCTATGTCGATTCTCACGAATTGAACAAAGCCACTGAAAAGGACAATTTTCCTTTACCTTTCATAGATCCAGTGTTAGACGATCTGGCAGGGAAAAAGTTTTTTCCTTCCTAGATGGGTTTAGTAGGTACAATTATATCCAAATCAGCCCAGAAGACCAAGATAATACCACTTTCATGTGTCCTTAGGGTACTTTTGCATATCGAGTCCTTCCTTTTGGTTTGTGCAACGCTCCAACCACTTTCCAAAGAGCGGTATTGAGTATATTTTCCTAACTGGTTTATGATGCAGTAGAAATATACATGGATGATTTTACTCCTTATGGCTCTGATTTCAGGAAGCTTTATCGAACCTAGCAAAATTTCTAGACAAGTGTATTGAGATGAACCTATCCCTCAGTCCAAAAAAATGTGAATTTTTTATGACTGAAGGGACCGTGCTAGGTCCTGCAATATCTCAACAAGGACTTCAGGCGGACCCCAACAAAATTGCCATCATCCAAAGGGTCCTACCTCCTCAATAGGTAAGAGTTGCTAGAAGTTTCCAAGGCTTAGCCGGATATTATAGAAGTTTCATTAAAGATTTCAGCAAGCTAGCCTCTCCTTTGTTTGGCCTCTTAGGAAAAGATGTTGAGTTCATGTGCTTAGAAAACTGTCAAGAAGCCTTAGGTACCTTGAAGAGCAAGCTAGTGACTGCCCCAATTCTCAGAGGCCCAAACTGGGCCTGCCATTTCACATTCATACAGATGCCTCGAACAAAACAATAGGAGTAGCCTTGGGACAAATTCATGAAAAGTTATCTTATGCCATATACTTTATAAGCAAGAACTTGTCAAAGGGAGAGTTAAACTATATAGTGACCGAGAAGGAACTCCTAGCTATCATGCATTCCTTAAACAAATTCGAACATTATATCACAGGCTATTAAACCTTTGTGCACACTGATCATGCTGCAATTAGATATTTAATGAACAAACCAGATGTAAATGGTAGCATTATTAGATGTTTGCTTTTACTGCAGCAGTTTGATTTGATTGTTATTGATAAGCTTGGTAAAGAAAATGTTGTTGTTGACTTTTTGTCTAGAGTAAATTTGCTTGCAGGTGAAGAAGGAATGGTGGATGACCAAGTGCCAAACGAACATCTGTTTTTTATCTTAGTACTTTGTCCACGGTTTGCTAATATAGCAACCTACTTGGTTTCAACATAGTTCCCACCACACCTGTCCTTAAAACAGAACAACAAGATAGTAAGGAAAAGCGCCCCTTTCACCTGGATTGGGGGCAATCTCTTCAAACTTGGCCCAGATCAGATCTTGATAAGATGTGTCAGGGAGGACGAAGTCTTTGACATCCTCATGAACTATCATGATGGGCCTTATGGAGGTCATTTTGCAGCAAAAAGAACTGCCTTCAAGATATTGCAAGCAGGCTACTACTGGCCCACTCTTCATCAAGATGTGAGGAGATATACCAGCCAGTGTGATCGGTGTCAGAGGATGGGGAAACATACTCCAAATGATGAGATGCCCATGCAACCTCAAGTGACCTTTGAGCCATTTGAGAAGTGGGGCATGGACATTGTGGGTCCTATCAGCCTTCCTTAAAAGTAGAAGCAATACATCCTTGTGTGCACTGATTACCTGAAAAAGTGGGCAGAGACAAAAGTAATCTAAGCAGTGACAGGGGAAAAAGTAGCTGAGTTTTTGAGAAAAAACATATTCTACAAGTTCGGGTATCCAAGAGACTTGGTTACAGATCAAGGCAGTCAGTTCAATTCCAATTTGATTGAAGACTTGCTCACACATCGTAAAATCAAGCACAGGACTTCCACCCCTTACCATCCACAGGCTAATGGGTAGGTGGAGGTCACTAACAGAGCATTGGAAGGGATCCTGACTAAGGTAGTGAGCAACAGCAAAAAAGACTGGGCGGACAGATTAGTTGAGGCCGCTTGGGCCTACAACACAACATGGAAGACCACCACAGGGTTCACACCCTATGAACTGGTTTATGGGAAGAAGGCTTTGTTGTCAATAGAATTTGAGTTCAATACACTAAGGATGGCTGCTCAGCTGGACCTAGACCTCAGCCATGCATAGAAGGGTAGATTACTTCAACTCAATGGATTGGATGAATACAGATTGCAATCCCTTCTCCATACAGAGGTAGTTCAGCTTCAAAGAAAGATATGGCATGACAAAAATATCAAGGAGAAGCAATTCCAAGAGAAAGATTGGGCACTACTCTATGATTCAAGATACAAAATTTTTAAAGGCATGCTGAGGACAAGATGGCTGGGACCCTACATTGTGGAGAAATGCAATGAAAATGGTTCAGTTCTGATCAGAACCATTGATGATGAAGCCATCCCTATGCTTGTCAATGGACATCGGTTGAAAGTTTACAAGAAACCCCTCTCCAAGCGAGAATTTATTGAAGATTTGAGTAAAACAGTTATGGTAGTGGAGCATGTCTCAGATTCCACTTCATCCACTCACTGGAGAAAAGAAATAAAAAAATAATGACTCAAGTGAAAGCCTCCATGAGGTGCTTGAATACCATGATTGGGTTGAAAACCTCTTCTGAGGCGGCCTAGTGATGACAAAAAAAGAAGAAGAGAAAAATAAGATCCCTGGGTGAAAACCTTCCTTGGAGGTGCCCAGGGCAGACAATTAGGGTGAAAATCTCTCTAAGGCTCCCTAGTTGTTTTCAAAATAAAAAAGAGAAAAAAAGAGAAAAAGAAGAAAGAAAATGTTTTTTTTGTTGCATTGCAAGTTTGCAGGAGGACTACAGGGAGACAAACAAGGTGCCAAGGGGACCCTGACATTCATACCAAGACCCATCTCATCTTCTCCACAATTTTCTCCATCATTTTTGGCATTTCTTTCACCCCACTGTGCTTCTTTTTCAAAAACTATGCTTTCTACACGAGTTTTGTGTTTTCTACAGGAGGTTCCTACAGGAATTACAGAGAGCCAGAAATGGATACAAAAGGCAATTTGAGGGACAAGGAAGCTTCATGAAGAACCTATAAACCCTCCTATAGTCTTCAAACCTCCTTGCCATCATTTCCAAGCCTGCATCACACCCCAAGCATCATTTTTCTTCCTGTCCAAGAAAAACACAGAAAAAAATAGCTTTTTAGTAAAAGAAAAAAAACAAAAAATAAGAGAGGAAGCAGAACTATCCACCTCACCTGAAGCCTACCTACTACCTCTCCATCTTTATCTATACCTATGGCATCATCCTCAAGATCTAGGCACAAGAAGAAGTTGAGGTTTCAAGGGGAGAAGCAGCTACAGGAGCTCCTGTAGGAATTCTTGTAGCAGTCAATCCCATCAAAACCTAGCACCAATAGCTGGAGAATGCACACATGAAGGTTTAGGAGGCACCTAAAGCTCGGACCCAACCATAAAAGAACCTGCACAAGACACAGCCACACATAAGCAAGTAGATTGCATGCATCAAAAGAAATAAAGGCATGCGGCAGAGAGAAAGCCACAACATCTCACAACAAATACATTCGGATGACAGGTAAGTAACTAAATCGCTTCTCTGTTTGCATTTGTATAATTAGAAGTCATACGAAATAAATAAGATGGTTGAGGTTGAACGAGGGAAAGGTGGCTAGTTAACTTGGCTGCCTTCATCTAGTTGACTCCACTCATCCAAGATGTCACCCACACGTAAGCACAATCAACTCCAGCACAAGATGCCAAGGACAGGTAGTGGATGAAGTTTCAACTTTGATGCAATGATGGGAGATGATTACGAGGAGAAGCCATGATGACCAAGCAGGTGGGGACCAACGATCTGGACATGGCCAACGTATACCTTGCCAACTCACCCCTCATCACTGAAAATATCCATAAAGGGTAATAAGTAATCCTCCCTGAGCATTCTCATCACCTTTTCCTTCATTCTCTCCTCGTAACTCAGCTACAACAGTCTCCTTATGCCCCCACAGCCTCGTAACCATCATCCTCCATCAATCTCTCCCATATTTATGCTCTCAACATTTTCCAAAGGAGCACCTACAGGTTCTACAGGAGCACCTACAAGAATTCTATAGAAGGGACAACAGGCTTCTACAGGAGGGGCAGTGAGTTGTTTTGAAGGGGGAAAACACAAGTTTTAGCACAATTTTTGGTCTAAAGAGGTAGGGTTCATGCATGCCCCCTATTGAATATCAATATATGCATGAAGTGGTTTCAATTTGAGGACGAAATAAATTATTTAGGAGCGGATAAAATACACAAAATTTTTTGTTAAAAAAAAAAATAGTCTCCTCTGTTTCTCTGTTTCTCTCAAAATTTGTTCTCTCCATCTCCACATTTAGTTTCCCAAAAGAGTATAAACAAAATGACAAGAGGGTTTATGAGAAAGGATCCCACTAACTCCACTAGGCTCCATGCACATTCACAAGTGGTGGACATCTTCATAAGGGCAAATTGGATGAATTTCTTTGAGAAATTCCAAGGGTTTGATGAGGAAATTGCCCAAGAGTTTGCTCTCTCTCTGGTACCCCACACAAGAACTCATGCCACTGTCACCTTTATATGACTTTCCATGGATATAACCCTTGAATTTATTAGTAGGGTCACTACCATTCCTCTTGGGCTGCCTTGGAGTAAGGATGAAAAATCAATTGGCCAGACTGTTAAGAAAATATTTTTCCAAAACAATGAAACCCCTGTAGAGGATAAAAATGGCATTAGAAGGGCTAGCATACCATATCCTTGGGATGAGGTTAGCTATCAAATAATCAAATACATTTCCTATGAGGGGAGGTACAACAATGTCTATGGTTATCACTTTAGAATCCTCCACGAATTAAGGTATAGCATGGACACTCCAGTACCTTAGAAGCTCAGTATCCCTTACTTCCTCCTACAGTCCCTCATTGACTCTGGCACTAAGGTTTAAGCAGTAAATTCAAAGCAGCTAGTTCACCATGGGTTAATGAAAATCCTAGTGGAAGAAGTCCATAAATTTACACTCCCTATAGCATGGTAATTTTTCCGAAACATGATAGCTAAGGATGACATAAAGGCCTTAACCTATGATATCAGTCCTATTGGTAGTTAGGAGGAAAAGCAGCAAGGGGGAGAAGGTGAAGCCATTGGTGACTTAGCAGGAAAAGAAAGGAAGGAGGAAGAAACTAAAATAGAGGAGGAGAGAGTTGAATAAATAGAGCAGGAAGAGACAGAAGGAGGAGAAAAAGAGGCAGAAAAGGCAGAATAAGGAAAAGAGTCCCCTGAGACTCTGGAAAGGGAGTCAGTAGTTGCCCTCACCGCCCTTAGTACACCAATCAAGTGAAAGAAAAAGAGGAAAGGACAAGCCTCCATGTATTTCAGGGCTAGGAAGAGCACAAGGATCAAGCAAACCTCAGCCCTCTTGAAAAGTGCCAATTACAATTGAAGATTCACCCTCTCCTAAGGGGAAAGAATCCCCTTCCAAGACACCTATAACATATGAAAAGGGGACTCCTATATCTTCCACATGGAAGGAAAAGGTAGTACTACAGGACCCAAAAATAGTCTTACAGGAGGCTTAGATAGTTCTACAGGAGACACTGTCAAAACTACAAGAGACCCAAAAGCTTGAGAAAAGGATGGAATGGCAGCCACAAGTGAAGGAGGAAGCAAAAAAGCTTCAAGAACCTAATCCCCATCCTAGTCTTGCCTCCTATTACAATCTACTTGAGGTAGGAAGGATAATCCGACAAAAATTTGCAATACCACTATTCTTTGGATTGAAGAAAGAAAGAGTAAGAAGACATAGGTGGATGCAAATAGCCAAATCCAAAGGAGTTGAGGATGTTGGCCATATGGAAAACAAACTCAAAGAAATGGACAGAGAGTTGAGTGCTATCAGAGACAGGGAAGCAATTACAAGAAGCCACCTTGAAACTGAAAATGATTTTCCAAGGAGGCAGCTGCAAGAGAAAGAGACTCAGCTGGCATGCATGGTCATCTTATCCATGGAGGCATTGCAATATAGAACACCAACAAATTCCTATGGCCTCTATCTCAAGGACCAATCGTTACAATTCCAGATAAAGACTCTGGCACAAAGAGGCACAATGCCTTTCCAAGATTACAGGCAGTTTATGGATCTGTGTGACCAAAGAACATCATAGGATAAGGCAAAGATGGTAGAATTCTACCTACATAACATGGCCCTCATAGAGATGAATGTGTTGGATCCTAATGCCAAGCTAGGGGACATGAAATTAATGGCCATGGCCTCATGGATGAACCATGAAGAATTGAGGGCAACAGAAATAAAAATATTGATGGTAAATGAGCAGAATGAGCCACTAATGATAAGAGTTGAGCCATTAGATCCTATGGCACTCATGAACACACACAACCTGCTTACTAATGACCCTTAGATTGCCCCTAGATATCTCACTAATCAGGCACAAGCCATTGCGCACTTTAAGGATATGCAAAGGCTACTTGAGGATGAATGTGTGCATACATGCATGAGGAGATGGAACACCCTACCACACGGTTTGTAGATCAGGGAATATCATTACCCCATGAGGCTAAAGGAGGCATTGAAAAGAGTGCCAATGTACAAGAATTCCATGCAGAGGCTGAAGGTCAACTGGATTGGCCTCAAACTGAGTCTCCCACTGATGTTAGGCATACTGGAAGGCAGAAAAGAAGAAGAAGAGGAGGAGCAGTGGAAGGAGATAGACAGGAAGGCAGGATTCTATGGCAAAGAAGAGGATACCACATCAGAAGCCTGGGATGCTAGGGAGGCCACCAAGGCCATAAAAGATGAAGAGATTGACTAAGTTGCTCAGAGGATGAGCAACACTTTCAGTAGGGGGTGATGACGAGCCTCATAAGTGGGTTATTATATGGGCTCATTTTACCTCCTAACCTAGTGAAATCAACCATTCTCTTAGCTTATTGTATGACTTTCTGATTATATTTATGCTTATAGAGTATGTTGAGTTAGTTATTGTGCCATGTGATGTAATGTGTATTTAATGCAGATTATTGATGGATTTTGAGGGAAAAGTCAAGGATCCAGTGGACAAATGGCAACAATAACTCGAAGTGGATAGAGGAGAGGACTTATAGGAGGGAATCCCCCTCATTTATTACTCCTCACTTCTAATTCCCCTTCATTCAGCTCAGAGTACAAGCAGCTGAATCATGCACTAGAAGGCAATCGAGCAAGTGGAGGATGACTGATGATTATCTCGAGTTTTAGGAGCCAAGCCTCCCTGATTTTAAGGAAGCTATTGGTAGCTTCATTTGTATAAGTAGAGGGGCATAGAGCCTCACTAGGGTCGGATTTTTGTTGGATTTTTTCTTATGTAAACTTTGCTCCAACTTCAAGCTTAGTATTTTGTGACAATTTCATGTAATCTTGCTATTTTTTTGATAATAAAGATGGAATCCTTTTTGAGCTAACACTGAGTTACCTCAGAGGGCTGAAGCTCTTGGGTTAGGGCCCAATCCAAGTAGCCAAGCTCCTCTTTACTTGTATTTATATGCTTTGTTTCAGTTGTACATTAGTTTGCTCTTAGATGTATTTCTTTTATGGTTAATAATAGGTTGTTTTTGATGATATAGTAGTTTTCTTCCATTTTTACTTTCTATAGTAGGTTAAACAATGATCAAAAAATATTCAAAAGGTTAGAAACAGGGCCTTGGCCTCTCTTCCTCCCTTTGGGACCATGATTTGAGGCAAATACCCTCTTGCTTCCCCAAAAACACAAATTTTCCTCCTTCATAGGACTTCTAGTGTTTGCAGCTTTCTAGTAGGTTAATAGTCTAGTTTTGCTTCACTTTAGATCTTCTTCATCATGCTCACTTCTTGATTTTCAATAGTCTTCTTTCATGCTTTCCTTTCCTACAAAATTTCTCAGCATTTCCTTTCATAGATCATAGTTTAGACCATTTTTATGTAAAACTCTGTTTTTCCTAAATTCATTCATTTCACTTGTTGCACGATTTCCTTGGTTGACTGTCTGTTTCTATGAAGTATATCTCTTCCAGCAGCAGGCTAGCTTATCAGTAATCACACCCTCCATCTGATCCATGCCCTATAGGTCTCCCAAATCTCACCTCAATTCTGCCCTAGTTTCCTGCACTTTTCCGTAGAACTTTTTCCTCTCTCCTTACGCAAACCAAATCATCTTTCTCTCTCCTGGTGATTCATGGTAGACCTTAGGCACCGTAACTCATTCCAACCTTCATCTACCATTTTCACCCACTCTCACACCCTCAAAGCAGTGAAAACAGCTGTCGGCCTCCTCCTATAGGCGTCCTGTAGATTCCATGTTTTCCTCGTGTAGATTTCCTGTGTCCTCCTGTAGATTTTCCCGTAGGCTTTCTTTTGAAATTGAAGTGTGGGAAAAGCCTCCAAAAGGTCACCTGAGACCTTCTAGGACCCACCCACACCATCTACATCCTCTCAAGTAAAAAAATTGCCCTTCAACATACAATAAATTACATGCATGTCAAATTCACATAAAAATACATAAAAATCCAAAAATATCTCTTTTGCTTATTTACTTCTAGAAATAGCATAGTTAGATGTTGTTTACTTCCTTGAATAGACAATGGCATTCCTTTTATGGTTTTCATAGTGCTTTATACAAAAATATAATTAGTTGGTTAATTATGGTTCACTAGATTTTCTTTACACTTCAGTCTTTTTCCTCTCTGCAGTTAGAATATCATCTATCTTTCTTTCATTTCATCACATATAAAGCTTCTTCTGGAATCCATAGAAGTTTGCTCGAGCTCCTAGTGATCTTGCTCTGGTTGATCAAGTGACAACCTACAGTGAGAACTAGTACTTGTGCATATAGCATCGATGCTTCCAAGTTTGTTACGAACTACCGGGTTGATAAGAGTAAAGTAGGCAGCCCAGGGGTTGCAACATTATTGCTGAAATACTGGTGCTCACTAGCAAGCTTACCTAGACTTGTTCCGAGGAGGGTGAACATCAAGGACAGTGTTCCAATTGAGAGGGGGAAGATGTGATGACCCCTGGTAATTCTAAATTACCGTAGCTAAATAGTTTGGTTCATAAGTTATCAACCAAGTATGGTTAAAAGACAAGGATAATATTCATAAAATGGAACATACGTTGATTTTATTTATAATATAACATGATTAACTTTTTTTTTGTTAACTATGGCTGAAGAAAAATGCTAGAGTAAGCATACCCCAGGCAATTAAACAGTTATGAGTAGTTATCTACTACTACTCGGATCCCTTCTGAAAACAAAAACCTCAAAAAAAGGGGCCAAAAGTATATGGGGAACCTGAGGCGAGAAGGAGGAGAAAAGAACATAAGTGGAAATGACTCTATAGTTGGATGGCCAATGGAGTCTATTTTGGAGTTGTGGCTCAGGATCTATGGCTAAGTGTGGTAGTGACCAGATAGCTTAGTAGAAACGGTAAATGATTATTTTCGAAACTCTCTGGGATAGTTGGCTCGGGGGAGAGGTGTAGTGAGACAACTGACCTCACATTTGGCAAGAGCATTGCTTGTACCAGTGACTACTGGCTCACAAAAAAACAGATAAGTAACTACAACAAATTGATGAGACTACAAGTGTGAATTTGAATAGGAAAGATAATAGCTGGAATTTCTTCCTTTGTATTTAAGTATTACATGTGTAACTAATGTGAATTGAGATATCATGGTGAACTGTTATATTTATTGTGATTACTCTGCAAATCATATTCCCGTTTTTCCTTTATTAATTCAATGGTTTACTATTAACAACATTACATATAAATTGTAAAGGAAAGAAGTGGCATTTATTAATAAGGTAGTTGTAAATACATAGGAAGGAGAAAAACATCTTTAACCATGAAATAATCATACTAATTGCCAAAGCATAACACGGTTTTGAAGCAAACAACGTACCCGGATGAATGAAGTTTGTTTACCATAAGCAATGCGAGAAATACCTGTAACTTAAACAACTTGGGATGTATCTAATAGTCCCAAAATTACAGTTTAATATTACATAATTTACCACTCGGCGGTGTCGAGGGTTTTAATAAAAGAAAAAAAAACCTTTGAATAATAAAAACCAAAAAAAGTTGATACCCTATAGAGAGACCTTGCTAGGGTAAGTGCCAAAGGAGGACTACAGACCTGGGAAACAGAAAAGAAACCCTTAGTAGTTCTAAAGGAAAACTAAAAACTTGTACGCATCAGTTTTAAGGAGAAGAACCTACTTGTAACCAGAAAAATAAAGCACTAGCGTCAGCTGACCAATGAAAATCCTGAACATGAAATTTACTGTAAACCCAAATAATGTTACATGTGGAAGGAAATGGGTTGTACAGAAACCCTGCTCCATGATGTGGAAATCAAAGAAACCAAATTAGAAAAATAACTCACAGGACCAAGACAATCTTCAGTCCATGACGGATGAAATACTTTTTGGAAATGAGTAGTGTTACATGCCAGGAGGAAAAATGGCCTTTTCCAGTTGTGAATCGGTAAGAATAGAAGCGGTAAGTTGGAACCCTCGCCACAAATCTGCAAAACCCTGGACAAGACTCCCAACATTATAAGCCACAATTTAACCACACGAATTAGGAAATTGCAAAAGAAAATGTAACATCAAAAATTAGTATAGCAATGATAGGTTACCATCTCCAGTTTGAAGGAAAGGC
Source organism: Pinus tabuliformis (assembly GCA_031772625.1). Lineage (NCBI taxonomy): Eukaryota > Viridiplantae > Streptophyta > Pinopsida > Pinales > Pinaceae > Pinus > Pinus tabuliformis. Next base: position 411,905,843 of record CM062820.1, read on the forward strand.
AAGTGTATCGGGTTTGGTGGCTCCCATAGCTGTCATAGGGCACCATAATTTGCAGGAACTCCAACCCTAAAAAACCTAACCTTTTCACCGGAGGTGCTGACTCTAAAATCGAATTGGACAAATGTGTTGGAAGAATCACCGCACCTCTATAGAATCCGTAATTTCCACCCTGGGGATCCTAGTTACTGGCTTGTAATGTTTACCAACACTTGCGAGTTTTGGTGTAACGGCAAACCTCCACATGGTATCAGAGCTTGAACCCAGGTTCGATTCCCCCAAGTTGCGTTTGATGGGGGGTGTTGGAAGAATCACAGCACCTCTATAGAATCCGTAATTTCCACCCTAGGGATCCTAGTTACTGGTTTGTAATGTTTACCAACACCTGTGGGTTTTGGTGTAACGGCAAACCTCCACAAAATAATGCCAGCTTGTAATGTTTACCAACACCTGCGGATTTTGGTGTAACAACAAACCTCCACAAAATAATGCCAGAGCGCAGAGAGTCGAGCCCAATTAGTTTTCCATGTACCTTCCCGGCTATTTCCTAACCGTTCGATCAGCTGCTCAAATGAGCACCATGGATGGGGATGTAGATCCCATGCTTTAATTTCCAAATGGACGAAGATGAAGCAGCCTCTAAACACTTCTACAATGGAATTCTTATCTATTGCAATAAAGGAACCAACACTACGATGATTGAAGTTATTAAATTTGAAACTACGATGATTGAAGTTATTAAATTTGAAATTTTATAAATATATTAAAGTCTTAAATATGCATTATAAACATGTTATGACTTGTGTTCCATAATGCACAAATTCAAAAGAACACTAATTCCTTTACATAGTATCATATATATATATATGTATATATATATTTATTTATTGTGGTAAGTATTTTATTGAGCTCATATCTATATGTATGTTGTGGTAAAGGTTTTGTTTTTCGCTATGGGTACATCGCACCTTCTTTGGACGTTTTTCTCCAATCCGTAAACTTTTGTTTTGTTCATATTATTTGCACTTCAAAAAAATATTTCTCCATCCTCTTTTTTGATGAAAAATTTTAGGTTTTTTATTTTAATGAATTTTTTTACTAAAAAATTTGAAATTTTATTTAGATTTATTGGAAATTAAATTTTTTATTTAATTTTTTTTATTACTGTTTTAATTAAAATACATCCTATCAAAACTCTTACATATGTTAAATATTTTGTTTATTTAAACGATAGTATTTATTGTAAACTACCTTGTTCTGAATAATAGTCGTTCATTACTGAGTAGAAGTAGTATGTAAGTGATGATGTTTGCTTCAATAATTACGAGTAGTACAAAGTTTTTTTTTATTAGTCTTTGCCCAGATGAGATTCTCCCCATACATTTGCTTTTGATTACCTAGTATGGATTGCTTATGATTACTTATTAGATGATGTTTTATCAATATATTTTCTAACGTTTAATTTTATTAAAAATATATAATCTTTTAATATTATAAATAAAAAATCAATTTGTTACTTTATTATTGGTTCATATTTTGTAAATCTTAATTTCATCTTCATAACAATGCATTGAAACCTGATAAAATAATTGTCTTCTCAAACAAATTCTATACATCCCCAAATTTATGTAACTTCACTTTCATTACTCTCCATTGTTCTTTCCACCAAGTTATGCTAAACTGTCAACCAACACTAAAACCTTAATAAATTAATTAATATTTTGTTTCCCATCGTTAGATTCAATACGAGCTAGAGGAGAAGTCTTGGCATGCCACTGTCCGCAGAATGTGGAAGCAAAAAGATATTGTCCAGCCTATCGCTCAAATTACGCACCTCTAGACAAAAGCGTTTACAAGTAAGACCCCATATTTAAATGCTGACTTATGATGAATAGAATTTTGATGATATAAGGCTCCTCACGCATTGGCAAATACACAGCAAAAGCTAACGTTTCACTGGCATTCAACACAATTCAAAGATTTTGGAATTCCTATTCTTTAAGTAAGAAAGTGAATGGATTTGGGATTTACTTTTGCGGCGGTGGTTTGAGCAAGGATCTTTAGATGTTCATAACAGTCTTGTAGACGCACTCAAATAAGTAGACGTAGTAATATCAGTAGTTAACATTCCTGAGCATTTGGATCAATTATTATAAACGCCATTAAGGACATTGAAATTGCAAATATAAAGGTATATATTCCATTATTGTTTCTCTAAGATAAACAACTCATAAAAAATGAACCAGGCTAGTTGGGAATGTGTGCCTTCATGTTTAAATGCTTGTGAACCCTTCAACGATGTGGAATGTCAATCACATATTTTTTATATCTATATTGTTTATACGAATGGTTGTTATCTTCATTTCTTAAAGAAGAGGTTCGTACCCTCAGAGTTTGGCAACGAGGTCGACATAGTACAAGATCTCCCTCCCCTTTAGAGAGTATGTGACAATAAAAAGAAGATTCATAAGGCCATTGAAGAGGTGGGCATCCCATTCACCTTCCTCTCTGCAAATACTTATGCAACAAAATATGTTGATTATTTCTTTCATCCCTATTGTTAGTTCAGAGTATACATCACACACAGCAAATTTATACTCAGAGACTTAGACGGCAATAGCAAAGAATAATTTCAGAGATAGACAAATGAAGAAACAACAAGATTACTCAATTAGAAACAATGGAATAGATAAAACAATCACTGGAGAACAGAAATCACTTTGCATTACGTAACAGGCCTAGACCTTGGCTTGCTTTCCTTGGCCAGAGAAATTACAAATTTTTAGAGGCGGAAGAAGGATTTATAATCCTGCATGGAGAGCTAGAAACTAATGGCGGTGTAGAAGGATCTAGAATCCTGCATGTGATTTAGATGGAGATCTAGAAACTAATGGCAGTGTAGAAGGATCTAGAATCCTGCATGAATTTGGCTTCACACTTAACATTCTCCCACTTGAAGCCAAATAAGAGTCATGAATCAAGTCACACCAAGCCCTACCATGCCTCTACATAACTCACGCTTATTTCATGGTAGAATCTTAGTGAGCATATCAGCAAGGTTCCTATCTGTATGGATCCTTTCCAATGATAATTGTTCTTCCTCCAACACATGTCAGATCCAATGGTACCTTAAGTCAATGTGCTTGTTTTTTGAATGAAATGTTGGGTTTTTTGCCAAGTGAATGGCACTCTGACTATCACAATATAACACATATTTGTCCTACTTTATTCCTATCTCTCCTAGGAATTGTTGTATCCACAACATCTCTTTACAAGCTTCTGTTGCAGCTATGTACAGTGCTTATGTTGTATAGAGAGCTACTATTCTTTGTAGCCTTGACACTCAAGATACTGCTACACCTGCAAATGTATACAAATAACCTGTAGTGGACTTTTTTGTGTCCATATCTCCAGCCATACCTGCATCTGTAAATCCTTCAAGCACAGTCTCATCATGACCAAAACATAAACAATAATGACTAGTACCCTTAAGATACCTGAAAATCCATTTTACTACTTGCTAATGTTGTTTGCCTGGATTGGCAAGGATCCTGCTCACTACTCCTACTGAATATGCAATGTCTGGTCGTGTGCATACCATGGCATATATCAAGCTGCCAACTGCTAAAGCATAAGGAATCTTGCTCCTCTCTTCTTCCTCCTTGTCATCACTGGGACATAATTCAATATTCAGCTTGAAGTGGGGTGTGAGGGGTGTACCAACTGGCTTGGCATACTTCATATTAAACCTGTCAAGCACCTTCTTGATATATTTTTCTTGTGATAGCCACAACCTTTTGTTTTTCCTGTCACACAGAATCCACATGCCCAATATTTGTTGTGCTGGTCCCAAATCCTTCATTACAAATTTAGTACTCAAATCTTTCTTCAACCTATTGATCTTATTCTTATCATGACCAACAATCAACATGTCATCCACATATAACAATAATATGATATACTTTCCTTGATCATACCTCTTGATATAGACACAATGGCCAGCTTCCAACCTCTGAAAACCATGTTCCAACATGAATGAATCAAATTTCTTGTACCATTGTCGAGGTGCCTATTTTAACTCATAGAGACTCTTCTTCACCTTACAAACAAGGCCTTCTTTGCCTTTTTCCATGAAACCTTCTGGCTGCTCCATATAAATTTTCTCCTCCAATTCACCATGAAGGAAAGCAATTTTTACATCTCATTGTTCACATTCTAAGTCTAAAGCAGCAACTAGACGAAGAATGACTCTAATGGATGACATTTTAACAACAGGTGAGAAAATTTCAATGAAGTCAATACCTTCTTTTTGGGCAAAACCTTTCACCACCAGCCTTGCTTTATACCTCTCCTTCTTTTCGTCACCTTCATGCTTAATTCTGTAAACCCATTTGTTTTGTAGAGCTTTTCTACCTTTTTGGAGGTTTACCAACTCTGAAGTTTTATTTTCTAGCAAAGAGTTCATTTCTCCTTCCATTCTTCACTGTGCTCAACTTTACAAGCTTCTTAAAAACAATTAGGCTCACCTTCATCAGTCAACAAAATATAGTTTGAAGGAGGATACCTTTGTGAAGGCTTATGAAGCCTAAAATATCCACAAACCAACTATGGTGGTGCATTATCAAGTTGAATCTCCTATAAAGGTTCCTACAAGATTCCTTTTTCTTGTTGTTCATCATTTTCCACTTGTTGTTCTTCATGCTCCTGAATTTACTGTTCATTTTCTTGTATTGGTGGTATGCTTTCCTGCTGCTCTTCAAACCTGTCAATAACCTTCTTGACCTCCAACTCACCTACAGTCCTGTTGAACATTTCTAAATCATTAAATATAACATCTCTGCTTCTAATAATTTTATGTTTGACTAGATCCCATAGACGATAACCAAAACCCTCATCCGCATATCCCAAAAAATTGCATTTCATAGATTTATCATTTAGCTTGGTTCTAGTTTCTTTGGGAATATGTACAAATGCTCACATCCAAAGATTTTCAAGTGAGAATAATTCAAATTCTTACAAGTCCAAACTTCTTCAAGGACACCGCCATCCAATGCTGTAGTTGGAGATCTATTTATAAGGTAGCAAGCGGTCCTGACTGCTTCAACCCAAAAATTCTTCTCCAAACCAGAATTGGACAACATACTTCGTACATTTTCCATAATTGCGCGATTCATCCTTTCTATGACACCATTCTGTTGAGGAGTACCATGCATAGACTTCTCATGTTTTATGCTAAATCTATTGCAATATTCCTTAAATGCGTTTGAGCAATATTCTCCACCATTATCTGTTCTTGAACACTTGAGCAATTTGTTAGTCTCTCTTTCAACAACAGCATGAAATTTTTTAAATATTCCAAACACTTCACTTTTACATTTCATAGGATATGGCCAAAGCTTCTAGGATGCATCATCTATAAATGTTACAAAATATGATACTCCTCCTAATGATTTGATGTTAACAAGCCCAAACACATCTGAGTGTACCAATTCTAACACATTTTTCTCTCTATCATGGCCACCTCTAAGAAATGAAACCCTTCTTTGTCTACTATATATACAATACTCACAAAGATCAAGATTGTAGGATTTCAAACCTGGCAATAAATTTTTACCAACAAGGATTTTTAAGCCCTTCTCACTCATGTGACCCAAACTCTTATGCCACAGATCTACTGAATTTCCTTCTTTGATGACAGTAGCCAAATCTATTTTTCCTATCAATGTCTTCAATGTGTATAAAGTTCTTGTTTTGGGTCCTTTGGCCACGACCAATTCTCTTTTGCTAATTTTCAACCCTCCTATTCCAAAGCTTGTGGAATAGCCTTCATCATCTAGTCGTCCCATATAGATTAAACTCTTGCACATTTATGGTACATGCCTAACCTATTTCAACAATATATTTTGTCCATCTTTCATCTTGATCTGGACATCTCCCACTCCAACAATACTGCAAAAATGATTATTCCCCAAATGCACTCTATCATAATCACCAGGATTATATGAAAAAAAACTATCTTTGCATGAGGTTACATGGTGATATTCCCTAGAGTCAAGGATCCAATCAAAGCTACTGCCTGATGTATATACACATGCATCCTCTACTGAAATAGTAAACAACACATCACCATCTATGGCTACAGTAGTAGTCTCACCTTCATTTGTGCTAGATGACTTGTGATTTGTATTAGATGGTCTCTGATCCTTTTGTCCTTTCTTCCAAAATCGACATTATTTCTTCATGTGCCTGGGTTTTCTACAATGAAAGCAGATGATCCTTCCTCTCCTTGATTTTGATCGACCTCTCGATCTTGATTGCCCTTGCTAGCCTCAATCCATTCTCCTACCATGATCAGCTAGAGCTAGAGCTTCTCCTCCTTGGTTTTTCACAATTGACTTGCATCGTAGTTCTTCATTTATTAAATTGTTGCTAACATTATCAAACTTCAAGGTATGTACTCCATGTTTTAGGCTTCATGGCACATTTCACCATATGCCCACGACCTTTTTATTTCTTGCAACAACTATCTTAACGTTCCTCAGCTAGTTCCTCATCTATTTCCTAAACAGATCCTTTTCCTGGACTCTCTTGTTTGCAGCGATTTATGATTTCCTAGACAGATCCTTCAATAGCTCTAGAGGTAACAACCAACATTTTAATGAATTCTGCTAGAGTAAGGCGATGGCACTAAGTAGCTTGCACAGTGGATATTCAATCCTGGCTCTAATACCAGTTGTTAGTTTAGAGCATACATCACACACAGCAGATTTATACTCAAAGATTTAGATGACAATAGCAAAGAATAATTTCAGAGACAGAAAAATGGAGAAACAAAAAGATTACTCAATCAGATACAACAGAATAGATAAAACAATCACTAGAGAATAGAAATCACTTTGCATTACATAACAGGCCTAGACCTTGGCTTGCTCTCTTTGGCCAGAGAATTACAAATTTATAGAGGCTGAAGAAGGATCTAGAATCCTGCATGGAGATTTAGAAACTAATGGTAGTGTAGAAGGATCTAGAATCTTACATGTGATTTAGATGGAGATCTAGAAACTAATGGCGGTGTAGAAGGATCTAAAATCCTGCATGAATTTGGCTTCACATTTAACACCTATCAAATCCATAACCAAAGGAAGTTTTCATCTATGGGGATGGTCTTAGTAAAGGTTGTGAATTACCCTCTTTCCATATGAGACTACTTTTAAATCGAAAACAAGAGATTATTAATATGTGGTGGTTGAGTATTACCTAAAAGCTAGAAGTGATTATGTTGTGTAACGTTTATGAATTCATAAAATCACATTGCAGCTCTAATGACCGAAAAATTACCCTAAAACAATGAATAAGCTGGTAGTTTCTAGGCCACTGTTCAACATAATCAGCGAGAGTCAGCTCGTCTCGTTGTGGGAAAAGATGACTAGAAGAAGTCTGAAGAGAGATTTTTTGTTGGAGATCAGGATGGTTAGACTCTAAGGAGTAAGATAACAATTATCTTCATTTATTTGTATCCACGGTTAATCTTTAATCCCACTATTAATTCAATATTTTGAATAATTAACATGAGATTTATATCTATGCAGCTTTGTCTTGGTCTAGATCAAAACATTCTCCTTTTGATTATGTCTTAGTATAATTATTATTATACTATAATTCTTGGGCTTTATTAATTCAACCATGTTTATTTTAGTATTTTTAATATTTATCTTAGGGTTTGTATACATTGGGTTTATAATATTAATCCCTTTTGTTTAATATTATTCCCTCAGGTTCATAATCCCTTGGGATTTCAGTAGTAATCCCTTGAGTAATAATAATATAATAAATATTTTGTTATTATAATATTTATTATATTATAATAATAATAATATAATATATTTATTATATTATATTATTATTACCAAAGGGATTAATATTAAACAAAAGGGACTAATATTATAAGCCCAAGGAATTAGTGAACCCAGCGTATAAATATTAAAAACCTAAGGGATCAAGAAGCACAAAGGATTGATATTATACACATGAGAGATTAATTGATTGATATTATAAACCCAAGTTAATAATAAACCTAGAGGATTAATACTAAAACCCCAAGGGATTATGAACCCAAGGAAAGAATATTAAACCCAAGGGACTAATATTATAAACTAAACATTGGTAAACCCTAATATAAATATTAGAAAGACTAAAATAAACATGGTTTATTTTCATGATGAGACAATCCTTGTCACAATGTGACATTCAACCATGGTTGACCATTGTTGGCTATGATTGACAATGGTTAACCATGATCAATATTATAAACCTAAGGGAATAATAAACCCCAAGGGATTGATATTATAAACCTAAATGAATAATTAAACTAGGGGATTAATATTAAAACCCCAAGGGACTAGGAACCCAAGGGAATAATATTAAAACCATGGGACTAATATTATAAACCGAACATTGGTAAACCCAAATATATATACTACAAACACTAAAATAAACATGGTTTATTTTGATTGTGAGAAATCCTTGTCACAATGCGACACTCAAACATGGTTGACCATAGTTTGCTATGATTGACAATGGTTGACCATGATTAATATTATAAACCTAAGGGAATAATAAACCCAAGGGATTGATATTATAAACCCAAATGAATAATAAATCAAAGGGATTAATACTAAAAATCCAAGGGATTATGAACCCAAGGGAATAATATTAAACCCAAGGGACTAATATTATAAACCAAACATTCGTGAACCCAAATATAAATATTATATATATACTAAAATAAACATGATTTATTTTCATGGTGAGATAATCTTTGTCACAATGTGACATTCAAACATGGTTTACCATGATTGATATTATAAACGTAAGGGAATAAGAAACCCAAGGGATTGATATTATAAATTCAAATGAATAATAAACCCAAGGAAAAAATATTAAAACCCAAAGGGAAAAATATTAAACCCAAGGGACTAATATTATAAACCTGACATTCGTAAACCCAAATATAAATACTACAAAGACTAAAATAAACATGATTTATTTTCATGGTGAGACAACTTTTGTCAAAAGGTGGCATTCAACCATGGTTGACCATGATTGATATTATAAACCTAAGGGAATAATAAACCCAAGGGATTGATATAATAAACCATATTAAATAATAAACCCAAGGGATTAATACTAAAACCCCACGGAATTATGAACCTAAGGGAATAATATTAAACCCAAGGGACTAATATTATAAACCCAACATTCATAAATCCAAATGTAATTATTACAAAGACTAAAATAAACATGATTTATTTTCATGGTGAGACAATACTTGTCAAAATGTGACATTGAACCATGGGACAAATATGGTAAACCCAAATATAAATATTACAAACACTAAAATAAACATGGTTTATTTTCATGATGAGACAATCTTTGTCAAAATGCGACATTCAATAATGGGACTAATATTATAAACCCAACATTGATAAACCCAAATATAAATACTACAGACACGTGAGACAATCCTTATCACAATGCGACATTCAACCATGGTTGACCATGGTTGGCTATGATTTAAAATGGTTGACTATGATGGATATTATAAACCTAAGGTAATAATGAACCCAAGAGATTGAAATTATAAACTCAAGTGAATAATAAACCCCAGGGATTAATACTGAAACCCCAAGGGATTATGAACCCAAGGGAATAATATTAAACCCAAGGGACTAATATTATAAACCCAAGATTCGTAAACTCAAGTATAAATATTACAAAGACTAAAATAAACATGATTTATTTTCATGGTGAGACAATCATTGTCACAATGCGACATTCAACCACGGTTGACCATGGCTGGCTATGATTGAAAATGGTTGACCATGCTTGATATTATAAACCTAAGGAAATAATAAACCCAAGGTATTGATATTATAAACCCAAAGGAATAATAAAATTAAGAGATTAATACTAAAACCTCAAGGGATTATGAACCCAAGCGAATAATATTAAACCCACGAGACTAATATTATAAACCCAACATTGGTAAACCCAAATATAAATACTACAAACACTAAAACAAACATGGTTTATTTTGATGGTGAGGCAATCCTTGTCACAATGCGACATTCAAACATGGTTGGCCATAGTTGGCTATTATTGACAATGGTTGACCATGATTGATATTATAAACCTAAGGAAATAATAAACCCAAGGGATTGATATTATAAATGCAAATGAATAATAAACCCAATGGATTAATACTGAAACCCCAAGGGATTATGAACCCAAGGGAATAATATTAAACCCACGCAACTAATATTATAAACCCAACATTCGTAAACCCAAATATAAATATTACAAAGACTAAAATAAAAATGATTTATTTTCATGGTGAGACAATCCTTGTCACAATGTGACATTCAACCATGGTTTACCATTGTTACCATGATTGATATTATAAACCTAAGGGAATAATAAACCCAAGGGATTGATATTATAAACCCAAATGAGTAATAAACCCAAGGGATTAATGCTAAAACCCCAAGGGAATAATATTGAACCCAAGGGACTAATATTATAAACCCAACATTCGTAAACCCAAATATAAATATTACAAAGACTAAAATAGACATGATTTATTTTCATGATGAGACAATCCTTGTCACAATGTTACATTCAACCATGGTTGACCATGGTTGGCTATGATTGAAAATGGTTGACCATGATCAATATTATAAACCTAAGGAATAATAAACCCAAGGGATTAATATGAGAAACCCAAAGGATTAATAAAATGAAGGGATTAATACTAAAACCCCAAGGGATTATGTACCAAAGGGAGTAATATTTAACTCAAGGTACTAATATTATAAACCCAATGTATATAAACCCTAAGATAAATATTATAAACACTAAAATAAACATGATCGACCATCGTTGTTTTTCATATTGAGACAATCCTTATCACAATTCCATGTTGGACCATGGTCGACATCATAATAAACCATGTTTGACTCGGGAATAATAAACCCAGGAAATTGATATTATAAACACAAAGGAACAATAAACCCAAGGGATTAATACTAAAACCCCAAGGGATTATGAACCTAAGGGAATACTATTAAACAAAAGGGACTAATAATATAAACCCAAGGGAATAATAAACCCAAGGGATTGATATTATAAACCCAAAGGAATAACAAAATCAAGGGATTATGAATCCAAGGGAATAATATTAAACCCAAGGGACTAATATTATAAACCCAATGTATATAAACCTTAAGACAAATATTATAAACACTAAAATAAACATGACTCACCATCATTGTTTTTCATATTGAGACAATCCTTATCACAATTCCATGTTGGGCCATGGTTGACCATGGTTGAAATCATAATAAACCGTCATTGAACGAGGAATAATAAACTCAAGCGATTGATGTTGGACAATGGTTAATCATGGTCGAACATGGTCGTTTATTGTTGACCATTGTTGAATAATATTAAACCCTAGGAATATGAACCCTTAGATCGATAAACCGAAAGGATTGATATTACAAACCCACGGGAATAATAAACGTAAGGGATAAAATTTATAAACCCAATACATATAAACCCTAACATGACTACTATAAACCCTAAAATAAAAAATGATTGACCATGGTTGATTTCCATATTAGATTAATCTATTGTGATATTGACATAATCATAAATAGTTGGACAAATATTTAACCCTTAATATTGGATTTTATAAAACTAAGAGATTATTAATATTACAAACCAAGGCATTAATATTATAAAAACAAATGATTAATAAATGCAAGGGATCAATATATCCAAGGAATCAATAAACCCAACGAGCTAATATTAAAAACCCAAATGATTAATAAACCCTAGGAATTAAGTTTTTAAGGTCACGAGATTAATAAAACCAAGGTATTAAATGATAAACCAAAGGAATTATTAATATTAAAAATTTGAAGAATGAAGAAACCTAAGCATGTGATATTATAAACCTAAGGAATTAATAAACCCAAGGTAAAAATATTAGAAACCCAAGGGATAAAAAATGGCAAGGGATTAATATTAAAAACATAAGGGATTAATAAAACATAGGAATTAATAATTTAAACCCACGGGACTATGAATATTATAAACCTAAGGTATCAAAAAAGCCTAGGGATTGTTAATATTATGAAATAAATAGGTTAATAAATTGAAGGGATAAACATTGTAAACATAAGGGATTAATATTAAACCTTGGTACTTTTATTTAAACCTTAATATTGGGGATTAATAAACCAAAGGGAATAAATGATAAACCGTAGGAATTATTAATATTACAAAATTAAAGAACCAATAAACCTAATCATTTAATATTATAAACCCAAGGAAATAGTAAACCAAACCTAAGCCCTAAATCCATGGCATCAATATTATAAACATTAATAATGCTATAACACAAAACAATAATAAAAAACATAAACCAAAATCAATATAAGAACCACATTGCAAATCAAAAAGCATCAAAACATGGTAAATCATCATCACATTAATAATAACACATTTATATCACTACATTAAAAACAATAAATAAATTTTAAGCCATAAATACATTGATATCAATACGTGAATGTATTATAGTATAAATCTCAAGAATATTGATATAAACGCCTAGAACATGAAAGCCCAACAATAATATTATAAATGTAAAAAATATTTTCATTTAAAAAAGATGTGAACAAAGTGAAGGGATCCACACAAAAGACCACTACAATCACAAATGAAAGAGAAAAAAAAAAGTAACACTGCCATTGGAGCAAAGGAACATAAATGGAAAAAGCACATCTAAATTGCACACATTGGATTTAAAGAAGAAAAAAATTCAATTTCACCAACATTAAACCATAGAAAGAACATTGAGTCTTAACATATACTTTTTGTTTTCTTTACATCAAATAATTCCACTACAAAATTGAACTTGAAACACTCCATCTTCCAAAAAACAGCCAAATCGATGACAAAAGCAGCGCCAATTCAAATCAACACGATAATGATCATGATGCTTAATGCTTTCCAACCAATTCCTTTTTGTTATCCTCCCAGACTCCCTCTGGTGCACATGTAACAAGTATTTTACATGTATTTTCATTTGATCTAGCTCACGAATATGATCATCAATAAAAGCAGGATGGAACCCATGTTTTCTATCAAACTTGTTCCAAAGATAAGAAAGAAAACTTATAGGTCCAACAATATTGCATACTGTTAAGGAATAACATATGACATAATTATTGTCCATATGTGCGTTCGAAAGACAAAAAAAAATCAAAATCAATAAATACATGTAAATATAAATAAACATACACATATATATATGTATATACATAAAACATAGGACCCCATTTGTATTTATGTTAACAAACTTAATGTTATAATGTTACATGAAATAAACAATGTAGTGTTACATGAACCAAGTGATATAAAAATTTCTACAAATATAAGCCTCATTTCATAATACAATAGAAAAAACTGTGGAAATAGAATAAAACCGTGGCCAATATTCAAAACCTCCATTTTTTCATTTCATGATGTAATATGAATCCACAATATTAATGTCAATCTAAACCAGTTATAAAAATGATTTTGAATGATTGGTTCATATAACTTGTTGTTTATGTCTGAATGGTCTGTTGCAAAGAAAGAACAATAGGTATTTAAAAAAAAAAAAAAGTAAATTGAACAACATGAAAAACGATGTAAACAACTTTCTCAAATAATAATATAAATATGATGAATTTATTAATCTCATAAATATATGAAAATGATTATTATATTAAAAGTAAATCAAGAGGACAATAAAAGAAATTCAAAAAACATACTATAAAGAAGGTCACAATGTTATTAGTCGTATGTCATAGCGATATGGAATTCAATCGCTCCTCTTCTTTCTTCGTAATTTTAACATATAATTTATCTTTCATCTTGGCATAACGTTGAAAAGAGAAAGGCAGTGCAATCTTGGCATAACGTTGAAAAGAGAAAGGCAGTGCAATGCGTAAACCATCTATTGATTTCACTCTTGATATGGTTGTGAAGGTAAGGCCTTTCTTCTCTTTATTCCCGATATCAACTGACGCTCATTCTAAAGTCAATCCCTATGGCATGTGGATTTTAAGAGCCCATTCCATCTTCAAAGGAATTTGTTTTCGATTTCCTCTTATTAATGGTGTGATAGGGATAATGTTTGGATTGCTTGCATCAAATGGAACACCAACATACTTATAAAAAACAATAGTTGTGAACATTGGAAGTTGAGGTGGCTTAGAGGTAGGCGAATAAAATATATCCTTAACATAACCAAGTGCACCATTCACCAAGCCAGATTCAACACATAAATTACATGTCAACATAACACGCTGACCACGACACAACAAAACGTCACGGGCTAATTGATCATCATCAACACCAATAATTGATGAACACCTTGAATTATCAGCAACACATCGTACAATTGGAGAATTTAATGATTTTAACATATGCCTATTATGGAAGGAGACCAAATTATTTGTTGGAAACATGTGAACTACTGAAATAAAACTCTTTCTCTAGGATGCAAGCTCATATCAGTCCGTGACATAAGAAACTACCAATCTTCAAGGATAGGTTCTACATTTCTTATGTTATTGATGACTCTACGAAATTAAGATTGTTTCTCATTATTCCCTTGTTGGCAAAAGATTGTGTCAAGAGCGAAAACAATGTTGAATTTGTTCCACAAGAATTTCCATGTTGTATTACCTGCATAAAAAGGCTTATCTCTCATTGGAGGCAATTGGCCAAGGTCACCCACAAGGATGATGGATCTGTCACCAAAAGGACAATTCCTTTTTCTCTGGAAATGCTTCTTGTAATCGAGCATCTATTTGCATAAACAACCTTGATCCTAGAAAGCTCATTTCATCAACCAATATATATCTAACATGTCGCATTTATTCTTGGAATACTGCAAGTGACTGCCCCTGTAGTGGCTACATAACTTTAATTGGAATTTTTAGAGGTAAGTGTATTGTTTTTCCATGTATATTAAAAGAAACTATTCCTGTTGGGGCAAGAAGAACCAAAGGGCTTCTTCCATTACATGACGAATTTGGATGAGCTTCAAAAATGCAATGGATAAGGAAAGACTTCCTAGTGCGTGCAGTCCCTAAACCATCATAATAAGAGCTTCACAAATCTCATATTGATCAAAGTGCCTTAAAAAATTTCAAAAGAAAGTTGTTGTTTTTCTGAAAAAGAATATGGAGATGCAAATGTTCTGTTTGAAAGGTCAACAATATCACCCCTTGATTTTTCATTCCTTATAAAATTAATCACTTCTTCTGCAACACCATCAAACATAGTTTTACTTTCCCAGTCAAAAGATATATCAAAAGATAGTTTTACTTTCTTCTTCTGCAACACCATCAGAGATAGTTTTACTTTCCCAGTCAAAAGATTTTTCATTCCTTATAAAATTAATCACTTCTTTTGCAATACCATCAGAGATACCTTTACTTTCCCAGTCAAAAGATATATCAATGTCCCTTCGACCAAGAGTGTGAAGATAAAAAACATTCACATCATTTGGTAGAATCAAGCAAGAGAAAATCTTCCATTCTTGAAAATCATCTTCAAGATTCATTTCCTAGTTAGAAAAATCACCATCTTCTTCATCTTCAATATTGTCTATAATTGATAGATTTCGATCAACATGCCATGCTTGATATTGAAAATTCCTCGAATTTTCAATAATAAGTTCAGCTGAAAGGCCAATTTCTGCAGGAATATCATGAAATGGTTTGTATATGAGAAATTATGTCTAGCAAAAGGTTTCAAATTCCTCTAAAGCCTCACCAGGAATAGAATAAAATTGTTGCCAAACTTGAACAAAAGCATGAACATCTCTAGGCTTCCATGGATCTTGTTTATGCTTGCTATCAAATGCCCAAGATCTTGTTGTTTCTATCAAAGATAGATGTTCAAGGAAAAAAATTCTCTTCTGATAATGTTGAACAAAAGTATTCTCAGATGAACATTACAACCCATCCCTTGATATTTTCCTGAAAACCTTTCTTCCAACATTTAAGGAAACAGATTTCTGACCACAAACAACAAGAGGTAGCTTAAGCAACATATGACATGTTCTTGTGCTCCAATGTCACGATCAACAATCATTTATGAAAGAAATCTTCTATATGCACATAAAGAATGATCCTGAGAGCCAATAGAATTTGAAATTCTAGTTAAAATATGATGATAACTTTCAGACCTTTTTTTGCTTTTGATGATTACTTAACAATATATTTCAAGACAACATAGCGAGAAATCACTAGCTGTCAATTAACATTTGCACGACACATTGTTAGAAGGTCAATGTTATGTAGATTAAGCTTGTCATCATTTCTTGTTGGCTCATATTCTTTCTTCCTTTATCATCTATGAACAATCTTGATTCATCACAAAGATCCCATGGAGCATTGTACCAACATGTCAGAATAGTGCCCTTTTTGTGCAAACAAAAATCTACAATACACATTGTGTGCCTTTGGACACGGTTTAACAATTCTTCGTAATCATTATGAGGATTACAAGAGAAAATACGACCAGTATTCAATAGGCAAGGGTCATCATTGAGGCTTCATGGAACAATTATGTTCTAATGATGTATGTCACATGGATTCCTCATTTATGGCATCCTTATTTTGTTGATAACGTAAACGACGAATTTCATTAGACCTCTCACCTGATTCTGGTGACAAATTTCATTTTGTTGTATGCTTGCTTGTGCCTTCAAATGACATGTCTACAATGAATAATAAAATATTCATTATGGATTAATAAACATTGAACATAGAAAATGTCTAATATAAACAAACACAAAAGAATGAAAAAGGAACAAGTTTTTTTTGGAAATTGTAAAAAAACATAAAAAGTGTATATGTCATTTTTTCCAACGATCTAAACTTATCAAAATGTATAAGTCCTTTTCCAAATTGCTAAAAACAAAAATGAATTTTCCAAAATGGCTAAAAACATAAATGAATTCTTCCAAATGGCTTAAACAAAAAAGTCTAAATTTCCATGTATCATATTAGACTAAGAATAAAAACCCATACTATTGGGACACAATACTCTAAGAATGATATGACTTGGAAGCATATCTAAAAATTTGGAACTATACACTATCAAAATATAAATGAAAATATTAAAATGTACATAAAGATATACATTGTTTGAGATCAATGACAAAAACCAATACAAATAACATGTATAATATAACTCATAACAATTATAATTATAAAAGCAAAGAAAAATGCATAACATTTACACACATTTACATGTAATTAAGAAAACTTTAGGAGAAACAATGTGAAATATTTTACATCATAATTTTAAAGTATTACAATAAAGACACATAATATGTATAGAAACAAAGAACATTATAACCATATTAGTCCCTTTTATTTAATATTATTGCCTCAGGTTCCTAATCTCTTGATATTTTAGTATTAATCCGTTGAGTAATAATAATATAATATTATTACTATAATAACAATATAAAATATATTATATTATAATAATATAATATATTGATATGTATGTATTTTTGAATTGAAGTGTGATATTGTTCGTGTTTCCAACACTAAAGATATTAGTGGATATTCGTAAAGGCCTCGACCTCTTATCAAATCTGTTGCAAAATGATCAATTGACAGTTTGTTGGTTTTAAAATTTACTTAAGATATTTCAGGGGCAAAATAATCAACCTACATTTGGTTACAATGTGCGGTTTAAAATCTCTTAAAAGATATTTTAGTGATATAGTCACGAAGGATGGACAAGGTATCTTTAAATTTAAATTAAAATATTTAGCAGGTAAAGATCGAGGGGGTATGTTAAAAGTTTCATTTAAAGAATTTCAAAAGTTTAAAAAATATATATGCTTTAAAGTTTAAAAAATATATGCTCAGCGAATTTTAATATATTAAATATATATGCTTTAAACCTTAAAAAATATATTCTCAGCTAACTTTAACATAATGGGCACTTCAGCTAAATATATAATAGGTTACCTAATATACTATGCACTTCAGCTAAAATTGCAAAGCTTATCGTAGAAGAAGAGTGGGTTAAAAAAAAGGGAAGTGTTGTGTACACCATGTAAAAGAATGAAAAGCTCTATATTTTGCATCTATTGGTAATTTCCGTTACTGTTATAACTATAATTTCTAAACATATTGTGAAATCTCTTCAACTACTTTTGGAAACTTTCATAATCTTTTACTTGTTCTTTTGAACTCTATTGTATATATTTTCTCAACAACTTCCAAGTATACTAACAACCTTTTAATATGTTTAAATACATAGCAATTGTTTCAGAAATTCAATGCATTTGCCTGGGAGTTAGATGGATTAGTAAATGGTAAGAAATGGATATGCCTTGGATGTAGATGGTAAGAATGGTGATAATGGAAGCTCTATATTGATAATCATTAACTTTCAGTATATTCGTTTAAAACAAATAAATACCTTGGATTAGATTTTTTTTTAAACTCTGGAAAGTTTGAAAGCTGTATCGAAATTTATGGCCGTGATAATTCTTTTGGTAACTCAACTGAAGATATGAATATCTGTATCACTGAGACGGATTCATGATTCTATTCTGATTGATAATACTTGGAATCGTTCCAGAATGGACAAGGATTTAATAAGCTCGATGTATTTATAATTCCCTGGAGGCTTCTCGCGACACATCTAGCGCGATGTGTTAAATAGACTATTGGTCTTTCAGTTGAGTCGTATATATTGTTGACAGGGCGAGTGAGCTTCTATTTCATTTTTTTTTCAAGTTAGTTCCTACTAATTTCAGAAAAACATATTACAACAGGAAATCAGATACTTCAAAGAACATACGATAGTCTTTGTTTTAGAAACGAGGGTCAATTATGGGTTTTTATTTATTACCCTTTCTCCTAGAAACATCAATCTATCGTACCTATTATCGCAGTAGAGGATTGTAACACCTTAAATATTAAATAAGACATAAACAAAACAAAAATGTTTTCACTTGACCTAACTTATGAACTATATATATAAATCATTAAACATGCCAAGGTGGGGTTGATGATGTTGATTTGTGATATTTGTTATTTCATTTCCCACAGCCGGCCATGAGGTTTTTGCAATGCATTAAAGAGGCACATGGCCTTACTCGAGGTATAGAACTTATCCCACTGCTATGGTGTAAATGCACTCAGTACCATCCCCACCTGGTGATTTGGGTCTGTCCTCTGGCGGACTTTCGACCATCGATGAAACATCAGCTCGACAGTTGTGCTCCCTCATATCCGTCGATCTGCATGGAGGAGATCCAAAGGCGGATGATTGTTAAGTTGGTTCCAACTACCCTGCTCCCACCTCCGACTGGATCGAGCGCCATTTACGTTCGAAGCACTGAGGGTTTTGTCACTGTGCAATGAGTTCGACTATCAGGTCCTTAGTCGATTCTACAAAGGTGTATGTTGAGAGCCATGGTGTCGAATGAATGCTTGTCATGGAGGTAATGGAACCCTTTCCTTATTTTACAGTCTATTACATAACAGTGGTTTATACTGCCTGCTTTACTGCCTCAATTTTTGTAAGGGTTTGATAAGTGACTTTCCATATGTAGAGACCTCGCCACACGGTTCTGATTTATCGAGGGTTGAAGAGCTTCAAACCCGAATCCGAAGAGGTGAGCCTGCGTTCTAAGGCATTGTTCTTTAGTTTCAATTAACTCCGCATACTGTTAATACACAGGTCTGGTTGCCATGCAAGTGCATTACTTCTGGATGGAATCTTTAGGGTTCAGGTGAGGCTTCAAGCTTCAACCACTCTATCTTTAAATGATTCTCTACTACAATGCATACCTAGTTATTGATATAATGATAATGATGATGTTGCACGTAACTAACTGCCCTTACCATGGTTCTTATGGAGTGAGTCCATGCCCTCCGAGGTCACGAAGACTAATACCCTACTCAGTTGTCTACAGGTTGGAACGTTTCACTGAGGTTTACTCAGTTTGTTTGCTATGGTTTTGATGCTTGCGAGAAATAGCTTGCGAGAGGGCTTCAACCAGACCTACCCAGTTCTTAATTTTCTTTATAGAAAAGATTGTTTAAACAATTTAAAAGTCATTTCTGCTAGTTAATATGGTAGCAAGGTTGATATAACTACTCTGCTCTCTGGGTTTAGGAGGCTATTTAGTCTCTAATTTTTTTTTGTAAATTATGGGGACACAAAACCCCTCAGGAACAGTGATTATTTAGCTGTGCTATGAATACGAGGGTTTTCCCTCTTTTGAGGGTTTCATTGCTTTTTATGATTGCTTGGCATACTCGTTAGTAACAATGTCTTTCGATGAGAGCGTCTGACAATTGTTTATGAATAGGTTACAGTTTGAGGGTTTTCGTTGAAGTACTTCCTTTATGATTAGGCTAAGTTGAAACTCTTTTCCTTGAATGCTGAATTAAAAGATTTTCCTATTCTACTATGACAGAAGGTTTTCCTTGTTAAGCTCTATGAACATGGTTGTATTATGCCAGAGGTAATGAGATTAATTTCTCTTCCAATTTATATCTGCATGTTGTAGCTAGAAAAGTAGGAACCGAATGCTTTTTGGTATTTCGAGTTTTACTAGCTTACAACTTTATTATATAATTGCTATCATTCTCGAGCCTTGAATTTCTTTCAGTTTTTGTGTTGATCATCGTAATTATTTGTTCTTGTTACAAAAGAAGTCCTTCTATTTAACTTATTCTGTCATTATTTTAAATATATGTACTATGATCATGTAATTAGCTTATGAAAGAATTCCTTCCATTGAACTTATTTTGTCATTATTTTAAATTAATGAGCTATTATGCTACTTTAAGAAGTATTTACTCCATTAATCTATCACTATCAGTACTTAAATAAAATTTATGATACTTATCTAATTAACTTATCATAAAATACCGAAGATATCTGGAAAGTCTCTCCTCCCAGCCACAAGCCTGGCGATTACATTCAGGCTCTCCCCCAAGCACTTTCTCTATTTCACACTGGATTATATACAACTACACTCGGTGCCTTGGGCCTCAGGATTCCACTATCCAGCCTCAAGTCCTGCACTCTATTTGAATGTCAGTGAGTAACTTCCCACTCGTCTCCTCTTTTCCCAGCTCTAGGATAGCCCCCATTTTTCCTTCGTTTCCCCTCTATATTTCCCTTTATGGGGAAGGGGTGTAACTATTTCTTGTTAACTGTTTCTTTTAATTATAGCAAAAAAATTATTTTTATTAACATGTCTCAATTCATAATTAATCATAAATTAGGTAACAACTTCTTATCTGGCTTTCCAGCCTCAGTCATTGTCATAACATAAAAGAAATAAATGCAATAAATCACTAACCACAATACTTCTTTCATGGAGCCTCGGGTGTTACATCTCCCCCCCATGTGAGGAACATCGTCCCTGGTGTTCTTTCTAATTTAAGAAAATAACACTAGATAAGCTTCCCGCATAAATCCCTCCTCTTCCCAGGTAGCCTCATCTGAGCCAAAGTGCTTCCACTGCACTTTAACTTGGGTGATGGACTGCTTCTTGTTTGACCTACACACACATAATTCACAGTCATAATTTCCTCAAAACAACTTATATAAAAAAAAATGTATATATTCCCTTAGATTATTACCTAAATAGTTTCCCAATTTATTATATGTTGGGGGTTGTACACATATTTTTTTAACAAAGAAATATGAAAAACGTTGTGGACTCAAATGCGGCTTGGTAACGCAAGCTTATAGGCTACTAGTCCTATTCGTTCTAAGACTTGAAAAGGTCCACAGTATCGGGGTGCTAACTTAGCACAACCCCTCCACTGTAGAAAAAATTTTCAGGGCTTTACCGTTAGATATACGTGATCCCCTGGCTAAAATTCTATGTATTTCCTCTTTTTATCTGCATACATTTTCTACCTATCCTAGGCACCCCTTAGATTCTGTCGAACCTTCTTATATTTGCTAGCATATTGGGGTGCTAACTTAGCACAACCCCTCCACTGTAGAAAACCTTTTCAGGGCTTTACCCTTAGATATACGTGATCTCCTGGATAAAATTCTCTGTATTTCCTCTTTTTATCTGCATACGTTTTCTGCCTATCCTAAGCACCCCTTAGATTCTGTCGAACCTTCTTATATTTACTAGCATGTGGGGACCCAATCCTGGCTTATTAACAGGATTATTCTAGTCCATTGGTACTCTGCACTTTCTTCCATATAACACCTCAAAGGGGCTCATACCCAGTGATTCATGATGTCCATTATTTTATGCAAATTCCACGAGGTGGAGGTAATCCTCCTAGTTATGTGGCTATTGCATCACAAAAATGCGTAGCATGTCTTCTAGCACTTGATTTACCCGTTCAGTTTGTCCGTCCGTTTGGGGATGGTAAGTTGTACTAAATTTGATATGGGTACTCAATCCTAAAATGAGGGTTTTCCAGAATGTGGATGTAAATTTCACATCCCTGTCTGACATTACCACCTTCGGTAGACCGTGCAGGCGAAAAAATTCCTTCATAAATATGTCTGCGATTTCCGCATTTTTGTAAGTGGATTTCATAGGTATGAAGTGTGCGATTTTTCTCAATTTGTCTACTACTACCATAATCGAGTCATGTTGTTTCCTGGTTCGGGGTAAACCGGCGATGAAGTCTAATGATATGGTCTCCCATTTCCATTCCGAAATGGGAAGTGGTTGCCACAAACAAGATGGATGTTGACGCTCTGCCTTCACCAACTAACACTCCAAACATTTGGACAAGTACTCGGTAACATCCTTCCTTAATTCGGGCCAAAAATACCCTTTTTTGATGGCTGATAATAGCTTCTGGTAACTTGGGTGGCCTGCACATGGTTTTCGATGAAACTCATCCATTATTAATTGTTTAACAACGTTTTGGTTAGGAACATAAATTCTGTTTTTGAAGGTAAGGATGTCATCCATATTTATTTCAAAATATGATTTTTCTCCTTTTAGCAGAGATTCCTTTGTCTGCTACCAAAGAAAAGTGTATTTTGGATCTTTGACCAATGCCTCCTTTATAATTTATGGAATGTTTGAGCGTGCTTGACTGATATGAACATCATAAATGCAATCTACCTTCCTACTCAATGCATTAGCCACTCGATTTTCTTTCCCCTTAAGATGCTTCATTTCAAAATCGATCTCACTTAAAAATGTCATCCATCTGGTGTGTCGAGCATTTAAGCTAGACTAATTGAAAAAATTGGTAACGCTCCTATGATCCATTAACAAGAAAAATTTCTTCCCCAACATGGAGTGTCACCACATTTTAAGTGTGTGCACTACTGCTGTTAATTCAAGGTCATAAGTGGAGTATCATTGTTCATACTCCAATTTGCATGATTTGTAAACAATAACTTTTCCTTCTTGTGTCAGCACTCTGCCAAAAACCTCTTTACTTGCATTCATGAAAACCACAAAAAGCTTTTCTGGATCTACTAGTTTTAGCATGGGTGCAGTGGTAAGTAGGTGTTTTAGTATTTCAAAGTTTTGCTGACACTCTGTCGTCCATTGAAAGGTGCGTCCCTTTTTCTGTAAGGAGGTCATTGGAAAAGAAATTTTTGAAAATCCTTCAATGAAACAATGGTAGTACCCGGCCAAACCTAGGAAGGATTTGATATCAGTGACATTATTTGGAGCTGTCCATTCCATAATAGTATTGATATTTTTCGGATCCACCACTATTCCCTCTGTTGATATAATGTGACCCAAGTATTAGGCCTGATTTATGAAAAAGTCACATTTGCTAAATTTAGCATATAATTGGTTCTCTCGTAAAGTTTGTAGCACAATTCTCAAATGTTCTTTGTGCTCCTCCTAATTTTTAGAGTATATCAAAATGTTGTCAATAAAAATTACCACAAACTTATCAAGATAGGGCTGGAAAATATCGTGCATCCAAATCATAATGGTAGTTGGGGAATTTGGGAGGCCAAATGGTAACACCACGAACTCGTAATGACCATAACAAGTTCGAAATTTTGTTTTGTAGATGTCCTCCTCATGTATACTTATTTGGTGGTAACCAGATCTTAAATTAATTTTTGAGAATACTTTGGCTCTTCGCACTTGATTGAATAAATCATCAATACATGGCAAGGGATACTTATTTTTGATTGTCAGCTTATTTAACTAATGATAATCAATACACAATCTCAATGTTCCATATTTCTTCCGTACAAATAGTACAGGGACTCCCCAAGGGGACACACTGGGGCGGATGTACTTTTTATCCAGAAGCTCCTAAAGTTTCATTTTGAGTTCTGTCAGTTCAGGTATGCTCATGCTGTAAGGGGCCTTGGATACCGGGGCTGCACCCAAAATTAGTTCAATTGTGAAGTCAATATCTCGCTTGGGTTGTAATCTAGGAATGGATTCAGGAAATACATTAGCAAATTCCTGAATGGCAAGGATATTTTCCGAGGAGGTAATTTTACTCTTGGTGTTGGTAAATCCCACTTGAACAACATATATTTTACAACCGTGCCTAATACATTTTCCTGGTTGACTAGCAGTAATAGGGTGCAATTTCGTATTGGTCTTCATTCCTTGAAGTTCCCTTTTTTGTCCTGATTCTGAAAACTGACAGTTTTTTGTTTGCAATCAACCAAAGACTAGCATTTTTCCAACCAATCCATTATGATTAAAATGTTATACGAACCCAAAGGAAGAATGTTAAGGTTCATGTGAATGGGTTCTCCTGGGATTGTTATGGGACATTGCTCTATTTTGGCAACTATATTTCCTTTTTCCCTAGTGGCTAGTTGAACTAGCCATGGTTTTGGAAACTTACTGCTCTGCAGTTAACACTTTTCTATCACTTTAGGACTAATATAACTTAAGTTAGCAGCAAGATAAAATAAAACTGAAACAGGTTGCTTAGCAATCATACCTTCACATTCAATCATGGTGGGTTGATATTCTACTTGATGATCATCCAGGGCAGCATTAATTTTGGGTATGTTCCTCACCACATCTCCTACAGTGGATGCTTCCTGCATGTTTGCAAGTTGTTTCGTTCTTTGCTTATGCCGATAGTTTTTGTAGTAGTGGGTTCTCTGCATCCCCAACACTGCAGCGACGGTTTTGACTATTGATCATTACTAAATTTATTAACCCCTTCTGATTGTCTATTTTTAGAATAGACAGCCTTGGGTTGGTTCCTTGCTAGGAATTTACTGAGAGGCTTTTGCTGTATATTTCTGCTATTAGAAAATTTTGGGTGTCTGCTTGGAATCAGGCTTCTCCCCTTCTTGTTCGACCCTCCTTTAGATCCTTCATTTTTCTGTTTCATTTGCTCATAACATATGCAGGCTTTTCACACCACATCATCCATTGTTTTCGGGTATTTGAACTCAAGTTTCTCCTTCATGAAATTGGGTAAGCTACTAATGAAACGTTGAATCTTTGCTTTCTCTTCTTGCATATAAGACACATAGCGTAGAAGGGAGGTGAATCGTGCCACATATTCATCCATAGTTATGGCCCCCAATCTTAATTCATGAAATTCCTTTTCTTTTTCATCATAATAACGTTCAGTTAGATACTCAACTCTAAAAAAATTTGGAATTCGTTCCACGTTACCTATTCCTCGTCAATCTTCCTTACCGTTTTGATTTCTTCCCACAAAAGGGTTGCCTTACCTCTTAACTGAAAAACTGCCAAACACACCTTCAACTTATCGGTGTATTCGTAAATCTAAAAATATTTGCTCATATCAATTAACAAAGCTTTTGTGGCTTCTTCAGATTCCCCTTCAAAGAGTGATGGTTTAATCTTTATGAATTCTCCTTGTAATTTTGATTTTTGTCTGTTTGTTTTTCACTGGTCGAAGACATTATCCGAGCGTCCTTCTTCGTCCTCCCCATGTCTCTCAGCTGACTTAGCATTTTCCTCACCATGCTAAGCTATTGGGGTATTTTCTATGTCCTTAGAACTTGGGTCTATATGTCTTTGGTTCTGCTGATTAGACAGACTTCTGAGAGTCCTCTCCTGTTATAGGTGTAATCGTTCGTTGTCCATTCTTAAAATTTTCATCTCAACACATAATTGCTGAACAATTTCGAGTAAAATTGCATTAGCTTATCGAGTCAGCTATATCCTAATGTCAGGGTTAGCATTCACATAAGTTGGTTCTGGAGAATGGGGTGGCATTGAACTTATTTTCATTCTTCCCTTTTGTATTGAGACCATCTCTATGTTCACATAAATTTTTTATTTAGTTAGATTTAAGAAATCATAGTCTTTGCATGTACACACACACATATATATATCCCAAAGAGTCTCAATGTGCAATCCTGAGCTATGATACCATTTGTAGCACCTTAAACATTAAATAAGACCTAAATAAATAAATTATTAAAAAAAAAAGTTTCACCCAACCTAACTTATGAACTATATATATAAATTATTAAACGTGTCGAGGTGGTGGTGATGTTGTCAACAACACGTTGATTGATTTGTGATATTTGTTATTTCATTTCCCATAGCCAGTGATGAGGTTTCTTCCATGCATTAAAGAGGAACATGGCCTTACTCGAGGTATAACACTTATCCCACCTCTCTGGTGTAAATGCACTAGGCACCATCCTCCACGTGACACAATTTAGGGCTGTCCTCTAGTCGACTTCCATCCATCGATGAAAAATCGACTCGATAGTTGTGCTCCCCCACATTCGTCGATCTGCTTGGAGGAGATCCAATGTCAAAGGATTGCTAATTTGGTTCCAAATACCTTGCTTTCGCCTCTGACTAGATTGAGAGTCATTTGCATTCAGAGGACTGAGGGTTTGGACGCTTTGTAACGAGTTCGGCCATCAGGTCTCTAGTTGATTCTGCAAAGGTGTATTTTGAGAGCCATGGAGTCAAATGAACGTTTGTCTCAGGGAGGTAATGTAACCCTTTCCTTATTTTACAGTCTATTACATAACAATGGTTTATCATGCCTGCTTTACTACCTCACAGTTTGTAAGGTTTTGATAGTTGACTTTCCATATATGGAGACCTCGCCACACAGTTCTGGTTTATTGACGGTTGAAGAGCTTCGAACCTGGCTCCAAAGAGGTGAACCTACATTTTAAGGCATTTTTCTTTAGTTTCAATTATCCCCACATACTGTTAATACACAGGTCTGGTTGCCATGTAGGTGGATTACTTCCGGATGGAATCTTCAGGGTTCAGGTGAGGCTTTAAGATTCGACCGCTCTATATTTAAATGATACTCTACTACAATGCATTACTAGTTATTGATATAATGATAATGATGACGTCGCAGGTAACTAACTACCCTTACCAGGGTTTTGATGGAGTCAGTCTCCCTTCCTCCGAGGTCACGAAGTCTAATACCTACTCGGTTATCTATAGGTTGGAATGTTTCACTAAGGTTTACTCAGTTTGTTCGCTATGTTCTTGATGCTTACGAGAAATAGCTTGCCAGAGGGCTTCGGCCAGATCTGCCTAGTTCTTAATTTTCTTTATAGAGAAGACTGTGTAAACAATTTAAAAGTTGTTTCTGTTAATTAATATGGTAGCAAGGTTATTAGAACTGCTCTTCTCTCTAGGTATGGGAGGCTATTTAGTCTCTGATATTTTTTAGTAAATTATGGGGACACTAAACCCCTCTAGAACAGTGATTATTTAGTTGTGCTATGAATATGAGGGTTTTCCCTCTTTTGAGCTTTACCACCGTTGGCTACGTGATTATCAACCGCGCATCTGGTTGCTGTAAGACTTTGCTGATAAAACTATTTGTTTAATTGCAAAGTTTCTACATAGTTTTCTATTAATCGCCTATGAACGGTTTCACTCCTTTTTGTGACTGCTTGGCATACTTGTTAGTAACAGCGTCTTTCAATTCGAAACATCTGAAAGTTTTTTATGAATAGGTTACAGTTTTAGGGTTTTCGTTGAAGTACTTCCTTTCTTCTTAGACTAAGTTGAAACTCTTTTCCTTGAATGCTGAATTAAAATATTTTCCTATTCTACTATGAAAGAAGGTTTTCCTTGTTATGCTCTACGAATATAGTTGTATTATGCGAGAGATAATGAGATTAATTTCTCTTCCAATTTATATCTGCATGTTGTAGATAGAAAAGTAGGGACCGCATGCTTTTTGGTATTTCGAGTTTTACTAGCTTACAACTTTATTATATAATTGCTATCGTTCTCGAGCCTTGAATTTCTTTCAGTTTCTGTGTTGAGCATCATAATTATTTGTTCTTGTTACGAAAGAAGTCCTTCTATTGAACTTAATATGTCATTATTTTAAATGTATGTACTATGATCATGTAATGAGCTTACAAAAGAAGTCCTTTCATTGAACTTATTTTGTCATTATTTTAAATATATGTACTATGATCATGTAATGAGCTATTATGCTACTTTAAGAAGTATTTACTCCATTAATCTATCACTATCAGTGCTTAAATAAAAGTTACGATACTTATCTGATTAACTTATCATAAAATACAAAAGATATCTGGAAAGTCTCTCCTCCTAGCCACAAGCCTGGCAATTACGTCCAGGCTCTCCCCCGAGCACTTTCTCTGTTTCACAATAGATTATATCCAACTACACTCGATGCCTTGGGCCTCAGAACTTCACTGTCTAGCCTCAAGTCCTGCACTCTATTTGACTATCAATGAGCAACTTCCCATTGGTCTCTTGTTTTCCTAGCTCTAGGATAGCCCCCATTTTTCCTTCTTTTCCCCTCTATATTTCCCCTTCTAGGGAAGGGGTGTAACTGTTTCTTTTAATTATAGCGAACAATTTATTTTTATTAACATGTATCAATTCATAATTCATCATAAATTAGGTAACAACTTCTTATCTGGCTTTCTAGTCTCTGTCATTGTCATAACGTAAAAGAAATAAATGCAATAAATCATGAAACTGAATTTAATAACCACAGTACTTCTTTCATGGAGCCTGGGGTGTTACAAGGATAATGCGGCCTTTGCATTTTGTTGAGAAAGTTATATAGCATCAGGATTGAGTGAATTTGATAGATCATTTTCACTATCAGAATAATTCCAAGCACAATTATGGCCGAAAATCTCTCATTGTCATTTGCCAAAATATTTACCTCTAATGAGGATTGTGTCAATGCACCTTGGGTTGCCTGGAATACTAAGAGGCTAAATTGTTAGGAGATGGGTTTTGATTTTTGGAATTGTTCTTTTGACTTGCATAAATCTTTTGATTTGTTGCGGCCTTTGGATCTTTATAGCTGCAGTAGCTTCTCTTAACTAATAAAATCCAACAATTAATACTTTACTTGGCTATAAAATTGTTACATGCAAGCGAATTTTCCCAAAATTCTTGAAATACCTAACTCAAAAGTGTCTTGCAAGAAATTACACTCAAACAAGTTATCACGTGTGACGTGTGGATCTGTTTATCATCCTTAATTTTACATAAAACGAAGTGCATGTCATCAAATTAGGTTAGGCATTTTACCATCACTGAGTGTTTATCTCTTGGAGGAAACAAAGATAATATTATCACATTTTAATAATTCAATTTTATGTTAGAAATAGAAAGAGGAAGATTTTACGCATTCCCCATCAGACAAACTCATAAACTATGGTAGACTTATTTTAGGGTCCCAATATAGGTTAGAGGAACACATGTATGTGATGCTATAAAGTTTCAAATCTATTATGTAATAAGATTATTTTGTGATCACTTGATTATATTATTCGATCAATTATATATGTCATTGTAAAAATAGTTTATGTTATTGGACATACTATGCATGTATATTAACAAATGATGCATCATAGTTATAAGTAGTTCTATGATGATGTAAATTACTCAACATAATAGATAATGTGTGTGCAAAAGAGATAGTTCAATGTTTTTGACATGTTAAATAAAAGCCTCAACATGTTACTTAGGTAGGATAATAATCATTGCTCTCGACCATCCAACATTTTATATATATAATATTTTTATTTCAACTATATATTCAATATTTTAATTTCAACTTTATATTTATCTATAAAATAATTAAAAATTTAAAATAATATGAATATACAATTCCAAAACATTCTATATAAAATAAATAATTATAACACAAAAAAATAAACATAAATATATTTTAATTATGAATTTACCATATCCCTAAATAAATGAAGTTAATAAAAATAAAATTCTCATTTTTAAGTTTTTCAAAAACCATAAAATAAAAAATCCTTTATAGATCTTTCCTAAGTATACGAGAATAAAATTAAAGTAAATTTAAATGAGTCATGGAATACTTTTTTCCTGCTTTCCTTTAGACTTATTTGATAATTATAATTAATTTTTTTTTTTTTATCTCATTGTTATCTTTAATTTCTTTTAAAATTATTTGATAATTATATTTAATTACCTTTTCATTTTATTTAATTGTATCATTCAACATTAACATTTGATCCTAGAATCACGGTTATCCTTCCTTCCCCATTTAGACAGTTGAAACTATTGAGTATATAAATTCATCACATTGTCCCGGTCAAGTCGGCGAAACAAATGCAGGATGCTTGAATGGTGTGTTAATCACCCACTTGAGGTGAAATATTTGTATTGTACGAGTAGATTAACCGTCTAGAAGCTTGGACCGGTCAGAGGTCATGTCTCTTTCTGTATTGCTTTCCCAATGGTCAGGTCATAGCTTCAAACTTGGAAGCGTCAAGGCTCACTACCAGTTGGATGTCACGTCTCTTTCAATATTGCTATTGCTTTCCCAGTGGTCGGGTCATACCATAAAACATGAAACCCTATATCCAGTTGGATTCTAAAAATCATTTCAACGGTCAAAACTGACCGTTTTTATATTGTAAAACATTTAGTCCGAGGATCTTAGAAACTGTAGGTACGCATATTTTGACAAATGGCCGCTTGTTTCTATGAATTGTTATAATTATTAACAGCGTTCGAAGAACAAGATGTTCCGCGACTAAATTTTTCTAACACTACTCGCATCTAATTGAAATTCATACAAGACCGTTCAAATCTACAGAGCTCTGTACAATGAGATGGTCTACTAGGTGAGGACTAAGACTAGTCTTTAAAAAATTGAATTGCAAATGGTCATGAAATATTCGAGTAGCTACCAATGGTTGTGAATCCACAGGTCGTCCCACTAATTTGGTTTCGTTATAGATATGGATGGATTTCCTGATAAATTTGTGCGTATTTTTTGGATCTCTGGATGCAGATACAGAGGGTATATGATGTGCAGAAGAAGAGGAGGCGGTCTGGCGCGGGCGAGATGACACTGCCCTTATGCTGTAATCTCAAAGTTAACACATTTTCTGCGTGGGTGCAGTAGAACTCTGAAGTTTCATTTCTGAGATTTTAGGTACGAGGTGCCAATGAATAAATAATGATCTCTGTAGTTCATATTGATTAAAATTTCAATCAAATCTTGTGTACATATATGAATTTTTCATTATTAACATGAATGTTATTTAAATATATAATATCATCTTCAAACTATAAATGAAAGTTTCATAAATTCTTATAGGTTCAAAAGACAATTAAAAAAATTAACCATGTAAACACATAAATAATTTTGTGCTTTCTTGTATATATATATACCCCCACACTCTCTTAAAAATCTATAACAGTATCTCTCTTAAAAATCTATAACAGTATATAAATGCAAGATTAGAATATAATTGCAAGTTTGATACGATATGAGAATGGCCATTTGCTGGAGAAGTCGTTAGGAGCCAATACCACTAATTTAAATTTCGGCTAGGATGCGATGCATTGTTTTAGTATTGTAATTTAAATTTTGGTTATGTAATAGTTCTGAAATAAAAATATGTAATTTATTAGATTAATCATGCGATTTATAATCAACACGCAATTTATCAACTAATTGACATCAAATTTCAAAAATGTGAGTAGAGACATTTACGTGTGGCGACGATGTTTTTCACTTGTGATTTCGGTTTGAATGCTAGTTGAATTCTGCTAACTACAACAAAGTTTTGGGAAAGACTCTCCACCCAACCGTAGGCTCAATTGCACAAAATCTTGCTACAACTAGCCATCCTCAAGCTCTCAATCAACATACTACTGCTAGGGAATCCTTTGTCTCAAAACACTATTCTCCCAAGAGAATGGATGATGGAATCATGGAATGATGGAGTGCCTCTCATCTTCCTTACCATCTATTAAATAGAACAAACATTGGAAGGGGAACCACATGCACGCACTCCATGTGTCGACATGCAACTTTATTGCTTTCTTGTTTTATTTCTTTTGTTTTTACTTTTTGATAGCTTTACTGATTTTTACTGCTTTCTAGTTTTATTTTTATTTATATTTATTTAGAACTTTAGTATTGTTATTTATTATTTTATTATTATTTATTATTTATTTTCTTGTATTTTAATATTATATTATATTATTTATTATTTATTATTACTATTATTATTTATTATTTATTATTAAGGGACATTACATACTCCCCCACTTTAAGGAACTTCGTCCCGAAGTTAAGTTGAATTATTTAACATTTTATTTTGTTGTTTATTACTTCATGTTTGCAGACACCCTCTGTTGAACTAGTATAACCAGTGGGCATCAAAAGTTTCACAACACCCAGGAAATCCCAAGGAATCTCTGTCTTTTTTCCCACTTTCAGAACCAAACATAAGCCTCCCCGGTCTGTATCCTAGTCTAAGGCTAGCTCCAAGGCTTGCGCCCGACTCAGACCTCATCTGCCCCAAGGTAGGCATCCGGTATGGTACTCAATGAATCTGGGCATCTCGCAAGGTTGGCCCACTCCCTCCACAACTAACTAAAGCGCACAACCCCAGGCATCGAAGTCCTTACACCCCCACTAGACTTCGGCATCCCAATCCAATAACAAGCACCTAGCCTAGAACATCAGGGACTTGGCCTCCTCAAGATGGTCCCATAGCCCTTCAAGAGCTATCCATCAAGATCTACACAAGACAAATGAACCACTGGCATATGTAGTGTTGATTGAGTTTGTCCCCAACCCATATGGTGTTACTTATTGTCCCTCATGCGTATGTGCTCGCACGAGATCATCAAATAAACCGGCCCTCTCGACCCATTTAAGGAGTCCTGTCAATCATCACACCACAACATGCAACCAATGCATTAGCTATAACATCATAATATCATAGAAAGTAATCCAAATGCCAAGTTTTGCATGTCATCATGAGAACATTCATCATTGTTGATCACAACATTATGAATAATAACGAACTACATGCTCATGCATGTCATAAATTTGTATGAAACTATCACATGCTTCACCTCATGAAATACCATCATAAGTTAGAACATCAACATATTTGCATTAAAGACATATCATGACTTCACATAATAAATGAACCACATGTCAATAAAGCTCATATTATAGCATCATAATTCTTATGCCATGTTATGGATATCATATCCATCATGAGTATTCAATATTAAATACCTATCATCACGTAGTAAATGAATATGTTAATATACCTCGACATAACATCATAATGCCTATGCATATCATCATCATCATAAGCATACATCATCACTATAAGAATCACATGTGCATCATTATCCTCCTACCATTATACCACGAAACCTCATGTAACATTATACTCAACATCATAACGGTTAATTAAACTACACTGAAATCATAGTGTACGATTAAATTTTAAACAATAAAACATGATTTAGGTGCTCCATAAAAGTATCTATCTTAGTTAAGTAAGCACTCCTAATTAGTTCATCACATCTTAATCATCAAGGATTTGTTGTCATCATTAGAAGATCATATTTAGAGAGTTGTGTTCTTTCAATAATAGACCAGAGAAATGCCAAGCAAACTGTTATCGCTAAAGGACAATCCAACCCAAATAAATAGTGAATAATATGATCAGCCTTCAAGGAATTTTATCTCTATGTTTTTAGATCATATTGAAACCATAAAATAATGAACAGATGAAAGGAGACAGAGTCAACAATTTTGCCACATAAACAACGATCATCTAAAGGTAATAAGATATCAAAGTTTATACCATTGTGAATTGGAACAGATTTCACTATTTTAGAGCACTTCAAATGGTGACGATATTACAAATGTCAACATCAATTATCCAAATACTGTGTTGTAAAATGAACCAGTGGTGAGTAGTTAAGAAAATACACCAGTATTAAAGATTTGTTCCTCCACAAAAACATGCCAGTATACCATATCAATAGTGCTAAATTTTTTTAGGGAAAATGCCATCCAATGTGGATCGAATCATGTCAGTTGGTGTATTGTTCAATCACAAGAAATGAATGTTTAGGATGTGAAATTTAGTTGTTTACAATGTTCAGAAATGACCATCATTCAAGATATGTTTAACATCATAGCATGGTATCACAGGATTCTCAAGGCAAAATTCATGTGAAAATAAGTTGATAGACAGAAAATATACCGATCTTTCAGAGAATTATACATCATCAATTATGGGTAGATTATCACCATCCACAAGTTTATTAAGTGTGACCATAACTAGAGAGAAAGAATTCAGAATTTATAGCCCATGAGGATGTAGGAAAGCATGCACCTCAACTACCCTTTTAATAATTCACAAATAAAACCAAATCATTCAAAAAAACTCTCGTACAATGATTCAGTAGGCCTAAGCAAACATCTCTAGGATTGTGAGAACAAACTATATGACCTTGACTTTTTTTCTATTCCTTAGACTTAGATGTTGCAGTCCTTAAAGAACAAACAGTCACTTGAACCAATCAATTGTTAGCATCTATTAAAAGGTCATTCAAGCATTGTAGGGTTTGTTTGATTCTTAATGGTGTTTGGATGGAAGATGTTGCTGAAAAGTATGAGTTAGAACATGAACATCCATTCAGAAATAAATTACTGAGCTCAATGAGGAACAAGACCAGTATTCACCATATTTTTTCCAAACTTGAATAACAGTAACTCACTTGAAATGACAGCAGACTATGCATCCTGGACTTATCTTATTTGATAGAGGGTAGATCCAGAAATGAGTAAAAAAATAAAAATGAGATCTACCCTAGCCTGTGCCAAATTTAATTGGTTTGTCATGAAAGGACTAGTTAGCAACAATATAAATCAATGTTTTATAAGATATAACAGTTTAAATAAACCAAGATCCGGCAACCTATTCAGATAAAATGGAGAAATGAAACCATTAAATTTCTCAATAAAGAATGAAAACAAATTTAAAATTTAGTGAGAGTAAGGAAACAAGGAAACAGCTGAAAGAGAACTCAAGAAAATTCGTGCTCATTTATTTAGCATCTACGTAAAACTATTCGTTCCTCTATAAATTGTTTGCAAAGTTAAATGGTGCCAGGTCTCAAATGGTCATAAGGGTGAACTATTTAACTCAGTTAATTACGAAACTGTGTTTGGGTTTCTACATCAGTAATGAGAGATTAGTTTCATAGACACCACAAAACTCTATTTAAAGAACCGATTTCAGTTGAAGAAAATACATGCAACGAGAGATTGAAATAACAACAATAAATTAATTCTAATGCAAATAAGACATTCATTCAAATAAAATCTTTCAAATCTTAGGCCGAACAATAAAATGATTTCATTCCCCGACAAACAACAACACTGAATGGCTTCAATACACACCAAGAAAACACCAATACAAGACTCTCAAAACATTTTATCTTTGTTAGCACAATAGAATATCAAGACAAGAATTTTACCAACTAATACCAACAGTCTCTGTCGAGATGCATCAGTTCAATGTTCAGTGTTTTCTGTAATAGATAAGATACAGCGTGCATTATGGGCTTTCAATTTCATTATGACAGTTGTTATAATACATACCTATTGCTTGTTAGTTTAAATAATGACTAAACAAAGTCGAAGGAACTTTAGCATGACTAAAAACAATATGATAAGTTCTACCAAAACAGAATTGGCTAATTCACTATGGAATTCTAAACATTAAGGCACCCTCGAACTTTAATACATAAGACTAGTCCAAACACAACAGCGCCTTCGGGACTGTGTTAACAAAAATTGAAGTAAGAACGAAACAAGATATGGGTATAGGGTTTCTGGAAATACAGAACATGAACATCCTGCTCCACTTGTCCATCGAATA
Organism: Pinus tabuliformis; assembly: GCA_031772625.1. Taxonomy (NCBI): domain Eukaryota; kingdom Viridiplantae; phylum Streptophyta; class Pinopsida; order Pinales; family Pinaceae; genus Pinus; species Pinus tabuliformis. The sequence continues at coordinate 411,942,116 of CM062820.1, forward strand.
TTATTAAGATAAACTTGATTAGAAGTGCACTGATGTAGTGTCAATATAGGAATTGGCCCAAGATACATGTCTTCTGGATTTGGGGACTGGAACACTCCACTCATTCTCGATCTAGCCCCAAGAGGTTCAAGTTCGATTCTCAGAATGCCCCAGAATGACAAGAAAATAATCATAAATTTGAAAAATAATAAGACCCAAATATACAAAAATATGCCAAAATCAACACCAAAAGGGACAGATACCAATACTGGTCAAGTATAGGACTTTCGATACATTCAATGATTTTATGAAGACTTAAATCTCTTAGCATTTTAGAGATCGAGATGCACTAAAATAGAGTATTAGTGCCTTCAAACTTTCCAGGCACTCATACAGGACATAAAGCCTTCAAACTCATTAAGTAGGCTAATATGGTCAATTCCGGAAAATATCTACGTGGAGCAGTTTTTCGAGACCAAAACTCAACAAAACAGTGGATCTAACATCTCAGAGAACATATCTTTCCAAGGACTGCATTGATTAAACATAGAAAACAGCACGGGAAGAAAGATTCAAGAAATTTTACCATTCAAAACACTTTAGAGGCGTGAATAAAAGCTTCTATAGAAAAACCACCAATCTAGGCATTAAGAAGATGAATCCTCATACAACTTTGGACAAAAAGAGCAGAGACAAACAAAGATTTGATAAGATTAAGGATTCAAGAAAGAAATCTTGGCTTACAAATTTTATGACCAAGGTTTATAAATATAAATAAAGAAAATTTATCTACTATCTTAAAAGTAATTGTATTACAGACCCTGTCACTGCTGGATTGGCTCATGGCAACCGGAGGGGGTATGCCTGAAAGGCATGAAGCCTAAATTCTTGGGGAAAAAGTGCTAAAAACCCGTGATAAAGTTTGGTGTTTCCTTCAAATCTGGAATTAATTTCTTGAAATCAGAAAAGCTAAATTGCAGATTGATGATTTAAATTGTCAAATCAACTCGAAAAAACATAAATCCATGAAATTCTCTGCCTGTTTTCTTTTTCCAAACTAATTGCAAAACAATAAGTTTGGTGCCCTATAAATGGCGGATTTTCACTTTAATATCAACAAATTAAGGTGAATTTCTAATATTACAGCTGGTCTTATCAATTCCGGTACTTTGCTTTGGGAAATGGAGTCAAGAAAAGAAGAAAATTAGTAAGGTGAGTCTGTCAAATCTCGTTGATTTGAACAACACATTGAATTCCAAATTGAAAACTAAGAAAGCATTTAGAAGATGAATTTTTACACATGTAAACACTAGTGCACAGTCAAACTATGTGATTTCCATTATTCTGAATGAAAATACGAGTACAATGTCCAATCAATAACAAAATCGAATCAAATTTTCTCTTAAAAAACCAAGAAGGGTTACTAACAAGCTCTAAGCAGTTAAATCCAATCATTCATCCATGCAATAGTATGGATCTCTGTGAAACTTGGTGAACATGCGCTACCTTCAAGTCAGAGAGTAAGTGCAGTAGAAAATGGAGTGGAAAATGAGGAGGAAAAGAATGAAGGAAATACCAGAGTTTAGAGAGTAATGGAGCCCCCCTATAAATTTTGAGTCTATATTAATAGACTAGTCCTCACCAAGTGATGTACCTTGCCTGGCTTGTTTTTCTTTTTTTTCTTTTAAATTAGTACGTCCATGCATCTAAATTTATTTAAAATATATATATAATTATTGTAAAAAGAAAGGTTAGATTTGTATTTATTTCTCTCAAATTTTGTTTGACGAAATTTTTCTTGATCATCACAAATAAAATAATTGGAAAAAATAATATAGTATTTTTCTCAAAAATTTTACTTAGAGGTCACACAGAGTTGAAAATCGTTCTGATACCATATGTAACAACCCCGAAATAAAAACATGTAATTTACTAGATTAATCATGTGATTTATAATCAACACGTAATTTATCAACTAATTAACATCAAATTTCAAAAATATGAGTAGAGACACTTACCTGTGGCGATGATGTTTGTCACTTGTGATTTCGGGTTGAACGCTAATTGAATTCTGCTAACTGCAACAAAGTTTTGGGAATGACTCTCCACCCAACCATAGGCTCAATTGCACGAAATCTTGCTACAACTGGCCACCCCCCAAGCCCTCAATCAACGTACTACTGCTAGGGAATCCTTTGTCTCACAACACTACTCTCTCAAGAGAATGGATGATGGACTCATCGAATGATGGAATGCCTCTTATCTTCCTCACCATCTATTAAATAGAGCATACATTGGAAGGGGAACTACATGCACACACTCCATATGTCAACATGCAACTTTATTGCTTTCTTGTTTTATTTCTTTTGTTTTTACATTTTGATAGCTTTACTGATTTTCACTGCTTTCTTGTTTTATTTTCATTTATATTTATTTAGAGCTTTAGTATTGTTATTTATTATTTTATTATTATTTATTTACTATTACTATTTTTTATTTATTGTTTATTATTTATTTCCTTGTATTTTAGTATTATATTATATTATTTATTATTTATTATTTTTATTGTTATTTATTATTAAGGGACATTACAGGTTATTTCAAATTATATATATTTATATTAATTATTTAGTAATTAAATTTTTATTATAATTATTTTATAAATTTATAATTAAAATATAATTATAACCGTGATATGATTTTTGAGAATTTTTTTAAATAAATTTATGTTGTTAATTTAAAATTTAGATAGGTTTAAGTTTATAAGGTGTTTTTTTAAAATACTTTGTGATTAAAGGTTAATAGTATTTTCAGAAAGATATTAATCATGGTAAATTCGGTATGACCTAAGTGTGATTTCAAATTGATTTTAAATCTTAAATGTATAAATTAATTGTATAGTCATTTCAAAACTTATATAAACTAACTAACAAACAAAAAAACATATGATTATAATTACATTTTAGTTACTGCATTATATATTTAATTATCAATTTACAAAAATTTCCTAATTTTAAATTTTACAAAAATTTCCTAATTTAAAATTTGAATCTTTAAATAATTTTTACACACATGATTCTAGCATTAGTTTTACACAAGTTTATCACTTCTTCTTATTAGTCCCTGCCGCCTGACAACATGGGACTATAGTAATCAAAATGCTCAAGTTAACATTAGTTGATGCCAAAAGTATCTAATTATTTCATCCCTTCATCTAAGCTTTTCGGTTGTCTTATTTTTGAGGACCAATAAAATTCCAATAAAAAATCTGGCCATCTTATTTGGCCTCTTCCAGAGGCGAGGAGGCAATAAGCATGGATATTATCTCATATGTATTATTCATATTTCATAACCGCAAACGTATCCTAGTGTTAGTTCACAGTATTAAATGCTATCTAGTTATTTAAATTATAAAGCAAAATAAGTCTGTATCATCCATAGCTTAGCAGTCATTCACCACTTCAATCGTTCTGTCTTGCTCAAACCATCACATTTGGCTATTGACGTGACATTTGGTTGTTGGGGTGGCTTGCTGGAATCATTGAGACATCTGGATGTTGGCTTTCGTGACATCTGGCTATTGGTGACTAGTGACAGTTACTCACTAGTGACATCTGGCTGTGGGGACTAATGACATTTGTGCATATTTTTGGAGAGCTCTTAAGAAGAATTGGCCGAGGTGAGATCTTAACCAGCATAGTAAACTGATCCATTTGTCCAACCACCCAGCTCAACTATGCAACCCCAGCTCCACTATGCAGCGTTGTCGAGTCATTCGTTTTTGCAGTAGATTGGGGATGGTTATGATCCCTCCCTATCATGTACCTCACTGCTACTAGGCTAAATAAAATCTTGCTACTGGGCTGAAGCAAATCTTACTGCCATTTATTTGACATTTTTCTCCATGGCCTGACCCTCTTCTAGCTGGTCAGCACTTGCCTTCTTCTCGTATTCAATGGAAGTTATGTAATTATACCATTGAATAGTATTCAATGGAAGTTATGTAATTATACAACTCAGCAGTATTCAATGGCAGTTCTGTAATTATACAATTCAACAGTATTCAATGGCAATTATGTAATTATACAATTCAACAGTATTCAATGGCAGTTCTCTAATTATACAATTCAATGGTAGAATGCAAAAATACACTCATCATGTTAAGAGAGCTTTACAAATTAGAATTATAAAAAAAATCAAAAAATAACTTTTCAAAACAATTTGGCAATTCAAATGTAAGAAACATAAAATAGGTATGACATGCATGAAATCCCCTTACTGACCTTGCTTTCTAGTGGAATGGGTTGGCTGGTCTTGCTTTCTAGGGGTGTTGGTCCTGTCCAAGTGTAGTTGGGGAGGTGATCCCTATAACTGGTAGTAGAAAATATATAAGGCTTTTCTAGCTTGTTCATCAAGATTTCAAGGAAGCATCTCTATTATAACAACATCAAAATCGCTCTGTTTATTTTTGTCTCTCCTAGTATCAGCTGCTTCTTTTCTTGTGCATCAACTAGCAACAACTCACCAACACTTTGTATTCCCCATTGTCATGGTTATGCGTCAGTTAACACAGTGCTCTCGAGTATCGAGCGCAGTACTAATTCATCCAAATTGAGTAACCTTAATTGTGTAACCAAGCCCCGTCGCAAGGGATTTTTTCTTTAACAACGGATTTCCTTTAACCAAAGCTCTTTAAGAAGGGTGCCTTCCTATTTTACCAGGGCTTATTCACTAGGGCTCTTACTCACTAAGCTTCTACAATGTTTTCAGGTTTGTGCCTCACTTGAGCTCCTCCTAGTCTGATTGTTTGTTAGGAATAAGAACAGTTCATGTGGCTGGGCGAACATGCATGGTGGATCATAAGTCAATGTGGGCAAGTGGCCAACAAATGGACCCACTCTTTCATGTGCTTCTACATATGTCCCTACTCATTAAAGTGTGTGGCATTTTGTCCATACCTTGGACAGTGTTCTTTGAAACTATGAATACGTGTCTATGTTTATAAGTATTTGTTGTTATTTTCCATTTCATGTATTTAGAATTGGTCTCTTGCAATTTGAGGTCAAAAATTTGTTTTCACAGACCTATCATATTTGCGTCCACCAAGTTCAAACCCCTGCATACAAACACAACATGTACAATGGTTTATAACTGTATAAAACATTAAATGGTCAATTCACGTGGAAGTTTTTAGAGAAATAACCATAAATGTTTGAATTAAGAATATAAAAACTAGTTGAACCATATCCTTCTCTCCCAGAGTTTGTAGCTTTCACGACAACCTACCTCTGGCTAACTCGCGTTCACCCATCTGAAACAAAAACAAAAAGCAAGTCTCTCAAACTATTTCTACTGTAGTGGTGTAATTGCTGAGGATTTTTGGGTTAGAAACGCATCAAATACTGATGATGGAACTGAAATATTACACAGCTATAGTCTAAACTCTCATACCACTATTGCTACAAACACTATCTTAGATTCTTGATCTATATCAACTGCAGACAAGGATTCCAGAGAAAAGCCAGATTCAGACGAACACCTTTCCACTGAACTAGACACCAATTCAAGTTGTCTAACTAGAAATCGGACAAGCTATTTAACGTGAACATATGTCAATCCAGGTTACTTAGCTCTATGTAATCTTATCTTTCACCTAGAAGAATGAAAATCGATGGGTCCTACATTTCTTCCATTCGCTAAAAAGAGACAGACACAACCGAGAGGGACTTGTTGCCTCTGCAACCCTTCTTGTTATATCATTTAACTGATTGAGAAAAGAAATATTAATAATGAATGATTAGAATTATAGTTTTAGCATTTTTTTATAGATATTTTATAATGTTATCATTTCATAATAATCATCTTCTAGTAGAATGTGTCATGTGAACAAGTATCTTCATTTTATCAATTTGAAAAGGGAAATTGATTGAGAAAATAAATATTAATAATGAAAGATTGGAATTATAGTTTTAGCATTTTTTTTTTTTATATAGATATTTCATAATGTTATCATTTCAAAATAATCATCTTCTAGTAGAATGTTTCATGTGAACAAGTATCTTCATTTTATCAATTTGAAAAGGAAAAACATTAAAAGATAGGATGAGTATTAGATACCAGTTTAGGTAAAATTCCTATAGAATTTTTTTATTCCTTATATAAAATACATATTATGTATTTAACCTCTAATATAAAAAAAAATTCTAGAGTTAATGAACACTTTGTAAACCTAATGTTTACTATTTTCGATATAAAATAAATATTTTCCCTTGATATAGTGGATGTGGTAATATCAATAATTTTAGGTATTTTCTTGTTGATGCGGATTTGATGGATTATTGTTATGTTATTTAGAATGAATTTAATATATTTGATGTTCATACCAATTGAGGATGTGGTTTTTCATTTTTAATGATATTATTATTTTACATGTTATCACTGTTTATTTTAATTTGTGAGCAACCATATAAATTTTTGAAGCGCTTTAGATATAGTTCTAACATCTAATAATATTTTTCGGTGAATTAATTTTATAAATTTGTTATTTTGTTATTTTTTATTTAAAGGTATTGTTAATATGAAATATTTTAGAAATTAAATTTACTCATTTTTTCGATGTTTTTCTCCCATTCTTGAACTTTTATTTCGTTCATATCGTTCACATTTAAAAAACTTTGGAATTCTCCATCCTTGTTGATGAAAAAATTAAGCCTTTTTATCTTAATGATTTCTTTAAAAAAAAATGATTTTTTTTTTATATTTATCAAAAATATATATAATTTATTGATATTTTTTATTACCATTTTAATTAAAATACATCCCATCAAAATTATTTTGTTGTAAATAATAGTTTTTCATTACCTAGTAGAAGTAATATGTAAGTGATAATTTTTATTTCAATAATTATGAGAAGTACAAAGTTCTGTCTTTATTAGTCCTTGCTAAAGTAGGACTCTAGCAATCTATTTTCTTTTGACTACCCATTAGATAAGGTTTGACCAATATATTTTCTAGTGTTTAACTTTATAGAAAATATATATATTTTAACATTAAAAAAATTAATTTTTTATTCTCTCATTGATTCGTATTTTGAAGGACCTTCATGATATGTGCATTGGAGCATGATGAAAGAATCATCCTTTCAAACAGATTCTATACCTCCCTATATTTGTGTAACTTCCATCACTATCATTACTCTCCATCCTTCTTTCCACCCAATTCTGCTAAATTGAACCAACACTAAAACCCTAATGAATTAAAAAAACTAAATATATTCAATACGAGCTGGATATAAGAGATATTGTCTAGCCTATCACTCAGATTACACACTTCTAGACAAAAAGTGTTTAAAAGTAAGACCCCATATTTAAATGTTGGCTTTTATCATGTATTTACCAATGTATCTGGTCAACAAACTCTCCTTCGGTAGTGATGAATAGAATTTTGATGATACGAGGCACCTAACACATTGGGAAATATATGACAAAAGATAGCATTTCACTGGCATTCAACACAATTTAAAGATATTGGCATTGCTATTCTTTAAGTGAATATTCAATGCTATTATATTCTTCGTTCCTTATCATATTTGGAAAAAAATAGTATTTATTATGGGCCACAAAAAAAGGAGAATGGGTTTTAGATTTATGTACAAGCCCAAATAAACTCCACAATAAAAGAACACAATGAAAGAGCGCAAGGAAAGAGTGTTATATTAATGATAAAATTACTTATTTATACATGTGCAATCTAGGTACGAGATAGTTGTGTCTCAATAACTTATTAATGGTAAAAATGGAATGTAAAACTAATTACATATTATACAATATACAATAACAATACCGAAGGATTAGTTAACATTCCCCCCACTAATCCGAAGGGACATCCAACATGCTGAGTAACATTCTGAACATTTCAAACTTTTCACGTCCCAGTGGCTTTGTAAATATGTCTGTGATCTGACTTGAAGTAGGACAATATGTCAAATGAATAACTTTGGCCTCTATCATGAAACTTGGAATTCTTGACCAATTGAATTGCAGAAGAGTTTTCGACGAGTAGTGGAGTTGAAGCCTTTTGTTTCTCTTGCAAGTCTTCAAGTATTTTACGAAGCCAAATGATTTCTTTTGTAGCTTGAGCTGCTACAACATATTCGGCTTCGGTGGCAGAATCAACATGAAAAAATTGTTTGCGTGATCTCCAACTGATGGTTGTTGATCGAAGACTCATAAAAAACCAGAAGTAGAGACTCCATTCTCCTTGTCTCCATCAAAATCAGAATCTGAATAGCCAGTGAGATGGAAATCTACAATTTGGAATATTTGATGCCATATATTTGAGTGCCTTTCAAATACTTGAGCACTTGCTTTGCTGCATTCCAATAACCTTCACATGGCTTATGCATGAACCTGGAAAGTATCCCTCCAACAAAAGTTATGTGAGGTCGAGTAGTAGTTATAAAATTTAAACTTCCAACAAGTTGTATGTACTTTGTTGGATCTTCAAACATACTTCCTTCAGTGGAAGTAAGCTTCAAATTCTGCTCCATAGGAGTAGTGACAGGATTACAATCCTGCATCCCAAATCTATCCAATAGCTGTCAAATATAAAAAAAAAAATGTGAGAAAGGAAAATATATTTGGGTTTCTGATCAACTTCAATCCCTAAATAATAATGTAATAAACCCAAATCTTTCATGTCAAAAACTTTCAATAATTCTCTTTTAACTGAAACTATATAGTCATCATTGTATCGAGTGATCATTAAATCATCTACATACACAACCAAATATACAACTGACTTTCCAATTTTTTTTAACAAAAAGTGTTGCATCATCTAGATCAAATAACTTATAATTCAACTTGAGAAGGTGTTCTATTAAATTTTCATACCATGCATGAGATGCTTGTTTCAATTCATACAAATCCTTAACCAATTTGAATACATTTTTCTCTTTTCCTTTAATAGAAAAACCTCCAAGTTGAAACATATATACATCCTCCTTCAAATCGCCATTCAAAAAAGTTGTTTTAACATCCATATGGTGTATCTTCCAGCTATTCTAAGCTGCAAGAGAAACCAGAGTTCTAATTGTGCCCCATTTTGCTATAGGAGAAAATGTCTCTGTGTAGTCAACGCCCTCCTTCTCAGTGTAGCCTTTTGCGACAAGTATTGCCTTGAATTTATCAATCAAACCATCTGCTTTGTATTTGATCTTATACACCCATTTACAACTAATGGGTTCGACACCTGTAGGAGGACTCACTAACCTCCAAGTTCCATTCTTAATAAGTGCATCATATTCCTTTTTCATTGCATCCTTCCATTAATCACAATTAGTAGCTCCTTCAAAACAATTAGGTTTTCTAATTGTACAATGATTGAATTCACAGCCATGAGAAACATTACTTGAACCACCTTTATAAGACTTTCATGTTTCAAAATCATCATACTTGCTTGGAACTTTTCGAGCACGTGTAGATCTTCGTAAAGGTTGCTGAAGTGGTTGTGATGGTTGCTCATCTTGAAAAACAGGCTCTTCAAGAGCAATTTCTGGTCCTGCAGAAAAATTACTATCATCCAAATTTTCTTCAAAAATAACATTCTCATGAGTCAAACATGGAAGAACCACAGACTGATCCAGAGTGGGAACCCCCCCTTCAGTGTGTGGAACAACATTATCAGATTCAAAATACAACTTCTTGGATGCAAATTTCTCCAAATGAGACAGTTGCTTATCAACAGTGGAATTACTTTTCTCTGATTCAAGGAAAATAACATCTCTAGAAAGAATGAACTTCTTTTTCTCCTCATCATACAACCTATAATCTTTGGAAGTAGCAGAATATCCCAAGAAAATACATTTGCAACTGCTAGCACCCAACTTGTTGCATTGATGTTTAGGAATTAATGTATAGCATAGAGAACCAAAGACTCTAAAATGTTGAACAACAGGAAGATGCTTATACCACATTTCATAAGGATATTTGTTATCGATGATAGAAGAAGGACAATGATTTCGAATATAAGCTACACAAAGCACTGCTTCTCCCCAAACCATCAACTTAACATTCTTAAAGAACATCATAGATCTAACCATATTAAGAAAAGTTCTATTCATGTGTTCTATGACGCCATTTTGTTGTGGATTATAAGGTATGGTAGTATGATGTTTGATTCCGTTGTCCTTCAAATATTGTTCAAAAACATGAGAATTGTACTTGCCACCATTATCAGTTCTCAGAATTCCTATATTCTGTTGAGATTCATTTTTAATCATCGAATGAAAATTTTTAAAAACATCAAACACTTGTGACTTATTCTTTAACAAATACACCCAACACATTCTCGAGTAATCATAAATAAATGTCAGCACATATTTATTTCTATTCGCAGTTTCAATAGGCATAGGTCCACATAAATCTGAATGTATGAAACCTAATTTTAGTGTAGATCTGAAAGAAGAACTATGAAAAGGTTGTTTACAATTCTTTCCTAGAATACAAGCATCACAAGGTGTAATCTTTCTTGGAACTGTAGGAAGACCTTTAATACCTTTCTTTTTCATAATTTTGATGTTGTCATAATTGATGTGACCAAATCAAGCATGCCACAACAAGCTAGGAGATAGGATATCACTTTGTTGCGCCAAAAGAACAGAACTTTCATGAGAATTAGTAGAAGAAATACCATTTAATTTTAAAAGCGTACCTTCTTCCACACTAGTCATAACAACTGCATGATCATGTGTTTTTCTTATCTTGATGATGCCATCAAATATATGAATAAAATGCCTCTGCTACCGAATATGGATAAGAGATATCAAATTTCACTGAAATTATGGAATATAAAGTACATCCTGCAGAACATAATTCTACAAAATTCGATATCTTCAAACGAATAGACCAAATTCCAGATGGTTTAATTTGAGACTTGTCGGCAAAGTAAATAACACCATCAATATCGTCACTGAATGTTTCAGAAAAATCTCACCTAAATGTCATGTGACAAGTGGCTCCTGAATCCAAAATCCAAGTATCTTGCCATGAATAAAATGCAGTGTTGAAAACATCATTCATATTAAAGTTACAATGAACAACAATATAATGTGCAGACTGTGATCATTTTCCCTTGTCTGGTGGTGGTTGATCTTTATTTTCATTTAATTGTTCTCTCCTTTCAATGACTTTCTCCCAAGGGATTTTGCAGTTAGTAGAAGTATGACCAATTTTACCACATCTAAAACATTTGATAGCTAGTCTATCATTAAAGTTCCTTTGTTGTCTATCTCCCTGATTATTTCCCCCCCCCTACCTCTATAATTTATCCTACCATGACCTCTACAACTTTTATCACCTCTATAAGTTTCAGCATGAGACATATGATCCTTTTGTGCAGGGGACAAAGTTTCTACATTAGAGTTAGGTGGAGCCTCTTTCTTCCCAAAGGATTTTTCTCTCTCAGCTATTTTGCTTACTAGTTTATAAAATGTAATGTCTTTTACCTGCCCACTAGCTTGGAGAGATTCCAAATAATTTGAATGATAGGGTGAAGCAATTTTGTAAAATTTGTAAGTTGTAAATCTACCTTAATTCTAGTGGCTTCTATATCATGAACAATGGCTTCTATTTCAGAGCCACTCTTCAAAGGATCATTATCCTTCATCTCCAAATTAAACAACTTTAACAATAACTGAATAATTTTGAGTTCTGAGTGTGAATCATACAATTCTTTCAACTTCTTTAGTGCTTCAAATGCAGTATCACAAGAAACGATATATCTTATTACCTCTTCTGTCACCGATGCAGTTATTAATGCATATGCCCTGTTGTCTTTTGTCTCCCAAATTGCATGTTTCTTCTCATTATCAGGCGGCTTTGATGCAATTTCTTTTCCATCACTATCCTTCTTGCCTTGACAAACTTCCTACAAATTGTTAAAAACCAGGGCACTTTTAAGCTTTCTAAACCACTCTTGATAATTTTCCTTTCCATTAAGAATAACTCCAACTATGGAAATGATTGAAGTCATAATTGTTATGTAGCCAAATATTCTTCAAATCCTTTCAAATTCAAAATATATGCAATACTTCTGAAAAGATATAAATTTGTTTCTCCTCTTGTTTTAACAAAGTTAGCTTTGTGGTTTCGTGGTAAGTTTCAAAAATAGCCTAGCAAAGAGCTAGGGTCAAATCTTATTAGCCTTCAAAAATAAACTTTTTTTTTACCAATGGCCTCTTAAAAAAATATGTATTTTAAATCACCAGAAAATTGAATACTCTTTAGTTAAAAATTTAATTTGAACTACCAAAAATATACATCCTTGCCAGAAAATTAACCACTCCTCAATTAAAATTTCAGCCACCAAAAAATATATATCCTCGCCAGAAAATTGATCACTCTTCAATTAAAATTTTTATTGAAGACACCAAAATATATATACTTCATTTTAGGTATCTTTCACAAATACTTCAGTAAAAAATTTTGCATTCTTCAGAAATATTTCTATAAAAAACTTATACCCTTCAAACTTCGTATCATTTTCAGTAAAAAAATTGTATTCTTCAGAAATATTTTTGTAAAAAACTTGTATCATTCAAAATTTGTATCCTTCAGTCGTCTCTCGTTTATAGTAAATGTATCTTATTATCCTTCAAAAATTTTACTGTAATTCAATTCATGTTTACTGTGGTGAATACAAATACCGTGATTAAACTCTTGTTTACTGCAGTAAATGTAAATACTAAAAAATTTACGCCACTTAATTTCTCCAATCGTCTTTCATTATGACTGAAAGATATGAAACTTACAGAGAGTCAATAGTTTGGGCATCCCACTGCATTGCTCCACTAGATTAACCTTCTTTTGCACTCTCCACTGGATTAACCTTTTGCTGCACTCTATCTTCACAGTGTTCACGCTCTGCGTCTCCTTTACACCATAGACTTCAAATACATGGAGTTTAAGAACAATTCAACCAAGGTTCTGATACCACTATACAAGCCCAAATAAACTCCACAATAAAAGAACACAATGAAAGAGAACAAGGAAAGAGCGTCATATTAATGATAAAATTACTTATTTATACATGTGCAATCTAGGTACGAGACAACTATGTCTCAGTAACTTATTAACTGTAAAAATGGAATGTAAAACTAATCACATATTATACATTATATAATAACAATCACAAAGGATTAGTTAAAAATTTACTCTTGTAGTGTTGGTCTAAGCAGGGATCTTTAGATGTTCACAACAATATTGTAGACGAAATCAAATAAGTAGACATAGTAATATCAGTAGTTGCCATTCCTGAGCATTTGGATCAATTTCATATTATAAACACCATTAAGGAGGTTGGAATTGAAAATATAAAGGTATATATGCCATTATTGTTCCTCTAAGATAAACAACCCATAAAAAATGAACCAGGTTAGTAAGGAATGTGTTCCTTCACATTTAAATACTTGTGAACCTTTCAATGATGAGGAATTTCAAATATATCCTTTTTATATCTATATTGATTCATGCGAATGGTTCTTATCTTCATTTCTTAAAGCAAAGGTTTGTACCCTCGGAGTTTGGTGATGAGGTCAGCACAATACAAGCTCTCCCTCTCTTTCAGAGAGTATGTGATAATAAAAAGAAGATTCATAGGGCCATTGAAGAGGTGGGAATTTTATTCGCCTTCTTCTCTACAAATACTTATGCAACATATTTTGTTGATTATTTCTTTCATCCCCATCAAAAACCATAACCAAATGAAGTTGTCATCTATGGGGATGGTCTCATTCAAGTTTGTGCATATACTCTCTTTCCATATGAAACTACTTATAAATCACAAACAAGAGACTATTAATATGTGGTGGTTGAGTATTACCTAAAATCTATAAGTGATTATGCTATGTAATGTTTATGAATTTAGAAAATGACATAGCAGCTCTAATGACCATGACGACAAATGACCCCAGACCAGTGAATAAGCTGGTAATTTATAGGCCACTATTCAACATAATCAGTGAGAATCAGCTCATCTTGTTGTGGGAAAAGAAGACTTGAAGAAGTCTGAAGAGAGATTTTCCATTGGAGGTTGGGATGGTTAGACTCTAAGAGAGTAAGATAACAGTTATCAATTCATTTATTTGCATCCACGGTTAATCTTTAATCCCCTATTAACCCAATATTTTAAATATTTAACATGAGATTTATATCTATCCATCTCTGCCTCATCCAGATCTGAATATTCCCCTTTTGATTTTGCACAACATTTTTGTGAAGGGTAACCAGATCAAGTTTGAGTTGGGAGAGGAAGACTTGGAGGCATGTGAACTTTATCCAGAGTATAGACACACCATGATAGACTAGCTACCTGATATCATTGTTGTCGATCTGTTGGAAACAAAACTGGCATCATTCATATGAGGGATCTCAACTTATGTATTTTTGAATTTAGGTGTGATGTTGTTCGTATTTACAAATATTAGTGGATATTAGTCCTGCAGTGAAAAAGTATGTCTTTATGGCAGGTGTAGGGTAGCCAAATAGTTTAGGTATAAGGGCCTCGACCTCTTTTCAAATCTATTGCAAAATGATCAATCGACAGTTTCTTGGTATATTGTAGGGTTTATATAAGTGATGGAAAAATAATCAATCTACATTTGGTTACAATGTGTGGTTTTAAAATCTCTTAAAAGCTATTTTAGTGATATGCTCATGAAGGATGGAGAGGGTATTTTTAAATTAAAAGATTTAGTAGCTAAGGATCAAAAGGGTATTTTAAAATTTTAATATAAAGAATCTTAAAATTTTTTAAAAATATATGCTTTAAAGTTTAAAAATAGATGTTTTAATTTCTTTTTTACTTTTTCTCTTTAATACTTTCATTCTCTTCAATCTTTTGCAAAATTTAACATAATTTACTAGTTCTTTCTTTCTTTGCCTTGTTGATAATGGTAATCTTGTGGTTAGTATGATTGTATGTAATACAACAAGAACCTTGGATGCTTGTACATGGTTAGTGACAATGAAAGACAAATATAGTTAATTAAATGGATTTGGAGAACTATGAATTGAGGTTATAAGAAATTTGGCTTAGTTGAAAGGAGGATGGATTTTAGGATTTTATCTTTATTAGAATTCCTTTGCTCCTGATCAAGGAAACAATGTCAAGTTTTCCCTTTCGCATCTAGAAAGAACAAAATAACAATATGTGTGTTAGTCAAATTTCAGTTTGTCAATGGTTAAGGTTATAAATAATGATCAAAGAAATATGATCCAATTCAGCATAAAATGAATTTCAATTTATTTTGTAATGAGGTGTTTTTATTGATATGTTATTTTTAGACTAATGTTTGTGGGTCCTAATCAAAATATCATTAATAATTCACTCTATAAAATAGAAATTTTTGTGACAATGGGACACATAGCTTTTCCTTTCTTTTAATATTTTTGTTGTGTGAATTTGAACGAAGGTTTTTTATTAAATTAGAAATGGATTTAAATATGGCTGGTATCTATATTTCTATTATCTTGTTATTTGTGAGCACAATGTTGACCCCATATCATTTTAGAGTTAGAGGCCCAAGGGTTTAGATTATGATTATGAGAAGTGAAGATGAGATTGAAAATCAATAGGCATAGCACAACATGTTTCACCTCATTGATTGTATCTACTTCTAGTACAAGAAGCTAAATGTTTAGGTGCTTCTCTTCATGGAGGTGGGTTACATAACTTGCAATACATCAAATATTATTGCATAATATAATAATGACAATATGATCATTGAGTTGCACGGTTTGTGTCCATTCTACATTAGGAATGGTGCTCAATACATCAAATATTATTGCATAATGTAATAATGACAAAATGATCATTCAGTTTCAAGATTTGTATCCCTTCTACCTTATCAATGATGCTGTAGAAAACTGCAGCAAGTTATAACTTTTTTTCCCATAGGGATTTTGTATCTCTTTTCTTCTTCCATCTTGTTTTCCTCTAGAATGGGAAATGGAATCATCTGTAGCATAACTTTTATTGGTGCTGCTAGTTTATGGGCGTTCTAGCTAGGCACTTTTCCTTAATTGTTGAAGGTATTTTGTTTATCTAACAATTTTCATTAGAGACTACATGCATCCTTTCTAATGGTTGTGTTCTATAAGAAATATTTATTATTAACGAAATATTGTATGCTTCCGACTTACTAGCCAACAACAATCTACAATGAAGTCATTGTTAACTTAAGTTGTTAATTATGTTACCAAGTTTTAGAAAGAATTGTAAACTTAAAGGTTATATGGTGGACTTGAATCTTTAATTTAACTCATTTTATAACTTTCTACAAGCATTAATTGAAGCAATTTTAGAATATTTAATTATTTTAGATATTAAATTTTGGTAGTAATTTCTCTTATTTTCCTTGAATATCTAATCAAGAAACTTGATGGTATAATACAATTACATACATCCATTGTATCGGTATAATTTTTCCCTTAGATTCCTTCATAATCGCTTCGAAAACAATGGATTAGCCTTACAAAACTAGCTTGGTTTGAATGAGGGAGAAATCACCATTCCGAAAATAGAAGAGATTTGGCAACACAACACAAATATTTAGACTAGGAATTGCACCACATGCTGCAAAGGAGACGTCATAAGGCCATAGCATAGGAAAGAGGAGCATAAATGAAATAAGTAAATATGAAGCCACTAGTATCTCTGAAAGGGAAAGTTGATGGACTATAAGAAGGACCTACCATTGGATGATTAAACATGCATTTCGGTTCAAACTTACGTATACCATAGTGGTTGTAATAGGTTCTAGTCCATCATTTTGGTGGAACTCCACTATTTCTCATCTTAAGGTTTTTAGGTTGTTTATTTCCTCTAGTATAATGCAACCCCTTTATCAAACTTGCCCCTTACTTCTATTGCATTCACATCTAGAATTGAGTTTTCTACAAATCATTTTCTAAATTCCTCATGTTGTAACTTAAGAATAGGGAAAGTTCTATTAGGAAAATCTAAAATAGGATAAGGATCATCAATTAAATTTAAATGGTATTTATTTTTCATTTGATTAAATTGTGCAATTAATAAGCTTCCATCTCTCTTGAATGCCCATGTTTTGATGAAATCATCATGTAATTGATCCAAAATTTTGATTCACCTATCAAGAAAATCTTGGAACCATGATGTAGCACTTCCTTCAAAATAAAGTGAAAAGAGTTTCATGACAACATCCTCTTCTTCAATGTAATAGCCACCAACACACTAGTAAAATTGGACTATATGTTCTTCAACTTTGACGATATTATATCCACAAAATTTAGGTAACCATTCATCAAGTTTATCGGGAATTTTATTGGGGTATCTTGGAAAGATAGTCATATACAAAGATTTGAAAGAGTTTTCGATACATGGACTAACCAATGGAGTTGCTGTAGAAGAATAATTGAAAATATACTTAACTACAAGAGACTTACAAGTTGTCATTATTTTATAGGTCTTAGGAGGATTAGCAAATCCCTTACTAGGAATATGACTAGAATTTCTTGAGATTGAATGATATTGTGGAGTTTCCAAATGAGAAAGTAAATAATGGCTTTGAGAAATACTCATCAAGGATAAGATTGAAGCATAGAATTTGAATCTTGAAGACAAAAGTAAAATCCTCCCTAGCAATGGTGCCATAAAATTGACCAAAACGTCTAGTACCCTAGGTACAAAGCCTCATTATGCAACCTAGATTGAACATAAAAATGGGAGTGTTACCACTATCATCTTGGAAACAAATCCTTGTTTTTTGATTGTGAACTTAACTGAACAAAATGGAGGACTCATCGGTAGACTTTAGGGATTAAGTAACACAAATTTTCTTAAGTTGAATTCCCCTTAAGGGTTCTACAACAAGATTTCTCTCAAAAACAAAAATATAAAAATTAGGATCTTGGGTGGATTAATGTATAATTCAAAGAATGTGAGTTCGAGGGTTCCTATGGCTCAATATAGGGGCTTAGGTCAACTAGTAGAGGCTCAAACAAGTTCCTAAACACATAAAATAAAGGAATTATACTTGGCTATCATAAACTATGGTTTTAAACTATAAACTTTAGCAAGAAAATGGTTTGTAAAATTAATAATAAAAATCACTCGAATCTATGATAAAGAAGGGTAATCTTAGGGCTAAGTAGAGAATAAAAAAAAATTACAACAAATTCTCTATGGTAAAATTACAAATAATAGCACAAGAAACCCCATACATTGGCCCTAAATTATGGTTAAAAATGCATGAGAATAGATATTTTTCTACTCCAAATAAATGCAAACAAGTCAGAACCATAGGAAATAATATCCAAGGAAAATGGTGTTGAATTTTGATTATTTTTCTACCATTAAACCATAACTTACTTTAGAAGAAATAAAATATAAAATTTTAGAGTTCTAAAGGATTGACACAAGAGATAATATTTGTTTCCTTCTCAATGTAGGGATAATGGAGTCTATGAATAACAATTGTTTTTAGAGAAGAGATGGATGTGGATTCCAAGAAATTGAGGCAGAAAAACTAGTGTGCCTCAATCCTTTAACCCTGTCATCCTTGTATCTTATTTCAAATCTTTAAAGGGAGGGAGATAAATCTAGCACATTACAAGAGAATTCAATGAAGAATATTGTGCAAGGAGATTTGAAGCCACAATACATCAACAATCTTCATGAAAATTTTAATGAACTCTAATTCATTAACAAAAACAAGATTGTAAGAAGATAATTCACATTTTCATACATATCGACAAGGCCACAAATAATCATCCAAGAGAAAGAAGCAAACACAAAATATCTGCACTTGTCAAGGTAAATGTTTCAATACCTCTCTTAAATTGGTCAAATTGGAGCGTTAGAGAAATAAAGGAAATAAATTCTTTAAATTTGATTAAAAAACCTAAGCATCCTCCTCTAATATTACCAAATATTCATTATCCTTTCTCTCCCTTTATATCTCTCTCAGTCTCTCTTGTCTATTACAAAAGAGTGTATATATATATATATATATCTATATATATATATATATATATATATATATATATAAAATAAAGGAATTTACAAATTTAAATAAAACATAAAGCTCACACTAATCAATGAATTGATTTATTATCTATAAATTTTTAAATTTTTTAAATTCTAATAATTTTATAAAAATATTATTTCTAATTTACTTTAAAATAAAATTTCTCAATTTTCCCATAAATATAGTAGAATGATTTTTAATTTTTTTTTTATTTATACTACATATTTAAATTAAAATAATATCATATATTTCTTTCACTAGAATTTTTTTATTTATTTATATTACATATTTTAACTTAAAATAATATTATATATTTGTTTCACTAGATTTTAATTACATTTACATTTTAATGTGGTTAATGCAAAACATCTATTATTATGATTATTTAGGTTTGCATTTATAAAAATCTAAATAAACAACATTATTTTTTCTCCATTCATTTCTCAATTTTCATATAAATATAATAATATAAAAATATTTTTTATTCATATTACATATTTTAAATTAAAAAAATATTATATATTTATTTGGCTAGTTTTTAATTACATTTACATTTTAATGTACTTAATGAAAACATTAAGTATTATTTTAAATGTACTTAATGAAAATATTAAGTATTATTTTAAATTTATAAAAATCTAAATAAACAAACATTATTTTTTCTCCATTCACAATAATCCATATATGTATATAGAAATATATTTTTTTTACAAGTATTTTTCTTAATTTTCTCATTTTTCACATAGGTATAATAAAATAAAATATTTTTTATTCATATTACATATTTTAAATTAAAATAATACTATATATTTGTGTGAATAAATTTTAATTACATTTACGTTTTAATGTACTTAATGAAAACATGAATTATTATTACTATTATTTTGATTACATTTATAAAACTCTAAATAGACATCATTATTTTTTTCCATCTTTCCCTCTTCCTCCATATTTTCCTCTCCCTCCCTACCTATACCTCCCCTTCTCCCCTCTTTCTCTCCACCGCCCCATCCCCCCTCTCTCTCACCCCTACCTCCCTCTCCCCCTTTCTCTTCCTCTTCTCTCTCTCTCTCTCTCTCTCTATTTTCTCTCTATATCTCCATACACCCATCTCTCCTTCCCTCTATTCTCCCCCATCTATCTATCGATACCTATCACTAGCATCTCTCTCACTCTACTCTTTCTATTTATCTCTCACTCCCTTAATTTATCTCTTCCCTCAGCCCCACTCTCTCTGTCACTCTCTCTCTCTCTCTTTATCTCACTCACTCCCTCTCCATCTCTCTCTCCACCACCACCACAACTATTCCTCTCTCCTTCTCTCTCTCTACCTAACTCACTCACTCTTCATATCTCTTTCCATCACCCCCCACAACTCTTTCGCTCCCCTCCCCTTTTCTCTCTCTCCCTTCTCTCCCACCCCGCTGCTCTACATCCTCCATTAAATCTCACTCCCTTGATACCCCTCATCCATACTCTCTCTTTTTCTCTCTTCTCCTCCTCCTCTCTCCCTTTCTCCTTCCCACCTCCTATCTCTCTCCTATAAAAATAATAAACCTAATTTGAACTAATGAAAGAACGTAGAACACAAAAATCTACGTCGCTCAAAAGAAACAAATTAAATTTTAAAGTGAACACAAGTCCATGACATTATTATGGAGGCATGTCATCAAAGTGCATGTCCTCGGGCTTTAAATATCCTAATTTAAAGTAAACAATGCAAACTTCTCATATGCTTATAGTGGTTTATCCTAAGTTAGGAATGCACAATTCTCGTATGTTCATATTATGGCATGTGTTGATATTTTATAGCTCTACATTTATAACTAATCTGGCCAATATTGTCGTGTGTACATGATAACTCTATTAATAGAAAATGACAATATGTCATTTTCTTTTCAACATCTTCATTCTATCTTTATGGAATACAATTTTTGGTTCAAAACAATAATTTTCATAGTTTATATATCCGATTTTGATTATATAATTTAGAATTTAATATAATAATATAGTTAACTACAAAGAGTATGTATGTGTAAAATAAAGGAATTTACAAATTTAAATAAAAAATAAACTTCAGACTAAGCAATGAAGTGATTTATTATTTATAAATTTTTAAAATTCTAATGATTTTATAAAAATAGTATTCATAATTTACTTTAAAATGAATTTTCTCAATTTTCACATAAATATAATAAACAAAATATTTTTTTTTGTTAATATTACATATTTTAAATTAAAAATTTATTATATATTTGTTTTACTATATTTTAATTGCATTTACATTTTAATGTGCTTAAAGAAGACATTAATTATTATTACTATTATTTAGGTTGTATTTTTAAAAATCTAAATAAACAACATATTGTTTTTCGAATCATTTCTCAATTTTAACATAAATATAATAAAATAAAAACATTTTTATTCATATTACATATTTTAAATTAAAATAATATTATATATTTAATTGGCTAGATTTTAATTATATGTACTTTTTAATGTACTTAATGAAAACATTAATTACTATTTTACATTTATAAAAATCTAAATAAACAACCTCATTTTTTCTCCATTCACAATAATCTATATATGTAAATTAACTATTGGGAGATCAATGAGAATGATGCTTTGCAAAAGATAAATAACATTAAAGATATTGTTACTTCTAAGTTCAAAGAAAAATTGTGGTGTGAGAAAGATTTAGCGTCTAAAAGAAAATTAAGTTATTATAAGAAGGTCATCAACCCCACCCTTGAAGATCAAAAGTATCTCTCTATTCTAACTAGCTCAAAAAAGAAAATTAATATAGCAAAGATTAGAACGAATTCTCATGAGCTCCATAGCGAAACTGGCCGCTGGGTAGTTCCTAAAACGCCATGGATGGAAAGGATCTGCCATATTTGTGAGAATGGGAGCATCGAGGATGAAAACCACTTCCTCTTAGAGTGCCCTGCATACAACCACATTAGATCTCAATTTCACAACCTTTGTTACAATACCGACCATCCTAGCCTTTTACAATGCCAAAATTATAGTGAACTCGGTAGGCTTCTCTCCAAGCTTTTTGAGCATAGGAATAAAATCTTAAATCAAAATAAATAATTTATCTTTTTAGGTCCGATAGATCATTATTTGGTCTCACGGGACGTTAACCACCACCATCATCATCATCATAGAAATATATTTTTTCTTGGGTATTTTTCTTCATTTTCTCAATTTTCACTTAAATATTTTTTATTCATATTACATATTTTAAATTAAAATAATATTATATATTTAATTGAATAAATTTTAATTACATTTACATTTTAATGTAAATAAGGAAAACATTAATTATATTTATAAAAATCTGAATAAACATCATTATTATTTTTTCCAGTTCACAATAATCTATATATATAGAAATATATCTTTGAGAATAAAAACCTGTAAACGAGCATAAATTCATGGTAGGGCTTGTTCAGCGAATATGAGTAAAACACAAGTTATGGAGACAACAAAACGATGTTATGGAGATAACAGAATGATGACATTACCTGTGGAATGGTGATATGCTTTTTCTATTCACGTTGCAGCAATCGTAGCATGCAACAACTGACCCAAAACAAGTTAACGGCTTAAAAAACCAGAAAAGAAAAATTTGAACAAAACCGCTTAAAAAACCAGAAAGGAAAAATTTGAAAAATGAATTATAATGAGATGCTGTGTGTAAACTCCGGAAAAGAAAGTTTGGAACAATAAGGCGTCTCATGTTCCAAAAGGGACGACTTTCAAATAAACCTCCCACAGCCATAAAAGTCGAATTGCGGTAAAAAAAAAAACAAAGATAGGCGTGTCATGTTCCGAAAGGGGCGGCTTTCAAATAAACCTACCACAACCAGATAAGCCGAAGCGCTGCAAAAGAAAAAATAAAGATTCAGATTATTACAGTTGGACAGGAAACCCTTTTATTAAAGGAAACAAGAAGAGAATGATTCTAAGGAGTTATTTATACAAGCATGAGGGAGGAATGGCTTAATTATTACTATTTTTATTTACACTCCTTAATTATTAGTTTATCAGTTTTTGTTTTAACTATTATTAATTATGGATCAATGCTTCAATTGTCTAACATTTGACTTAATAGTGCAAACAGTTACATACAGCCAGTTGAGGGAGTTGTTCCTAAAGGAAAATGCTAGGGGAATTGTTCTCAAAGAAAAGTGCCTTACTATATAAATATTGACCATTAAATAAAGTTAATTGATAAAAGAGTACTATGTACAACAAAGGGATTAATCAGTAATGTAAAATCCCACCTAAATATTTAGAATGACGTCGATATGCTGTTATACTACCAACACTAGCTCTAGCATAAAAATCCTCTGTATTCAATGCTACTTTCCAATTATAAATTCTTTGCCATTGTCATTGCTCTGAAGCTACGTCTTACCAATTAACCATTGAAGTGGAAATATGGCTATCCTCTGTATTCAATGTTACTTTCCAATTATATATTCTTTGGCATTCTCATTGCTCTAAAGCTACGTCTTACCAATTTACAATTGAAGTGGAAATATGGTTATCCTCTGTATTCAATGTTACTTTCCAATTATATATTCTTTGCCATTCTCATTGCTCTAAAGCTACGTCTTACCAATTTACCATTGAAGTGGAAATATGGCTATCTTATTGATAATAATAAAACACTTCAAAAACTTGAGTACATCTACCTTAGCCATCAGACTTTAAAGAGGTTCTTTTCATAAGACTCGTGTAAATTTTATTCAACCATGAAAAGGTTGATAATACCACATTATCCAACAGCTCAGAGTTTCGTCCACGTTCTAGAAGATTAATGAATCTTTAGCTGAAGTGCATCGTACATAGTATATTAGGTCACCAATTATGATATGGATAATGAGTTGTTTAACTATTTTATATTTAAAGTTTTTGTTGATTTTTAGTTAGATAGTATTTTTTTGTTATTTAAAATTTATTTTAAAATTTGGTATTTTGAAACATATTTTTGTGTATTCCAATAGTGTAAAGTTCCGAAATAAAATTTGTTACTCCAATAACTTCTCGCATGATTTAAGACATTTAAGAGGAAATTATGCCTATATAAAAAAAAAAAAAAAAAAAAACAAAAACATTAAACAGTTATACTACTACAAAAAAAAATAGTATCATTGCAGTGAGCACTCAATTAATTGAGAACAATTTTGTTTGTTTTTTTATGTTAGGCTAAGCCTAAATCAAATCTAACCAATTTATTAAATGGAGAAGAACCATGAGTTTCACTGTTAGTTAGATTTATATTTGTGTGTTGTAATTGTAATATAATATTTATAATAATATGGGTTCATATATGTAAGCATTTAGTGTTTTCGTTATTTGGATTTAAAAAAATTATACTCGAAATCTTAAAAATGGAAGAGAACACAACTTTATTAGTTCCTTCATAAGCAATTTTGCTTGTTCCATTGGATGAGCTTTGATCAATATATTATTTAATGTTTAGCTCTATATATATATATATATATATATATATATATATATATATATATATATATATTATTTAATGTTTATGCTTTAACTTTCATTTATTTATGTGTAAATCACAAGAAAGAATGGAAGACAAAATTGAATGAGAAAAAGCTAGCAGTCCTCAAGAGAGGAGACCCCGAGGCTATCCATAATGATATGCAAATTCATTGAATTTACCAATCAATCAATACAATCTTACATCATGGCATTTAGTTAGGGAGATGAAACAACCTACTAGAAAATAAGAACTACTTCCTAATTACAAACACAATCTTAACAATTACGGTTTCTCCATTATTTTCTATGTTCCCCCCTTAATGGAGAAAGGGTTGATTTCGAAACCTAGCATCTCCATAAAAAAATAAAATTTCATCTTCCCAAGGGCCTTTATGAAAATTTTCACAAGTATTACAATATTCAATAAAAGTTTCCTTAGACTTTATCTTTTCTCTAATAAAATGAAATTGGGCATCAACATGGTTTGTCCTTGCATGAAAGATTGGATTATTTTCCAACTTGATTGAGCTCTCGTTGTCACAATTGATCACTGCATCCTTTTTTTGTTCTTCTCCAATATATTTAAGAACTTGCCTCAACCAAAAAACTTCACAGGTCGTTGCACACAAAGCTTTATATTCTGTGTCCGTAGATGAGAAAGTTATAGTTGGTTTCTTCTTGCTACTACATGAAATTATCTGGGATCGAATACTGAATGAGTAACCTGTAGTAGATCTTCTATCATCCGGATTACCATCCCAATCTGAATCTGAGTAACATGTCAACTCAACATCAAATGAATCAGTATATTTATGACCAAAATCAAGTGTACCTTTAAGATACCTGAGTACTTCTTTCGCTGCTCTCTAAAGGATTTCTAGAGGTCTCATCATAAACTAACTAATAGCACTAATTGAATATGCAATTCCAGGCCTAGTCGTAGTAAGATAATTTTGAGTTCCAACTAGTTTTCTGTACAATGTACCATCAACCTATTTTGAAACATCATCAAGATGAAGCTTCACGTTCTGTTGCATAGGAAAAAAATCAACTTTACAATGATCTATCTTAAACTTTTTAAGCACTTCCCTGACATACTTACCCTTTGAAACAAAAGTCTGACCAACATCTTGCCAAACTTGAAGACATAAAAAATAATGCAACTCATCGAGTTCTTTCATCTCAAATACTTGAGACATATGCATCTTAATTTCATTAATTAACTTCACTGGATTTCATGTAATGATTAAATCATCAACATACAAAGAAATCAACACCACATACCCCTTTGCATCAAATTTCGTATACAGATTCGGATCACTTTAACTTCTCATAGAACTCTCATGGAAGAGAAACGAATATATCTTCTCATACCATGACCTAGGTGCCTGTTTTAGCACATAAAAATATTTCTTTAATATGCAAACTAAATTTTCATGCCCTTTTTTCACAGATCCTTGAGGTTGTATCAAATACGCCTCCTCCTTTAAGTCACCATTCAAAAAAGTATATTTTACATCTAGTTGGTGCAATTCCAATGATACTTTGTAGCTTAATGTAATTAACAATCTAATAATGTTCAATTTAGCTACAGGTGAAAATATTTCTTCATAATCAATACCCTCTTTCTAAAAATACTCTTTTTCCACCAATCTAACTTTATATTTATCTATGCTGCCATCTTCTTTCAACTTGGGTTTGTATATACATTTTCATCCTATAGGATCTTTTCCTTTAGGCAATTAAGTCAATTCCTAGGTTTTATTTTTTAATATAAATTCATATTATTCCTCCATAGCTTTTCTCCACTCTTCATATTTAATAGCTTCATTAAAATTCATGGGTTCTATGACATTTAAAACACTAGTCATGAGAGCATAGTCCTTGTACCTTTCAAGTAGTCGAATATATCAAGTGGATTTCCTTCTTGCTTTACTGATTTCACCTCTGTTCTCTGAGAGTAATCCTTCGCTTCAGATAGTGCTTTGACTGTTGACGATGTCTACATCACTAGATTCTTCCGCAAGATTTTGCTGCTCACTCTGTTCTATTTTTTCTTCTTCTTTATTGTCTTCAACCTCATGAAGAATGTGCCATATTTCATAGTTGTTATCATTGTTGCCTTCATCTGCCTGTTCATAGAAAATTACATATCTACTTGCAAATACTCTATGAGTAAATGGATCAAACATTTTATATGCTTTAAATTTTGAACAATATCCTACAAAAATACATTTGATACCTTTAGCATCAAGTTTCTTTCTATTCTCCTTTGGAATATGCACAAATGACTTACACCCAAATATCCTCAAATAATGAAATGATGGTTTAAAAGAATAAGAGGCCTCAAATGGAGTCTTTAAATCAAGATACTGTGTTGGAATTCTAATATTTAAATAAAAAATAGTACTAATGGCTTTAGCCCAAGAAGAATTTGAGAGGTTCTTACCTTTGATCATACTTCATGCACACTCAACCAATGTACTGTTTTTCCTTTCTGCTACACCATTATACTATGGAGTGTAGGGTACTGTGAATTGTTGTATTATTCCATGATCCTTGTAGCACATGAAGAAGTTTCCTAATATGTATTCTCCTCTTTGATCTAAATGACAAATCTTTATAAACTTCCATGTCTCGTTTTCTGCCATGTTTTTGAATTTTTGAAGTACTCAAAAACATCACTCTTTTTTATGAGGAATTACACCCAAGTCTACTTTGTGCAATCATAAATAAATAATAGAAAATAATAGGCTCCTCCTAAGAATCTAGTCTGCATGGGTCCACAAACATTAGAATGCACAAGTTCTAATACATCTCTTCTTCTCCTATCAGAGTTAGAGGGGAGTTAATCTCTGTGAATTTTACCTATTGCACAACCTTCACTTAGAATAATCATATTTTAACATAGGGATACCTTCAACCATACTCTGTTTCTGCAGCAACAATAAATCATGATAATTGATGTGACCATACCTCGGATGCCAAAAAGAATTTGTTGACATAGTTGTAGAAGTCAGTAGTTGATGACTTTTATTGGTAACATTGAGCTTGTACAGGCCTCCAATTCTGACTACTGAAGTAATAGGTTTGCAGTGATTGAAAAAATCTTTCACTTGCAATGTGTTTTGAAGAATTCAACCTTCAAGTTCTGTTATGTAATTGTAGACACATAGATCAAATTTTTCTTGATGCCATGCACATACATAACATTATGGAATAAACTTATGCTACCATTTGGTAAATTTATAGGTATATCACCATATCCAATTATTTTATATGCACTATCATCTCCAAGGTATATGTTTCCACCATTTCTAATTTCCTTGAATTGTTTGTGCCAGTCCTTATTGCATGTCATAGGAATTGGTGCTCTAGTGTCCAAAAACCATCTATTAGCATCATCCATTTCAGTGGACAACACAACATTAGACACAAGTAAATTGAGATTTTTGAGATCATAATTTAGGTCTTCTCTTGCAAAATTTCCTAACTGTCTTCTATGTTTATGTTTAGATTCATCATTTTTCATGTTATAACAATCTTTGGCTAGATGCCCACTTCTACCACAGTAAAAGCATTTCATTCTAGATGACATACCTTGATTTGATTTTGGAAATGGCCTTTTATAGGATTAGTTGATCTAGATGGATATTGGTGTCCACCCACCAATTCCACTTGGACCCCCACCATTGCTTCTTTCAGTTTTTTAGTTTCCTTAATTGTAGCACAATTTACTATTTTTAGCAGTTTTCAGGTCCTAAACTTCTGGAGCCGTTTTGAGGCCCTAAACGACGTTTTCTTGGAAATATACCGCTAGCAATTTTCTATCTAAAATCGTCTTTTTTTGTCGTAGTCCTCGGAGTGATCTTTCCAATGGGTTATTATGCGCGTCAAACGGAAATAATACTTCACTTCATTAATGTAAAATACTGAAATATTCTTACGAATAGAAATGGAAATAAACCAGCTAGAGTGATGGTAGCGTATCTTTGAGAAGAGATGTGGTAGCTACATGCCTCTGACCTGCCTTACAATGAGGCTCAAGGGCCTTTCTATTATTGAACAATAAGAAAAAACCCTAAACAACCAAAACCCTAACCTGAGGAGATGTAACACCAACATTTTATGGGCCCCGTTGGGGTGAGTTGGACAGCCAACTTCCCGAGGTCGCTTCTTTTAGTTTTTCAGTTTCCTTAATTGTAGCACAATTTACTATTTTTAGAAGTTTTTTGGGTCCTAAACTTCTGGATCCATTTTGAGGCCCTAAACGACGCTTTTTTGGAAATCTACTACCGTTGACTTTCTACCTAAAATCATCTTTTCTGTAGTAGTCCTTGGAGAGATCTTTCCAACGGGTTATCATGCATGTCAAATGGAGATAATATGACCAAGTCACGACCCTAGGAAGTTGGTTGTCCAACTCACCCCAACGGGGCCCATAAACTCTTAGTGTTACATCTCCTCGAGTTAGGGTTTTGGTTGTTTAGGGTTTGCTCTTATTGTTCAATAATAAAATGGCCCTTGAGCCTCATTGTAAGGCAGTTTAGAGGCATGTAGCCGCCACATCTCTTCTCAGAGATAAGCTACCATCGCCCTAGCTAGTTTATTTCCATTTCTGTTTGTAAGCATATTTCAGTATTTTACATTAATGAAGTGAAGTATTATTTCCATTTGACGCGCATGATAACTCGTTGGAAAGATCTCTCCGAGGACTACGGCAGAAAAGAAAATTTTAGACCGAAAATTGTTGGCAGTAGATTTCCAAAAAAACGTCTTTAGAGCCTCAAAATGGCTCCGAAAGTTTAGGACCCGAAAAACTGCTAAAAATAGTAAATTGTGCTACAATTAAGGAAACTGAAAAACTAAAAGAAGCAGTGGTGGGGGTCCAAGTGGAATTGGAGGCTCGACACTAATATCCATCTAGATCATGAGCTTCCTCCTTTGTTTTCTCTTCATATCTTCCCTTCGAATAATTTCTTCTTCGCCACAAGTGCCAAATCTAGATTCTGAGGTTTCAAGTTATTGCCTCTCTCTTCTTCCTACAGTAGTATACCTATCAATTCCTCAAATTTTGGCACTTTATCCCTTGCCACAAGACTTGTAATAAACATCTAGTAATCTTCTGACATTTCATTTAACGTGATTGTTACAAGGTCAATACTAGGTATCGAGTCTATTATGTCTCCCAACTTATCTTTCAATCATTTAATTATACAAATAAATGCATTAACAGATTCATTCTCTTACATTTTAATGTACATGAGCTTACTTTCCAATAACAGAACTCAGTTTGTGTTTTTATCCTCATATAATTCCTTTAGTGTATTCCAAGTTTCAATAGAAGTCTTACAATCAAGGATATGAGGAATTTACTATCTTTGACAAACATTCTAAGAAGTACCTTTGCTTTATTTTCTCACTTCTCTGAGTGTTAGAGTCTTTTCTTACCAAAGGTGTGTGGAAAGAAATAACCTAAGACTGTGGTTGACAAACAATATCAACAACATAAATGGCCGCTAAAGGTTGTAGATCTCTAGCAAATGATAGAAACAAAACTTGCCAAATTCCTCATCTATGCGACAATCATAGTTAAACAACAAAATGAAATAGTAATAAATGTGGATAACTCCAATATCCAATGGAAACCAGATATACAAAGAATAGCTTTTATTAAATAACATCTGTGAAGGGAACAAATAAATGTTACCAGTCCCCCTCTATGGGATCGGTTCTTGGCTATCCTCAAACATCTTCAGCTTGTGTAGAGTCTCTCTCCTCTATAATGTGAAAACCCAACAAATAAGATGTTTGGGCTCAATGGGAACACAAATGGAAAGAAAAATGGTGTGCGACAATGATAATAATTAGAGTTACATAAGTGAGTGCAACAATGAAAATAATCAAAAGTTAATAATGAATGGAAAACTCTTCTATTTATAACAAAATATTGAGTTATCCTCAAATAATGAGAAATAATAAGATATTATTAACTCCATTCTAGAAATAACCACTTGGAATATTTTATTATATTTGGTTAGGAGGGAAAAAATATTTAAACTTTTATTTAAAAATAATAAATAAATAAATGATTTATTTATCATCTCAGAAAATATGGTTAAGGAATAATAAACAAATAATGGTTTATTTAATTATTCCTGAGGGATTTAGTCCAACTTGACAAGGAATAATAATCAATTAGTGATTAATTCATTATTCCTTGAAAAAATAAGATAATTAATAATTTATCTGTTTATTTCTTATAATTGGGTCAAATATGACAAGGAATATTAATTAATCAATCGTTTAATTAATTATTCTTAGAAGACAATTAAATAAATAGTGATTTATTTAATTATTCTTCATGGGTTTAATTATAAATTACTTAAAAAATGTGGTTTATTAAGTAATTTGTCACAGTGAAAGCAATTTTACTATGGTAAAATTTTCCTTACATGGTGTACTTCAATCCATCTAGTAAATTAGGCTAGATGATGAGTTTTTTGGTGATAACAGATTGCCCCCCAACGTACGAATGTTAGGAGAAAAACATATGACCGAAGTACATGGTAAAGACACAATGACTAGACAACAATGTGGAGAGAGAGAGAGAGAGAGTGAGAGATACCAATAGAGCTAAAATGAAAGTCTCATTTTATGTTGTGGTACCAGATCTCATTGAGGTGGGGGAGGCATGAAAATACCCACTGAGATGACTTAGTACAAAAATAATGATGCATCCAGAAACATAAAATTGAGAAATGAAGTACATGCTGAATGGTACATGACATGTTGGCATAATTGAGCCAGAAAATAATACAATGTATCCCATATACATAATGCACCTAGAGAAAACATGATCTAGGACTGAATAAAATATTATTTTAGTACATGAGATATAATGACCATTACCTCAAAAAAATTGGTGGGAGGGAGGGTGGAACAACCGAAGAAGCCCTGTTGAACAAGGAAGGGCTCTTCAAAACTGAATGGATCATCTAAAGGAGTCATGCATCCTATGAATACTGCGATCGGTACGAACCGAACCCATCAAATATATGGAACTGCATATGAGGTTGTAGCATAATATAAATGCATCCAGGCATGTGGGGGGCTACCTGAAGGGCTACCACCTCATGAGGGTTGAAACATCTCACACACACTGAGAAATCACTGGTACAATCTGCTGAGTGATTGGACCATCAAGTGTATGAATCAGGAGCATCAAAAAACCAAGTGAAAGGGTAATAATGAGTCCCTCTACTTGATCTGAGGTTCCAAACAAGAATGGAAGCTAGAACCAAGATACACTACCCTCTAGTCCATTCTTCTCGAATAAATGAGTTGATGTCGACAGAATAGGGCTCTATATAGGTGAGGCAATGAGGATCCTCAACTACAGCGCGGGGGAGAATAGTAATGTGACTAATGGAATGACACCAGGGAAAATGGGAAAAATGGGACCGAGGGACAAATAGATGACTTCCCTTATCAAAGAATAAAGTGCATGATTTACCTCGCAACAACTAACTCGTCTCCGGAGGGGATGGGGGACAGTATGACTGGAGGCCAAAATGGGAAACATGGGATGAACATTATGCAAATATGGATGGAATGTTGTGACATGACGTAATGGAATATGAAACAGACTCCATGGATGCAAAGGTGAATCATTGGGATGCTCTAAACAAGGGTGACTCGATGACGCTGCCACACAAAATAGGCCTGGTCGGTA
This sequence comes from Pinus tabuliformis, assembly GCA_031772625.1. NCBI lineage: Eukaryota > Viridiplantae > Streptophyta > Pinopsida > Pinales > Pinaceae > Pinus > Pinus tabuliformis. The sequence continues at coordinate 411,974,419 of CM062820.1, forward strand.
CCATGAAAACATGAACGAATGATGGTTACTCATGACGAAAATAAACATGTGAGATCAAAAGCATTAGGGGAAGGTGGTCCCTAAGGTACAAGTGTTGTATATGAATAAATTAGATTTTTAGAGGCGACGAAGTGACCCTTCTTGGAAAAATGGCTTCCCGGTGAAGTGTCAAATCATCAAAAATGAAGAGAGACCCATTAGATTACTCGGCCAAATATTTCCAATGGTGCTGATAGTTCATCAGATCGAGCTATGATCTGGTCACATTGTGTGACAAAAAAATTGTGGGTTTTCCTATAAAAGGGCCTTTTCCCTCTAATTTAAGAGGAAGGGAAGGCCCTAAATCTTGTGGAGATCATAGCAGACAATCCAACCATCATAATTGGGATCTACAAATTTTAGGAAAACGACCTTACTTGTCTAAAGATGATCTTAATGCTTCTTGGAACGATGGTTCCTAGTGAAGAATTAACGGAGGAGGAAAAAAAGAATGAACTACTAGAGGATGTCTAGAGTCATCCTCACCCACTAAGTCAAACACAGGGACTATGTGGACATAGAGTAGAATATTTGAAGATATGGTAGAAAATGTCTATAATATGCGATGTGCATATGTCTCAGTGGAGAGGCTGGTAGGACAAAATATCCAACAAATGAGAGGATAATCGACCATACCTAGATCCAATGGGATCTAGGTCGAGACTTATGTTAATCAATTGAGAATATGGCCAAGGGAAAACCATCATTCCCCCGAGCATGGGATACTTCTTGCAAACATGTGTGATGGAGGGGACTGATCAAGTATGTCAAGGTGGGAATGATGCCCCCTAGTAGGAGGAGTTTGTGGAGTGCCATTGTGTTCCAAGTGCTCTAAAAAGGGATTCAAGCATCTCAGCCCAACTTGGTACGAGATCCTCCAATGGATGATAAGCAGATGTAGGGGCCTATGTGCCCCCTAGTATGTTATGGGCGTAGTGGATGTATTTAGAGTGGTGGACTCCAAATATGGTAGGAAGTACACACGATGGTGCATATCGTTCTAAGATAATCAGGGGTAGCCATAGATTCCATGATGTCCCAATTAGAATGGAAGATGGGAAGACGGGAGGAAGATTGGCTACATGATGTGGTGGTTATACCTGGCACATCAACCTAAGAAATAAGGTTCAGTATGCATCATCTGGAACGGTAGAAGATGAACTAGTAGATGGAGAATCTACAGATGTTGATACCTGGGATTCTATTGAAAGTGGTTTGATAGAAGCACATGAAGAAACCTCATAAAGGTTTGCCTATGAGGAACTCAAAGATGACAACAAGTAAAGGATATGGCCCGTGGAGTTCGTCATCTCGCCGTAGGGGGAACGGATCATGATGGTGTGACCAGAGTCCACTTGTTCTGGTTTACTAATGTTACCAGAATCCACAGGTAGAGTAGGTGATCCACTACAAATGGTATTGTATTCGCAAATCGCCTCTAGGAAATTGCGAAAATTGTTAAGGCACAATGTTCATTTATGCATAATGTTCTAAGTTTCTTGGCTAGACCTGGTAGGGTAAGATGGACATCAGGGATATTTGAGATAGGGAACTTTTCATGAACCAAATGTTTGAGATGAGCGACTTCATGACAACTATTGGTGGCATGCCCAACAACTTTACACAAAGTGCATGAAGGTGACAGCTTTGGGGCCTTGGGGAATGGAGGAGCTTGTGGAGCCTTATCCTTAGTTTCTTTCCTCTTAGCTTTGCCCCCTGTCCAGATGCTTTCGCAACAGGAGTGGGTTCCTGTTGAGGCTGCGGTGGAACTGGAGCAGCTGCAGGCGTCGTAGGGACTGGTTGAGCTACGATCAAAGCATGATAAGGTCTTAGCTAAACAAGCAGAGTGTTTGCATGGGGATCAATCTACCATACTGGGATCCCAAAATTCATGTTAGGGATGAACAACAAAGCCATGAAAGCGATAGAAAAGATTCCCAGAGAAGGAAACAAGAAAGGTATCTAGCCTGCGAGGTAATCTCCCCATGGAACAACCCCTGGATAGTTGAGACTTGGAGGAACAGTTCATGATGGGAACATAGGAGAGACACCCACAAACAGAGGAGGTCCTAGGGGGGGATACAAATGGCTCAGCTGAGAGGGTAACACTAAGGTGCTAAGGAGTTCGTTGTTGATAAGATGTACCACTCTGCTTGTGAGCGGCCCGTGATGCTTATAACATGCAAACACTCAAAGAGCTAGGCTCTAAGATGAGAGGGTGATCCAACTTTAAACAGGAACCCAAAAAATTACAAAAATAACCATAAATACAGAGATGCAACATAAATAATTCTTCATTTCATTAATGTAAAATACTAAAATATGCTTATAAACAAAAGTGGAAATAAAATAGCTCAAGCGATGGTAGCTTATCTGTGAGAAGAGATGTGTCGGCTACATGCCTCTTGAAATGTTTACAATGAGGCTCAAGGGCATTTTTATTATTCAAAAATAAGAGAAAACCCTAAACAACCAAAACCGTAACCCAAGGAGATGTAACACCAAGAATTTATGGGCCCCGTTGGGGTTAGTTGGACAGCCAACTTCCCGGGGTCGTGACTTGGTCTTATTATCTCTGTTTGACATGCATGATACCCGTTGGAAAGATCTATCTGAGGACTACGACGAAAAATATGATAATATGAAAACATCATGGGTGGTAGATTTCTAAAAAAATGTTGTTTAGGGCCTCAAAATGGCTTCGACAATTTAGGACCCGAAAAAATGCTAAAAATAGTAAACTGTGCTACAATTAAGGAAACTGAAAATCTGAAAGAAACAATGGTGGGGGTCCAAGTGGAATTGGTGGGTGACCACCAATATTCACCTAGATCATTGCTCCCCACTTAGGAAGAAATGCTCCCCATTGTGTTAATTTCCTCCATGAGATGAGGAAACTTCTGTTGAACTTGATCCCTGGTGAGCTACTTGCCCTGGTGAAGGAGTTGTCCTGTTTTGACAACTCGATATATTTGGATCCTCTGCTGGCAAGTGTGCTTGATCTGCATGTCCATGATCTGATCAGTTGCAGCTTGATCGATGCAATTTGGATTTAAATCTATTGGTGTGAGTTGTTTTTCAATGTTGGATGTGTCTAGTAATGGTGGAAAGTATGGCTGAAGGCAGTCCACATTGAAGATTGGGTGTAGGCCATGGAATGGGAGAATTCTTAGTTCAAATAAATTGTCTCCCATAGCCTTGGTAATGGTATAAGGACCATATCAGAGTGGTCTGAGTTTCTGATAGGCTCCGGCAAGGCGTTCCATTTGCAGATGAAACCAAACTATAGTATACTTAGGGGAGATAATATGGGATACAAAGGGAGGTACCCAAGGGAATAATGTAATAATGGGATGGGCCATAGTAATAAATTAGGTGGTTAACCCATATCATGTAAGGGACCACAAGCAGTTAACAATAATGTAATAAGCCCATGGTATTAGATAGATGGTATTGAGGGAACCATGGTAATGACCCATGGTATTGTATGTATGAGACCTATATAAAGGCTAGAGAATCCCCATTGAGAGGTGTCAAGGAATATTGTATGATCATCCATATGGCTTGTGGAGTGTTCTCCTTCCTTAATGAGTGAACGTATGGTGTAACAAGTGGTATCAGAGCACTTTCTTGGGAAAAAATGGAGAATTTTTTTATTTTTATTTTTTTTAGGAACTTTCTGGGGCGGCGAGTTTGCAGATCAGATCTATATGTTTTGGGGAAAATATGCAAAATCTAATTGCAGATCTGGATTCTTTGTGAAAAAATAGCGAAGTTTTAAAAAAAAGAATCGGCCAAATCGGAGTCCGGATGAAGGAGATATCACTGATATAGAAATTAGTGGTGTTGCAAACATTTTTTGGGGCGACGAATTTGCAGATTAGATCTGTATGATTTAGGGAAAAATCTGCAAAATATAATTGCATGTATGGGTTTTTTATGAAAAGATACTCCATTAAAAAAAAAAAAGTCAGTCAAATCGGAGTCTGGATGAAGGAGATCTCGCTGATTTAAAAATTAGTGCTGTTGTAGACATTTTTTGGGGAAGCTCATTTGTGGCACAGATATATACGTTCTGGTGCAAAATCTAGAGAATCTAATTGCAGATCTAGTTTATTTGTGAAAAAATACTCAATTTCAAAAAAAATCAGTCGAATTGGAGTCTGGATGAGGGAGATATCGTTGATTTAAAATCAGTGATTTTTTCAGCGATTTTTTGTGACGGTGGGATAGTTGTAGCTCGAATAGGAAATCCCAGTGCCTAGATCGGGATTTATATCACATGGTAAGATGCATAATGGTTGTTCCATTTTCGAAAACAGGTCGTAATAGGGATCTGAGCAATATTGTCTGAATTGTGGCCATTTCAAATTTTTGCCAAGTAAGTGATTTGTTTTCAAAATCCCTCTTCATGGCTTATAACAGTAAGTTTTTTACAGGAAAAATAATGGTTTTTCTATTGAAATTTTTATAGCACATCCTAAGTTTGACTTCCCAGGGTGTTGGAAGGAAAAAATAGGGTATTATTTGAAAGATGAGGCTGCTATATGGTGGAAATCACTTGACAGTGAGATTCTGAAGTTATGTCATGCTGAAAAAATTGAAGAACTACTTTTGGACAAATGGTCTCATACTAGAAAGGAGGAAACCAAAAAACCTAGCAAAGATTTTATTTTTGCAGGAATGAACGAAACCAAGAAACCTAAAGGGTTATTTTCTGCTGGTATCTCCTTATTGCAAGTTCCTGGATTAATTCAGAAGGAGAAGATCGTTGTGTCTATAAATCCTAGTTGCAAGCATAATTTTATCAATGTTAATTTGGCAAAAAGATTGTAAGTTCCAGCAAAACACATTGAAAACACATAGGTTGATAATGGGGATGTTCAAGTTTATAAAGATTTGAAGCTTTCTATGGATAAGTATGTATTGCATTGTGACTTTTATACTTCAGATATGGATAACATGGATGTTGTTTTGGGATATCCTTGGATGGAATCTGTGGGTACTGTCAATATTAATGTGTAGAAGAAACTCCTGAAGCTCTGGTATAAAAACAAGAAAATTACATTGCAGGATATTTTCATTAAGACCCAAACAGAAGATGTTCTAGGGACTGACACATCATATGATGAGCCCTTGATGGTCGACAACCAAACACAAACATCAAACTAGGTACAGGTAGTGTCCAAGGAGGTTGAAGTAGAAAATGTTACAGTTACAGATACATCAGATGAGGAATCAGTGGTTGAAGTAATATTGAAAGATAAGCAACAAAAAAATATGCCACAACATGTACCAGCTACGAATCAGGCTCCATTAGGTGGTGAATTAAAGAAAAAGACACAGTGGGTTAAAACTTCAGCATATCACCACACACATCACCCCACAAGAAAACAACCAACAAGATGGCAACAAATTAGCCACAAGGACAACAACCCCAGCATGATAGATAGAGAGGAGCGAAAATCCACACAGAAGAGCCACGACGGTCAGCTTCCATCTCAAGCAAGCGAGGCACCAGCTAGATCGATGGTTCACCTTTCTCCGGGATTGCTAGATGCACGTGCATGGTACCAGTGGACTACTCTTTTGAGTAGATCTTATTATTTGTGTTCTTCCCATGTTTCGGGGATGAAACATGTTAAGGGGGGTGGAATGTAGTATACCTAGCGGGCATAATATGGGGTACAAAGGGAGGTACCCAAGGGAATAACGTAATAATGGGATGGGCTATGGTAATAAATAAGGTGGTTAACCCATATCATGTAAGGGACCACAAGTAGTTAACAATAATGTAATAAGCCCATAGTATTAGATATATGGTATTGAGGGAACCATGGTAATGACCCATGGTATTGTATGTATGAGGCCTATATAGAGGCTAGAGACTCCCTGTTGAGAGGTGCTAAGGAATATTGTATGAACATGCATATGGCTTGTGGAGTGTTCTCCTTCCTTAAGGAGTGAATGTATGGTGTTGCCCTACCTTAAGGGTTTGATTAATAAAGTGAAGCATTTCTATATTCAGATCTTTTTATTCTTGGGTTTATTTATATTATCATATATTTCTGGGTCAGATCTATAACACAAACTTTGTCGCCCACCTGAAACTTGTGTGGCACCTGATGTTGATCATGTTGTTGCTTGTACTTGGCATTTGATTTATCGATAATGTCATGGACCTACCGGCAGATATGTTGTATGTGCTCAATGAAGTTGTTTGCCTTATCGGTTTCAGACTGGACATGAGCTGAATTTTCCTGAGTAGCTGCAAATGGCATGGCCACGTCAATGGGACATAGTGGTTGGAATCCCAAGCCCACTTGAAAAGGGTCGTGGCTAGTCAAGCTATGGAGAGCCCGGTTATAACTGTGCTGAACATGGGGGAGGCTCTCGTCCCATGTGCCTGGATGCTTTGAGTTGTACATGCGAAGAATGTGTATGATCATCCTGTTGATGACCTCTGTTTGGCCATCAGTTTGGGGATTGAAAGCTGTGGACTTTGTGAGTTTGGTGTCCAGCATCGACCAGAGACTCGACCAAAATATACTGAGGAACCTGTTGTCTTGATCTGAGATGATATACTGTGGGATCCCAAAGTGCACCCACACTCATTCAAAGAAGAGTTTAGTAGTTTCGTCTTCTGTCATATTCTTCTTGCAGGTCATCATAATGGCCATCTTCAAGAATCTGTCGAGGACCACAAAAACATAGTCGTTTCCATGCTTAGTAGAAGGAAGGTCCGACATGTAATCCATGGAGATGGATTCCGAAGGTCGACTAGGGGTAGGCAACGAAGTATAGAGGCCTTGCTTCTTGATGGTCGGTTTGGCAATGGTGTAGGTGGTGCAGGATCTGATGTACTTCCCAACATCTTGTCGAAGATTCGGCCAATAGAAATACTTATGTAGTACTGACACCATTTTCTCGACCCCGAAATTCCCAATGGCTCAACTGTAGTACGCTTCCCAAATCGACTTTGCACATTTGCTTGCAAAAACACAAAGGTGTCCCAGGTCGCATAACAGAGCATCCTTGAGGAGAAGATCTAGAAATTGTTGACCCTCCAAGAGTGCATGGTATGTGCAGCCAAAATATAGGTCGCTTTTGTAGAGAAGTGGCCAATCAGAGGTTTCGTGCCCACGAGAGTTGAGCGTGCTGGTTAACACCATGATCGGTGGTCAGTTGAGGAAGTTTGCAACATTATTTGTGCTACCCTTCTTGTACTTGATATTTAAATCAAATTGTTGTAGGTATGTGGACCACTTTTGATGGCGAGCATTCTACAACTTCCCTTGCATCTGTATGAACTACAGGGGTCGGTGGTCTATGTGGATGAACGTTTCCTTTCCCAAAATGTAGTGCTTCCATTTTCCACAATCATGCACAATGGAATACATCTCTTTGTCATAAGTGGGATGCTTTTGGACTATGTCTGAAAGTGTCTCACCGTGATATGTCATTGGATGCCCGTGTTGAGTAAGGACTACCTTAATAGCGTAGTTAGAGGCATCTATCTTGATCTCAAATGGTTGTTTCAAGTACGGTAATGCGAGCACTGGTGCCACGTAGAGGCGATGTTTCATCTCTGTGAATTCCTTCTATTGTGAATTCCTTGGTGATTTGACTCAAGGGCCAAGTGATATGAAAGAATCCCAACACGAACCCGCAATATAAATTGGCAAGACCCAGAAAGATGTGGAGCTCTGTCAGAGAAATTGGATATGGCCAATCCATAATGACTTGGATCTTGGCTGGATCGACATGTGCCCCCATTCATCAATAGCGTATCCCAGATACTGAACTTGGGTCATGCCAAAAGTTCATTTCTCCAAATTGGCACATAGCTTGTGTTGTCGCAGTGTTTGGAGAACCTGTCGGATGTAGTGGAGGTGCTCTTCCCAACTCTGGCTGAAGATTAGGATGTCATCCAAGTATACCACTACAAATGAGTTAATGAATGGCCACAATATGTCATCCATCAGCGTCATGAAGGTTGCAGGAGCATTCTTCAACCCGAAAGGAATAACCAACCATTTGAAAAGGCCCTCCTTGGATTTGAAGGCATTATTCCACACATCGGAAGGTTCCATTGGTACTTGGTAATATCGTGACTTCAAGTCAATCTTGCTCAAATATTTTTCCCCCTTCAGTTGGTCCATAAGGTCATCAATCCATGGGATCAGGTACCTATTCCAAACAATGATCTTGTTCAACACCCGATAGTCAATACAGAGTCTCCAAGTCCCATCCTTCTTCTGTACCAACACGACTAGGCTACCACAGGGCAATGAACTTAGTTGGATGTGACCTTTCTGCAGCAGCTTCTAAATCTTCCTCTTGATTTTTTCGTTCTCCAGAACATAGCGCCAATAGATTGGTCCATTGGGTAGTGGCACACCTGGGGTCATATCTATGGAGTGCTTGAACTGACAGTGCAGAGGCACCCCTGTAGGGGAGGTGAAGATGTCCTCGTACTCCTCCATGACCTTGTCCATCTGTTGTTGTCATGCAGAGGGGCCCTGTCTGGAGGTCGTGGTCACCATCTTCTTCTTTCCCTGAGGGTGTATCATCAGGAAAAAAAATTCCCGGTTTTGGAAATGAGCTTACTGCATTTTTTGCAGTAACTAAGGAGATGGCGGTAGGCAGTGCTACCCCCGGTGTCCTATACAAATTATTTCTGAAGGTAACAATAACACAATTAGGCCTTGACTTATACACAACATGTCGCTTCCACAAGTATGGTTGGCCTAATAATACATCACAAACATCAAGGGAAGAAATGTCACATAATACCTCATCCATGAAGGGCTTGATGTTGTATGGAAGGCTACAATGCTTGCTCACGTGAATATCTCGTCCTTGGTGAAGCCACCCAATGGTGTACAGTTGGGGATGTGTTGTGCTCTGCCGAAATGTGGTTCTTTTGGCTTCCGCTATCGACAACGAACTATAGTGGGGAACCCTTTACCCACATCTGGGAGTGGAAGAGTTTATCCTCGTCCTCTAGATCTTCGAGTTCCTCCGCCACTGTGTTTATCCTCGTCCTCTAGATCTTCGAGTTCCTCCTCCTTTGTGGTGCCGACAGTGGCGTTGGGCTCCACATCGATAATCTGCCTCCCTTTGTCATTCCCCTTGTCAGGTTCTGACTTGGAGTCATAACATGCATTTGATTCCGGAGCCTTTAGCTTGGCCACCAGTGACTGCTTGGCTCGACAATCACTTGTGTTGTGAGTGGAGTTCTTATGGAACTCACACCAATTTCCCGTGTCCTTCTTTGGCTTCGCGGTGTTTTTCTTTGCTTGTGACTTTGGCAAGTTGTCCTGGGACACCCCACCTTGGCTTTATCCATTGTTCTGCAACTTGGAGGAACCTTTCCCTTGCTTCGGATTCTCAAATCCAAAGTCTCTCTTCTTTTGTTTAAACTTCTTCTCGATGTTGACAGTGTATCGGTACACGGTGCCAAGCGAGGAAATTTTTAAGAACTCCATCTCCTCATGGATATACCTGTGTAGGCAGCCGCGGTATTTGAGTAGCAAATGCTACTCAGAATCCTTGATACCCAACTTTCTGCGAAGGGTATGAAAAATATTGGTAAACTTTGACACGTCTTCATCCCTTCCCTATCACGGCATGGTCGACTTTATGTATTTATCCTAATAGCTTCCGACATGGTAGTACTACTCCTTAATGGCATCCCTAAATGAATTCCAAGTGGGTGCGGTTGAAAACAATGAGGTCGTACTTTCATCCTTTTGCTCGCAGTAGGTTTCCCACTAGTCCTTGACGTAGGGGGTAGCTTTGAGAAGACAGAAAGTAACCTTTTCCCACCCGGAAAAATTAGGAACAGAAAAATACCATTCTAGCATATTTAACCATTTATCTACAGAATTTTTATCTATCTGACAGTGAAATATGGGAATGTCAAAGTTAACTTGTACCTTAAATGGTGTGGCGATTCCAGATTAGCTGTTGAAAGTAGATGTCTTTCCCCTTAGTAGCTATTGAATGATATGGGAAATTTTTCCATCATCGCATTCCTTTGTTGCTGGAGGGTCTCTTCGAGCAAAATTCTAATGAGATCTCTTTCCCCTTCATCTTTCTTTTCATTCGCCATGGAAGGCGGTCGGGATTTGCGAGGCTAGTCTTGCAAAGGTTCGAACAATTCAACCTCTAACTCCTTATATCCCGACCTCGTTGGGGATATGCAAAGAAAATTAGAGAAAGAGCATAGCACTCTGATACCACTAATCCAAATTTAAATAGGAATGCAACAAATTACAGAGACAACCATAAATACAGAGATGCAATAGAAATAATACTTCATTTCATTAATGTAAAATACTGAAATATGCTTACAAAAAGAAGTTGAAATAAACTAGCTCGGGCAATGGTCACTTATCTCTGAGAAGAGATGTGTCAGCTACATGCCTCTTAAACTATTTACAATGAGGCTCAATGGCCTTTTTATTATTGAACAATAAGAGAAAACCCTAAACAACCAAAACCCTAACTTGAGGATATGTAACACCAAGATTTTATGGGTCCCGTTGGGGTTAGTTGGACAACCAACTTCACGGGGTCATGACTTGGTCATATTATCTCTGTTTGACACGCATGATACCCCATATAAAACATCTCTCCAAGGACTATGACAGAAAAGATGATTTTATCAAAAAATCATTGGCAGTAGATTTCCAAAAGAACATTGTTTAGGTCCTCAAAACAACTCCGGAAGTTTAGGACCCGAAAAACTGCTAAAAATAGTAAATTGTGCTACAATTAAGGAAACTGAAAAATTGAAAGAAACATTGGTGGGGGTACAAGTGGAATTGGTTGGTGGCCACCAATACCCACCTGGAACAGAGGGGGAGGACCAGGGAAAGAACCCAAAAAAGAGGAATCTTTGTAGACTCCGGATGAAACACCGGTGAGAGGAGTTGAAGACTGCTTATCTAACATTGACGAGAAAAAGGAATTAGGGGAGGTCACGGATGTCAGCTCGTAGTATGTCAACTGATCATTGGTAATGATCTTCCCTTCATGGGGGAAGCACATCTTGAGAAAAACCGCAGATGCAACAACTAACATGACATATGTGTAACTATGACCCAAGAGAATATTGTAATCTAAAGGGAATCAATAACCTCAATGTCTACATGGATAGTCTTTCCCGCAAGAGTCACTGGAAAATTGTGATACATTCCGAGAGGCAGGGAGGATTGACCTTTCCAAGAATCCAAAGTGATGGTGGATGGGGACAAATTAGGTGACTTAAGTTGTTTCGAAATGGCAGCGGACATCAAACAGGTGGATGCACCTTTGTCAATAATGCCTCAGGAGATGATGGCATTACAGACTCAAACTAGTATCTGGAAAGAAACGAATGAATGTAATGGGGGATGTTCTGATGTATCAACTGGGAAGACAATCAAACGATCATCGAAAGAATCTAGTATGCCCAAAGTAGTTAGTAGAGATTTATTTTGAGATGGGCATGACTAGACAACTTCCAGTGTCAACATGGCAATAGATTATTGTGCCAAGTCATCTACTATACTGTATGTATGGGAAACTCAGTTAGAAGTCGCGTTATGATGCAATGGTCCCATTGAGATATTAGGAATTGACTCAAATTTAAGTTGAGGGATTTGTAATGGACCATTCAGTAGATTCTTTGGTTTTGGACTTAGTGGCAGACAAAGTCGATGGCTTGTCATATTGACACGATAGAGTTTGTAGGTTGATATTGGAGGTATTAACCTCCTCATAATTCATCATGGGGATATGGTAGTCACCAGGACTAGAGGGTTGGGGGGGATGAGCTGCTTGACCTGGATGAGGTTGAGCAGCAAAAAGACCTTACTGAGGGAAAGGATTTGTAATTTGTCGGTTAAGATGGCACATAATTATGGAAAAATTGTTGGATGGGCAGTTGACCTCTAGAAGTTGTTTGAGCTTCCCACATTTGGCGCATCTGGGGTAAGAGAGGACAGTCATGTGTATAATGGCCATGTACACCACAACATGCCTAAGGCTTGTTCATACGAATAACCTTGTTTTTCTTGTGTTGACTACCCTATTGCTGGTTTTTGGTGTTAGGTTAGTTCCCTTGGGGCTTACTAGGTTGATTACCTTGATTACCCTAGTTACCCTTGTTACCATTCCCCTTATTATTTTTCTTCTAATTTTGGGGATTGGTCACACTCTGCTACATAAAAATTTGACCCTGAGGGGGCGGTGGTTGTTGGGGCTTATGATGCATGGGAGGACGGGTCGCTAATTCTTAAGGGGTTGAAGCACTCAACTCTCCATATGTTTAATATGGTGGAGGAGAAATGGTCTGGAAGACATGTTAAGCATTGGCTAGCCCTAAAAACATGTTGCTAGCAAGAGGGGCATAAGTGTTGGAGGAACTGGTTCCCGCCTGCGGATAGCCATAACTCTGCTAAGTATAGGGCGAAGGATGTGAAAGGGTTCCAACAATACCATCAGCGGCATGAGACTCCCCCCTTGCATTAGCACCTCTAGGACAGGGGAGGTCTAGAATGATGGTATAGACATAACCGGATTGAACACAAATCAAGTCATATCTCAGAGAAGTTTGGAGAACTTATTGCTCTATTTGAAGAAAATGGGACATGACATCTTTGGTAATGGGTGATAAAATGATTCTAAGAAACCAATCAAGATAGAAATGATCTTTGAAGGGTGGGGCACAACATGTGCTCCTCCTTCTACACCACTCCTGAACAAGATCATAAAGATGAGTGGCAGAGGACTAACGGAATGAGGTCAAGAGCTCCGTACCAGTGTCATATTGTAGAGGTAACTAGAAATTTGAGAGGAATGCTTTAGCAAGTGTGGGGAGATAAACTAATAATGTTAAGTCTTGGCTTGGCAGTGTAATGTTAGATGATCCAAAAATACAAATTTTATCATAGGTTATAAAATTAGAATAAAATAATTATTAATTTAAGATATTAAATTAATAATTATTATTATAGAATGTTTAATTATTTAATGGAGACTTTTAGAATTAGCATATTGTTGTAACTAGATATGACTCTCCAAATGTGTCGTATATTAGGCTCTATTATAGGAGATTAGTTAGCTAGTTGGTTTGAATAGCATTTATTTTAAATGGACACTTGTTATTTAATAAGTGATCCATAATTAGAGGTAGTTAGGACATGGAGCTTATAAATAGCTCATTGCAAGAGTGTTTGGTTGTTGGGGTGTAAGCTCTTGCAAATCAATTATGTAATTGTTTTTTTTCTGATTAATAAAATTACGTGTCTGAGGACACTTCTGCCATTATTGTGGTATCAGAGCTCCAGTAATGCTGCAGTGGATGTGAAGAGGAGATTCCAACTCTACAAGTTTGTGGAAAACTCCATTGAATTGATCAACAAATGATTGGTATGAAATTACCCAGTTTTATGTTCAACAAAAAAATTTCTTATATTTTTAATCTGCAAATTGATTCTATTAATTCTTTGATGCTGGAACATATGCCCATGCCGGAATTTAATGTAAATTTGGAAGGTATTTTTTAATTGAGTGTAATATTGAAAGCGTTGAAGAATTGAACGAGATCATTTGCTAGAGGTCAGATTGGTGCCATAATCCGGCGGGGAGATTGCCATTTTCTCCGCCTTCTGTCTCAACACTTTTTTGAAGCCGGAGCCGATCGAGTGTCCTTTCGACGTCCGATACTAGCTCTTCGTCCTTAACGTATTCGGCAAGTGCCTGACAGTCTGAACAGAGAGCGAGACCTGTGAAGCCGAGATCTTCGCATGTTTTGGTACTCGGCTGCTCTGACCTTGCCACCTGGATGACTAAAAGCAATATGAAATAGGAATACCATGCCCTCGCCATTAAATCTTCTGTGATTCATAGTTTTACATCACCCGATTTCGGAAATTGGCTTCCTATAAGAATACACAGTGCTCAAGTCAATCACCAGTCTGTGTTTTCTTTTAAATAAAAATCGAGGTAGATATCGGTGTGAGCGCAGAGTGACTGCACTCTTTTCGAGGGAAGAGTTCTACGAAACCAAGACTGATTTCAGAGCTTTTTTCTGGTCATCAAAACCATGAAGCGGGCTTACAAATTGTATATAGTTAGGATCCAATATGATGAAAGTGGAAGTCGAAATGACAACTCAGACCCAACCTTGACTGATAAGATTCATTTAAACTGGTGATCAGGAATTCACTCATAGATAATAGGCTTGGTCCCAATTGAGGTCCTGCTACAGCAATGGCATCAACCATCACCTGCTCTGAATCTGGAAAATGGTATGTACGTGGCGCTTGCTTTTGAACCCTCCTTTGAGATGCCTTGCAACCTGTTTATCTTAGCGCTAAGAATCTGACTTTGAAAAATGCTGGGTGAACATTTGCGTATTCAAGATTGAACATTTGGGTACTGTACAGCACCACTTCTCTGCTTCTTATCATTGGGATTGATCGCGCGGCTAATCGAACTCGCAACATCTTACTGTCAACTTACAGCAACAACCATGAGCGTAGCGAGGACCAACCAGCGTTGCCAGCTTGCCAATTAGTGAAGCCAGCGTGAGCCAACTTGCCAACAAGAAGCCTGTCAGCTTGGATCATAAATATTTTTTTTGTAATATTAATGCATATTGTATTTTGGAGAGATCTAATGATTTGTAATTTTGGGAATTTATTGTTAGTGGAGAAATAAGGTGTAATAGCAATTTGTAATTTTTGGAGCAATAAGGAGTTTTTTTGAAATTTTTCGAAGGAGATAAATGTAACTCAAAGTAATTTTACTTTGAGGGGGGGTAATTTTTTTTTACCAGATTGTGCAAAAGCACCATTGTAAAAAGTCAAATTTTGAAAGTTGCCCTGTAAAAATTTGAGAAATTGACTAGAGCCAAGTGCAAAGTTCAATCAATATTCTCCTGTTTTGACGACTATTCGAGGGTCAAGGCCAAGCCTCGATAGATCGTGTTTTTTACGTGGTGTGTTGTGCTGACTATCTTGTCCTTTCTATTCTGCTTCTTGGTGCATCTCTTCAATGCTAAAAATGTCTAAGTTGATTAACTTATTTTCTGATTCCGACAAACTTGAAGGCACCAAATCTTATAAAACGTGGCATCGTCTTATTGAAAGCACACTCATTTACAATGAATTATGGCAAGGAATATGTGATGGAGATGTTAAGCCGAATAAACCCACAGATGCAGATCCACTGGAAAAATGGGAAATCAAGAATGCTAAAGCCTTAGCTCTTATTAAATCGTCTGTGAATGATGAAATGTATGTACATATAGAAAATGCCACAGATGCATGGACTGCCTTGAAAACTTTTAAAGACCTCTTTGATACTCAACCAGAATAAAAAAAGGTCGATCTACAATTAAAGTTGTTGCAACAAAAATTAACTGAAGATGGTGATATTCTTGAATATCTCTCCAGACTTAAGAATATTAAGCAGGAAATTATTAATGCTGGTTTTCCCTCAATTGATGATAGCTTTATGGTCACAATTGTAATTGCTGGGTTTCCTTCTTCCTATACGCATTTTTTAGAGACTTTACAAGTATCTGGGAAATTAGAAAAACTAAAGTTTGATGAACTTTGTGAAATGTTAAGTCAACATGATAAAACTTTTGGGAAGAAGAAGAAAGTTGGTGAAGATGTTTTTCTCACAGAAGCCAGCACAAGTAAGTCATCAGCAGATAGTTCTCGAGGAAGAGGCTTAAGTTGTGCTTGTGTGTGCAAGTTCATTTATTAATTAAGCCACGATCGTGTTTGAAAAAAGAAAAAAGATTCCTCAAAATAAAGTGAAATTGAAAACAGAAAATGAACAAGAACTCAATTAACTAAACACCACCCAAACTGTGTTTGCAAAAAGTGTGCTGGCTGGTGGTGAAATCAACTGAAAACACACTAAAAAGGCCAAGAGATATAAGCGTCGATGTGACTGGGATCAAATGACACTAGGTTGCTAGAAAGTGGTGCAGTGATAGCAAAAACCAAAGAGGAAAAATGTTGTAGAAAGATATGGAAATGGGTGTAGAACCTAGGGCAACCAATGGGTCCCTAAGGAAAATGACCAAACAAGGTTTAAGATGAAACTTTGGCTGGAAACAACCTATCTTTGAATATATGAAATAGAAGGGTACAAATATGGAAAATACGGTTGAAAGTGTTGCAGAAACTCAGACTTCTTACTCAACCAAAATCCTCCTATAAAGGTCGAAGCGTACTAGAAGCCCTAAGGGGCTAAATTCCACATCGACGAGTAAATCAAAGTACATCAAGGCCTAAGTGGGGTGAGGACAGTGGTCAACCAACCGAACATGTAGCTCTCACCGAAACCTAGAAACAGATCTGAACAAATCCCAAAATCCCTAAGAATCACAAGTACTCACCTGATCCCAGGGAGATTGCACTTTTTGGGCTGAGAGGTGCGCTATGGACCTCCAAATCGCACTTTTGGGGCAGAAAAGTGTGATTTTTTCTCCTTTATTCCCTGTTGGAAAGTCTTGGAAAAAATTGTCATCTCTGTCATGGTTGGTTCCTGTGACCTGCAGAAAAGACCAACAAACTTCTTGAAGTTATAAATTTGATAGATCTAGGGTTAAAAAGCTAGTAAACAACAGTAAGAGACTGAAAAAACAAGAAACCCTAAACTGAAAACTGAAGGTCACCCACTATTCTGGATCATAGGTAAAAATCCAAACAGAGTCGCCAATTTTGTTATAGTGTTTACTTCCCAAAGATGTACGAAAAGAAATCACCTAAGACTATCGATGACAAATAGTATCAACAATATAAATGGCTGTGAAACATTGTAGATCTCCAGCAAATGATAGAAACAAAACTTGTCAAAGTCCCGCTCTATGCCACAATCATAGTTAAACAATAAAATGAAATAGTAATGAATGTGGGTAACTCCAATAATCCAATGGAAACTAGATATACAAAGAATAGATTTAATTAAATAACATCTGTGAAAGGAACAAAGAAATGTTACCAGTCCCCCTCTATGGGATGGGTTCTTGGCTATCCTGAAATGTCTTCATCTTGTGTAGAGTCTATCTCCCCTATAATGTGTAAACCCATCAAATAAAATATTTGAGCTCAATGGGAACTCAAATGGAAAGAAAAATGGTGTGCGACATTTTTAATAATCAGAGTTACAACAGTGAGTGCAACAATGAAAATAATCAAAAGTGAATAATGAATGGAAAACCCTTCTATTTATGACAAAATATTGAGTTATCCTCGAATAATAAGCAATAATCAAATATTATTAACCCCATTCTAGAAATAGCCATTTGAAATATTTTATTATATTTGGTTAGGAGGGAAAAAGTATTTAAACTTTTATTTAGAAATAATAAATAAATAAATGATTTATTTATCATCTCAAAAAATATGGTTAAGGAATAATAAACAATTAATGATTTATTTAATAATCCCCAAGGGATTTAGTCAAACTTGACAAGGAATAATAGTTAATTAGTGACTAATTAACTATTCTGAGAAAAAATAAGATAATTAATAATTTATATGTTTATTTCTCATAATTGGGTCAAATATGACAAGAAATATTAATTAATCAATGGTTTAATTAATTATTTCTAGAAGATAATTAAATAAATAGTGATTTATTTAATTATTCTTCATGGATTTAATTATAAATTACTTAACAAATGTGGTTTTTTAAGTAATTTATCATAGTGAAAGCAATTTTTCTATCGTAAAATTGGCCTTACATGTTGTACTTTGATCCATCTAATAAATTAGGCTAGATGATCAATTTTTTGGCGATAACACCAAGTCTTGAATTGTTGAAGTTGTCATGGCTGCAATAGGTTTTTCTTCATCCCCCTTTGTAATAGTCTAGGTGCCATATCCTTCCAACAGTGTCTGCAACTTGAATGTCCAGTTGATGTAGTTTGTGTCATCTATCTTATTGGCTTCATTCAGGTATGTCTTTGCAAGAGGATTCATCATCTCTCAATTATTTTCAGAACACTTTCATGAGCTCCAAATAAATTTAAATGGAGGGTAAAACTAATTAATAGTACTTGAAACAAATAAAGTCCCTTTCCACTATTAAAAACAAGGTCCTTTCATAAGCACTCCAAAAATATATATATAAAACCCTTTTAAAATAAGAGAACCCTCTCACAAGCCTTTCTTATGAAAACATTTTATTTCAATGGCCGCTTTTTTTAATTAAAAATAAAATGAGCCCTTTTCAAAAAAACATAAAATAAAGTGGGGTCTAAAAAAAATTCAACCACTTTCGATGGTCAAATCTCCCAACAATGAAACATTAACATGCCCCAACGCATACTTCAATCACAGGGGGATGCTTCGTAGTGTGAAATCTTGCAGTTTCGTAAGTTTTTCCTTATCAATGTAGGTTGAGCAGAGGAAGTGACAATGCTGATCCATTCTCTGTTTAATCAGCTTGGGTTAATGATTAATAAACTCAACCATTATCTATTAAGTTGTCCCTTTCTTCAACTAGGATGGAGCTTCTCCTTCACTATCAAATGACGGCATGGAAAGAACACCATATCTTTTCTTCTCAGCTATGAAATGTCCAATCTCTAATAGTGCACTCACTAGATTCTTTCCATAGTATGTTGTTCTCATACACTCCACAACATCCAACAAAAATGCCTTCCACTGATCACAAATAGGCTCCACTCGATTTCACACGCTTTGGTAACTTTCACCAATAAACTGTCACATGGAGAAATTGTAATAGCCCTGGTTAAAAAATCCATGTAAAAAATATATAAATACCACGGATGATGGGACACGTATTACAAGTTGAATTGTGGGGAAAACATCCTAGTGGGTGTCAATTCGGTTTATTACGGCTAAGGAAATTGGCAAAGGCAATGACTAACACTTTGGAAAGGAAAAATGGAATTTTGGCACATTTATTTATGAGAATAATGGAAATTAGGAGAAAAGTAAGGTGAAAGGTCACGGGTTGCATGTGAGGAGGAAAAGGAAGGAAAATAATAGAAAATTAAGAAAATAGAGGCCTCATTAATAAGAAGGCTTCTGAGGATTAGTTGGCAAGCTCTTAGTCAGTGTAAGCTCCTGGCTCAAGCTTTTGATAGGTTTTGGTGGAGCTCTCTTCTATTCTCTCTCTCTC
This sequence comes from Pinus tabuliformis, assembly GCA_031772625.1. Taxonomy (NCBI): domain Eukaryota; kingdom Viridiplantae; phylum Streptophyta; class Pinopsida; order Pinales; family Pinaceae; genus Pinus; species Pinus tabuliformis. The sequence continues at coordinate 411,993,625 of CM062820.1, forward strand.
TCATACTCTTGGATACTGAGATTTTTCTTGGAGCACTCTTGGAGGGTGTGGCATACTTCAATTTTTGGAGCAAGAAGGAAAAGGAAGAGAAAGAAAACACAAGAAGTCATCAGGATCAACAACTACATCAGATTTTATTGCAGGTACCGAGTTGCATGTATGATCTCTTCACTAGTTTTGGCATGTATGATATATGTATGTGGATCATTGGTTGTGATCTGTCATTGGCATGGAGGATGGGCAAGATTGATAGAGGATTGCTTAGCCTTGGCATTTCCTAGATAGTAATGGTGATTATGGGTTTACTTTCATTATTTGTTTTCTATTAGTTCTCATGTTTCCTTAGCTTGGGTTGAGTTATTGGTTCCTGGAATCCCTGGTTAGACAAACACTCTGGAAGCCTTATAACAACTTGGGTTGAGTTACTAGTCCTAGAAGCCATATTTGGAAAAATTCTCTAGAATCCCTTGGTGGGTTGAGTTATTAGTCATGGAAGCTCTGGTTGGAAAAACGCTTTGGAATCCCAATGATAGTTGTTGGTTGAGTTACTAGTCTTGGAAGCCTTCGTTGGAACAAACGCTCTTGAAGCCCTAGAAGGCTAGTGAGGAGACCAATCTGATGGTCATTTTCTGATGTATGACTATGAGGTGGAATCATTGTTTATTGGGTTTAGGTGGATAGCCTTTGGAAGTCCTGGATGAGTTTTGATTGATGATTTATATGAGATCCCACATTCATGCATGGAATATGGCACAAGGGTGAATCCCTGAAGAGAGATTTGGCTCAGCCATTCTATGGTTAGGTGGAGTGTGGAAGCCCCATCCTGGGTTTGGATTTTGCATCATTAATGAAAGTTTATTTCTCCTTGTATTTATATTAGCATTTGATGGATTATATGTGGTCTATATGGTTGTACCTTCATGGGTATTTCTGTTCCTATTATGCTATTTATGTATATGTTTTATGACAACAGCTATGTATGGCTCTAATCATGTTTTTACCTGTAATTGAATAATCAATGTATCTATGGTCTAATGGATGGAATGGAAGTTAATGTGTTGAGGAATCAATGCTTAATGGAGAATCTCGGATAAGTATGAGACCCCTATGCTCAAATATGTTATTTACACCTGTAGTTTACATATTCGTGATATGTTTGACGAAATGTTTGTCATGGCTAGCAGGGGTCCAGTGAAGGTCTTAAACAAGTATTTTCTTTAATACTAACATTTCCTTGTTGTTTTATTGTTATTAAGGTATCATGAAACTCTGGGTAGTGAGCAGGCTCTAGGCCTAAAAAAGTGGCTCAAATCCTAGGGACGGTGCCATAACACTGGAAAATTTGGTCTCTAGGTGCTGACAGGCAAGCATGTGAGAGTGACTCTAGGTTTCTAAATGCTTTCATGCTTATAGCATGATAATGACTGGGGCTTAAATTGTCAAAAAGTTCAGTGGGACCCAAGGGAAAGTTGTCAGAAGTGTTGGATTGGTTCCTGAGGGTCCTGAAGCTGATTTTGAATGTCTGTATGGTGTATTTTTGTCAGTTCCACTTCCTTAACATGATTTAGGAGGTCAAAACATATCATAGTGTCCTCTAGTCGCATGTTTACCTGGTTGGTCAGTTTCTTGGGTAGATGTGGGAGGAGGGTGTTATAGAGTGGTATCAGAGCATGGTTGACCCCTCAGAATGGATGGGTGATGCATTGGTCATGCATTCATGTCAGTTGCATATGTGTTCCTTATGCATGTACTCCATGTGCTTGTTGCATTTACATGGTGTTGATCATGGTTGTAGTAATGTTTCCATGTGAAGGTTGAAGGTGTTTTCATGGAGTATGTCTTCGTGTGTGTATTGTTGATTATGCATTGTTATGCACATCAATGTTCACATATTATCAAGTGCACATAGTGTGGTTGTGGTTTTCATGCATGAGTTCATGGTTTTTGTAGTTGATATGGTGATTCATTGATGACTAGACCCTAGCTAGAATGATGTGTATATGGTTTCGTACTCATGTGTTATATTTCTATAAGTAGTTGTTATGCATGTATGGTCTTAGTTATAGTTATGCATGAATAGTAGGTCAAACAAGCCTTCTAAGATCATTGTATGAAATTATGTCATCATGATGCTCTTGGTTGTTATGATGCTAATGTGTGGGATGAGATAGAGTAGGAGATACAGATAATCATAATGATGTTACAACATTAGACTTTGAGATAAGAGAAGATTGTCATACAAGTTTTCATTTTTAGCATGAAGGTAAGTGAGTTAAGGATTGTTGTATGCATTAAGTTTATATATATTAGGTTTATGTACATTTATTTGATGTTATGGTTATGTTCATAATAGATGATAGTTGATTAGTATAGTCATAAGCCCATGTGTGGGATAGTCAAGAATGATAATAACATGTGGTTATATGCCTTGCTATTCTTGTTTTATGTTATATAACTTGATGATTATGTTATATGTTGTTGATGAGTATGTTATAGGTTAACTTGTTTTTGCTATATGATAGTTAGCTTGATGATTAGGGTTATTGCATTTAAGATCTTGGTGTTGTATGTATCATCCCAATTTGGATTGCTCTATGCAAATGATAAGGGTTATGACATTCAAGTATGAGTTAATATGTTGTGATATAATGTCATACTAATCTAGACTGACTATGCAGATGTGATTATTATGTGTGAATAATAATTGTGTATGAGTTATGATGTAAACATGTTAGCTAGTTAATATTTTGAATATTGTGATCTTATTTATGTTTGAGTTGACATTTTGTAAAGTTATATCTTGCTAACTAGATTGATTGTGCAGACAAGATAGACTCCCCTGAGGTACGCTGAGGTATGTGTTTGCTTATGTAGTATACTTGGTGTTTCATTGTTGATTATGTCATTTATTTGATCTTGAGTTTGTAGTGTCTATCATGTCATCTAGTTGATTTATTTAACATGGTATGTTTGAAATTTGGTTGAATGCTTGATGTATTTCATAATATGAGTATGTGTTCAAATGATCTTGTTTTAAGATCATTGTACTAACACATTTGTGTTGAGACAATTGATATGTACTTGAATGTAGTTGACAATTGTAACATTGTTTCTAATGACTATGCGTTGACTATGGGTTATGATGTGATTGTTTGTAAAAATTGATTTCAAATTGATATATATGATTGTCTTGATATTTGGAACATGTGGTTGACATGCGTGAACAATTGTAGGGAACATGATTGGTATTATCATGACAAGGTAATAGTTGATGTGTTTACATAACTAACATTTGGGTGATGTTATAGTACATAGTAAGCCTCGATTCCAACAAGATAAAAAGGTAAAAAAAGGGAATCGGTCAAGAATTCCTTTGGCTATGTTTGGAAACCCTAATTCCAAATAAGTGAGTACTTTTCACACATGAAGCCTTCTTAACCTTGATTTTTATGAAATTATGTGGATATGTGCTATATTCATGGACATATAATTGATAGGTATATTACCTAGTCTCTAGTTACAGGTGGATTTGTCAAGGGAATTGGAGTCCCTTGAGAGATGCCATGGACATGTTCAACTACAAGGCAACCTGATTGGCACTACAAGATAAGGTATCGGTTGTATGGTTATATTTATTTATGCACTGGTAGTTATGTGTTTATAGGGGTATGATGCCAAGGATTGCATGGCAAAGAAATTGCCATGAAATTTTGAAGAAGACTCTGGATGAGCTTTCCTTGGGAACCATGGGGATTGAGTGATGGTGTCTGTGGTTAGTATTTTTCTTTTGGTATTTTGTGATTGGTCCACTTGATTTGTGATTTTGCATGTGTCTAGTGCATGATCATGCCACTTTGTTTGTGGTGTCGTGTTGTGACAGGTTCTCATGATTTTCTTCTTGTTTCTTTCCTGGATTGCCTTTTATGTTTTGAGTGTTGGGAATTGGTTGCGAAAGAGGAAATTTGATAGAGATCAGGGAGAGCTGTGTGGAAGACACAGATGAAGTTCAGTGCATGCGTAAGCGTAATGAAAGGTAAGACTATGACAGTCAGTTGGATTGGTTTGGCCAATTGTGGTAAATGGACGGTGGCAGTACACACATGAGAAGGGTAACTAGAAAAGGTAAAGTAACTGGACCTAAGGTGTCAGATGGTTTGACTTGGGAACTGTGGTTCTCAATGTTGTGCATGCTATGCACAAATAAGGAAGTTCTCTTAACCTAAAGCTTATGTTATCCTATAATTATGTTGTGATCATGATTATGTTAATGTATATATATGTATACATGTATGTATGTATGTCGTGTCTGACAGGATCATTAGGAATCATTCTTCTCGAGGAATGATTACTTACATAGGTGAATGGCATGAAGAGATTCCTGGTTCATGAGGAATCAAGTGGGAAGAGTAGCCTGACACATCTACGAGGTCAGCATCAAGTGTTTATGAGTTGATACTATGTGATTATATTATTTCTATGTTATGGTTAGGTTATACCAAAGGATGCATCAGTAGAATGAAATATGTGTGGTTTGTGGCATGCTAGGATAAGCATGGATGGAGGAGAGCCACTAGAAGAAAGGTAACTATTAGAGACAGTTTGGTTTGGATGTGTGGTACTATTGTTGTGCATATGTTGTATATGGTGTACATGTTTCATCTGTGATGTTGTGTTCATGCGGTGTTGTGTATATATAGTGTGTGTACATGTTGTTTATGCAATGTTATATACAAGGTGGAGCAAATAGTGTTGTGCAAATGTCTCATATGCAATGCTCGGTATAGACAATCCTATGTACATGATGGATATGCATTGTTGTGTGCATATGGTGCTTTGTGCATGTTGGATATGCAGTGCTGTGTATGGTGTTATGTTCATGCTATATATGCAGTGCTATGTACTTATGGCATTGTATGCATGTTGTACATATGTTTCTATGTACATATGGTGTTGTGTGCGTGATTTTACAAGTGGTGTTGTGAGCATGTGGTGTCATGTACATGTGGCGTTGTGTGCAGGTGGTGCTATGTACATGTTGTGCATGTTGTGCACATGGTACTATGTACATGTGGTATTGTGTACACATTGTACAGGTGGTATGATGTACACGTGGCATTGTGTACACGTTGTGCGGGTGGTGTCATGTACATGTGATGTTGAGCACACGTTGTTTAGGTGGTGCTTTGTACAGGTGGTACTGTGTATGTGTTGTACATATGTTATTAGTGTACACGTCGTATTGTGTGTGTGTCATACATGTTGTGTTGTGTACATGTGGTACTATGTATGTGCATTGTGTAGTCATAGTATTGTGAAATGTGTATTGCTTATGTTGTACTTTGTGTAGTACATGTATTTTGTTGTGTTGTATGCCAGGTGTAGGTACACATATTGTGTGGTGTTTCATATCAGGTATAGATGTGTGAGTTGTCTTGTATATTGAGTGTATGTGTATGCACCTTGTGGTGTCGCACATTGTGTGCAGATGTATGTCTTGTGATGGACATTGTGTTCGTATACATGTTGTGTTGTCTCATACATCGGACATAGGAGTATGTATTGTGGTGAATTTTACATTGGGTGTAGGTGTATGTCTTGTATGTATTGTGTAAATTCATGTATTGTATGGTGTTGTATGATGTGTGTATTTGTATGTGTGTCATGCACACTATGGGTATGTGCATATAGTTGAGGAGAAGGCACTAGGTGTTGTCGCGTGTGGCAATCGATCCGGTGTGTGTACAGAAAGAACAAAGGTAGAAGTAATGGTCGATGAAGGACAAGTATCGGTATTGTATTTTAGTTTTTATTATGCATGTGATTTATGATTATGGTCTATGGTGATTGCATGTGATCTATGATTCTGGTTTATGATGGCTATGTGTGATTTATGATTTTGATCTATAATGGTTGGGTTTCAAGCTAAATTGATGTGATATGTTATACTTGATGATTTCCTCAAAGATGTTACTTGAATTATTGTGATAGGAAGCGAATATAATTGCAAATGTACCTTATTGACGAGCTACCAATGAGGTATGATTTGAATTTATTTGAATTTATTTTAAATCTAGTGGAAATTATGTGCTTAGAACAAGGATACATGAACATGCTCGATTGAGTGGTCAAAATTGACTGCAAGAATTAGCAGCAGTAGTGAAAGAAATTAGAACATGCAGTAGTATGTTGGTAGAGCACTTCAGAAGTAGGGCCGTTGTGGGACACTGGTACCCAATAGTGTCCATATATTTCCATTAGCATGCTAGGGTCAGCAAGATGGTTTTAAGGCAGGGATATGCCTTCATTTTGTATCTTCCAATGTGAGGAAGCCTTGCTAAGGGATGGACTACTCGGGATGGGGGTGCCAGTGGAACTTGTAAGGTGAGTGACTGGACAGAAGAGGTTGACCAAATTGCCCAAGGGACTATGTAGAAGAGAACGAAAGGCCCGGGGATATATTGTTTTCTTCATTAGCATTTCTATATGGAATCAGATGCACATTGGGAGTGCTCCCTCAAACAATGAGTTAGTAACTCTTCACTGAGAGGATAAGCTGCACAGGATTATAATGTTGGACATTGGATGCAGATTTGACTTTGGAGTGGACTCTAGACTTCCTGGGAAGGAGGTGATCCTAGTATTACTTTGAGGGTGGAGTTGTGAGTCTTTGGATTCCCTTGTTGTGGATGTAGGCATCGTATCCTTTTATTTGTTGGTTGAGCAAATGTGCATATGTGTATATGTGTATATTATTGTAAACACTATATTGAGTTGGTTTATAAAGATCAATAAACAGTATGCTTATTTGTTGTGTGGAGAAAATGTGCATGAGTATATGTTGTTATTATTGTAAATATTGTAATGAGTTATGTTATAAATCACTATTAAACGGTATGATTGTCCTGTTTGAGAAGTGGTCATTATAAACACTCCAACGAGCTATGTTATAATGCTCCATGTGCAGTGTGTTTTGTTTTTAGTAGTCTTTTTGGTTATAGGTGTCATTGAACACTGAGGACGGTGTTCCCCCAAGCGGGAGGGTTCTTTAACATCCTTGGCTAAAAATTCCATGTAAAAAATATATAAATACCATAGATGATGGGACACATATTCCAATATGAATAGTGGGGGAAACCTCCTAGTGGGTATCGATTCAGTTTATTATGGCTAAGGAAATTGGAAAAGGCAATGGCTAAGGATTTTGAAAGGAAAAATGGAATTTTGGCACATATATCTATGAAAATAATGGAAATTAGGAGAAAAGCAAGTTGAAAGGTCACAGGTTTCATGCGAGGAGGAAAATTAAGGAAAATAATGGAAAATGAAGAAAATAGAGGCATCACTAATAAAAAGACTTCTGAGGATCAATTGGCAAGCTCTTAGTTAGTTTAAGATCTTGCCTCAAGGTTTTGATAGGTTTTGGTGGAGCTCTCTTCTATTCTCTCTCTCTCTCTCATACTCTTGGATACTTAGATTCTTTTTGCTGCACTCTTTGAGGGTGTGGCATACTTGGATTTTTGGAGCAAGAAAGCAAAGGAAGAGAAGGAATGCACAAGAAGGCATCGAGATCAGCAACTACATCATATTTTCTCGAAGGTACCGAGTTGCATTTACAATTTCTTCACTAGATTTTGCATGCATGGCTTATGCATGTGGATCATTGGTTGTGATCTATCATTGACATGGAGGATGGTCAGGATTGATAGTGGATTGGCTAGCCTTGGAATTTCCTGGATAGCCATGGAGATTGTGGGTTTAATTTCAATATTTTTTTTGGTTAGTTCTAATATTTCGTTAGCTTGGGTTCAGTTATTAATTCCTAGAAGCCTTGACTGGAAAAATGCTCTATAATCCCTGTAACAGCTTGGGTTGAGTTATTAGTCATGGAAGCCTCGGTTGGAAAAATGCTTTGGAAGCCCTTGGTGGGTTGAGTTACTAGCTGCAATGGTCAATATCTTCATTTCCATATTCATCGTGAATAGGCTTTGTATACCAGGCTCCTCCAGAAGTGTTCAAAGGAACAACGACCCTCATACCATTCTTCTCAAATACCATGCTTCTTCTTTCTAGATTAATTATTGTGTCCATATCAAAAGCCCAATCGATTTCAAGCAAATCTGGATACGAATTTATGACATCCATGATCTTAATGACTTCAAACTCCACCATCACGCTTGCTCCTTTAATGTACACAACAATGCGATGCAATTGGTCGATCGAGATGATTTTCTGCTGATTAGCCATGGGAAACTAAATCAGTGACCATTGCAGCTTTGGTTTCCCCATTTTCTCCTGGATCTGCTTCAGTAATACATTCGCATCTGATCCCAAGTACAAAATCACTTGATCCAATTCAAATTCGTTAATCTGCGCAGTTAATCACATCTCTGGACCGGTTCCTTTCTTATCTTTGTTGATTTTATTTATTACACATTGTTTAGGTCGTGGCTTCTATTTATTGGTGGAATTTCTAATTAGTTCTTGCAATCCTTCCACTACTTTATGATCCCTTAGGAACTTCATACATGTCTATAGAAAGGACTTCAAAATGGTAAGATCAGGTTTCTCTGTCACAGTAACTACTTCAGGATTATTCTTCCATGGTACTAGTTGCATCTTTCTTTCACGTCGAAGCTCCTGGGTCCATGAAACTCTTATTTTCTTCCATGAAGGTTTATTTCTCCCTCTACATATTGAACCCGATAGGCTTTTCTCCAGCCTTCCTGACCCATGTATCTGCCATAGGATTTTTTCCCTCTGTTTTTACTTCTCCTATAGCTGTGCCACTTCATGTCACTATGTTTACACTTGGATCATTTTCACATGGTTTAGCCTGCTTCATTTGCAAGTTTTGTGTAGGCTATTGATACATATTTTCCTACATGTTAGTCATCAAAATGGGACAATGCTCTATTACATGGTCGAATTGTCTACAATACTTATAGGAAGGGGTAGTGGTAATCTGACAATCCGGCACAAAATGTTCAGCTTCGCCATAGTTATAATATATAATCTGAACCCAACCTAGTCCAATGCCCCCTCCTCGACCACATCCTTGGCCCTAAAATCCTCCGTGGGCCACAGGTGAACCATGATCTTCCTGCATGTGGCCTTCACCTTGCATTTTGTATGCCACATTTTTCTCTATCATCAAATCATAACTACGAAAATTTCTTTCGTCATGTCTTACTGATTGGTAAAATTTACAAAATAATTACTTTAGCACCTGCACATACTTTTGTAACAAATAACAGTGGTCAATCAGATGTTGGTCTACAACTCAACAAATACTACACCAAACACTTGATTTGGTACTCGATCCAGCACTAGGTTCCAATTTCAGAGCATTAGGACCTCTAGCAGCCAAATAATTAGGATAGAAAAGACACTGGTCCTTATAGTGACCTTCCAGTTTACACTAGATGCACCAAATGTCTAAGTGTGTATTATGCCGAAGTTCTTTTTCCATTCTTTAAATCTTGTAGCTCCATATTTAAGCTCATTAACTAGGTTTGTATCTGTTGGACTCCTATGTGAGTATCAGGTACCGACGATGCTTCTAGCTTCATTGCAATTTCTAATGCCACGGATTGTGATGTGATATTTCGTTGTGATAGCAGTAATCTGATATGCGTAATAACAAAACTATATACCATCGTTTGTGCTTCTCATCGGAGATATGAAAGTGGACTTGTCGCAACAAACATTTTAATATATGATCTAATACTAGGCAGTCTCATTGACCATTTGATTAATCTCCTTTATCTCTATAATTCACTACAACTATGACTTTAGTTTCTTTAACTCTATGTTTAGTGCTTTGTTTGTCTCAACTAGAGAAATGGCTAGGTTTGTTGTACTATACTTAATATACCATGACAACGCTTTGTCCTACAATGTTGTGACAAGCTAAGCTTTCTTCATATCTTCATCATTGATCTCTTGTGATTTCCATGCAACTTCTATGACAAACCAAAATTTCTCAGGATCCTTTAATCCCTGACCCTTAAGAATAGGCATGTTTACAACGTTGGCCATATTAAATGGGAGAAGTGGAGGTGGAGGTGGAGGTGTAGGTGAGGGTGGAAATGGAGTGGTTGGATGGGTAATCCTATAAGTGCCTCGATTATCCAACTGTGACGCACCTCTAGGCATGCTAGGGTTGCTTCTTTCTTCTTCGTTTTCAGATTCACCCAATAACAAAATGTAAATAGCTTTAGCAAAATTATCGTAGTCTATTTTGAACCTTTTTCCGCTCCGCATAGATCAAGTCTTATTTTGTTTAAACATAAATCTTCTTGCATGTGTAGTACGCCCTTTTCACATAACAACATCTTAATCTAGAGCTTGAAGGAATTCAAATACTTACCTATTGGGCCCTTGAAAAACTGGCGCTCAGCTTCACTATAGGAAATTGATGTGTCAATTGTGAATTCCATAATAAAGCCTCTGATAATATTATTAATGTTGTAATCAATAGCTCTTGTGATCTTATTTTTAGTATCCTTGAGTCGCTTAATCAGCTCTCAGGCCCAAGTAATAGGCTCATCGTGCTCCCAACAGGTCTTTTGTCTAGCTAGTTTTGAAATCCACTCGTGCAGCTTGTTAGTGAATGATGTGAAAAAAATCTCATGATGTTCTATACAGATATGCCTCGACAACCACCTTTGTGTTAACACGATCTATTGTGAGGCGCTAACTTCAGATCGACCCAATTTATTATTCTCTTTTCTAGTCAGATGCCACATCACATATCCCTAAGGAAGATCCCAGTCCCAACGATGAAACCATTTATTTCCTTGAGGGGCTCAGACCTAGGTTCAGAGTTTGTTGCACTAACTAACATAACCCCAAACCACTGGCCCTTTTGGCAACGACTTGCTCGCGTAGATCGCCGACTCACCCGAGGCAGTATTAGGGGATGCTGGAACCAGGCTTCCACATGCAGAAGGATATAGAGTGTGGATCTCGGCTTAGTCTTAAATATATTTCGGCGCTATGCGATATTACTTAGTATTATACTGAATTTGATCTATTCATACAAAAAGACTACTCACAGATCTAAACTCTATCTATTGTGAATAAATCAATGGACCTTAACTGTAATTAACGATAATTGCATTCAACTATGAATTCCGATCTGGTCTTTATTGCGCAACACAAAAGTAAACAATAATTGCATAAATTAAAGTACAAAAGGTAAGCACACAAATATGCCTTCAAAATCTTCTTTATTAACTTCAGATCTTCAGAGTTACAATCTTATTTCCTTTCCCACACAACTGTAGACTTACCAAGGTCTCCGCGCACACAGCTGTAGGAGCCTTCCCCTTTGCTCTAATACAAAAATATATGACAATACAAGCTCAAATGATCAAAAAATGATTATTTCCTTTGACTTACTAACACCACCCTTTATCTATATTTCCCCCCTACAATACCATTGTCCACAAACCATGGGCAAACTCAAAACATTCAAATTATTCCCATCCCTTTACAAATTAAGGGGCTTTGACTCACCCTAAAGCCCCTATGACTCCTAAAACACTATGCAAAGTGCTTTTCACTCCTCAAAATGCAGGTTCTTTACAAAACTTTGACATAGAAGGACCCTACCCAACAAGTGTTTAAAAAAATTGGAAAATAAATTAAAGATTCTTCAATATTAAAAAAAAATTGAATTTTTAAATTATTATAATAATTTTAAAAAAATCTATATTATTAATTTTATTTTTTTTATTTTATCATAATTTATTACGATAATTATTTTTCTCCCTCGTGTTTTTATATGAATAGCCTCAAATTTTATTTTTGTTTGAGGTATTTTTATCAACTTATATATCTCATTTATAATGAATTTTAGTGCTCATAGATTTCCTAGATATTGTTTTTTGTAATAAGTACTATTAGTATATCTAAATTTGGTCTCCTCGACGTTATTACAATTCAAAATAGAGTAATATTGTGATTATGATTTAAAAAACGCCAACTAAAGCGTTAAACAAGTTTCTTAAAATTATTTTGTATAAAAGTTTGCAAGTATAAATCTAAGTTATAATAATTTAACAATACAATTGCTAAACAAAATATATATTAAAATGTGCATATTATATTCTGGACTGACCAAATGGATTGTTAGGTTACTATCTTCTCATAAAAAAGAGTCAATTGAGTTTTTAATCAGCGTAATCATGATAAAATTATTTGAATTTATATCCCGGTCATGTGTAAGGAGGAGGTTGATGTGTCCTTTGATGTGAGTTGCCAAGTTAGAGAGTGCATCTAGGGAGGCAGATAACTCCTATTACTCTCCTTATAACATAATTAAAGATTTCTAAGTCCCGAGAAATGGTTCTCACATTCATATTTCTCAAATTCATAACGGTATGGTCTCTAACGTCGTTTTCCTCTTATTTTTTCTTACCCATGGTCTTCTTCCATTTTTTCCATTCTATAGATAAAGTAGTGGTCATGCCCATGGATTCCATGATGTAATTTTTACACTTGTGGATATCATTTCTTAGACCTCAAATTTCCCATAGTAGGAAACATCAACAACACCAATTAGACATGGCTTCAAGTATTTTGTCTAACACAGGGGCCTTATATTGGTTGAATTGATATAAAATATACCAATTATTGCAAACTCTCATGGATCTTCCAACTTCTCCTCGAGGTAGCTCTAAAAAACCATATTGTACCCCAAAGCCATGGAGCAATTAATAACCACCTTCAATTCCTTCATATTTTCCCATCCTAGACAAGACAATCATTAACGTTATACTAGTCATTAAGAAAACACTAATCGTCTTCTTGACATTCAAATTAACCCTAATTCATTTATAGTTTTCCATATTAGATAACACAAAGATCAACCTTATATCAGGGCATGGAGGTTTCCACATAAAAAAAATCAACTCTACTAGTCATTAAGAAAACACTAATCGTCCTCTTGACATTCAAATTAACCCTAATTCCTTTATAGTTTTCCATATTAGATAACACAAAGATCAACCTTATATCAGGGCATGGAGGTTTCAACATAAAAGAAATCAACCAAACAAACTCTAATAGTAATGACCAGAATTTAATAATAAGAAATAACAAAAGAAAGTGGACATGGGATTTTAATTCCCTTATCCTTTACATGTATAAGACATCAAAATTATTATAAAAATCGTCGACCCATCGGGGTAGGTTGAACCATGGAAATCCCACACTAGAAGGTGATTTGCAACCAATTAAGGGTCTCCACCTAGTTTTATAACGTGATTTACTTGTCTAACAAACAAGGATAATTTTAGGGGCGAATGTTCGCCCTTTGGCGAAATTAAGGGGTTTTAAATTTTTAGTGGGCGAATATTTTGTATCATAGTACATTTTTAAAAATCACCTCAAATAGCCCATCTTATTTTAAGGGAGAGTGTAAAAAAGGTAAATTTAGCCCTTGAAATTAGGACTTACAACCTTCCATTCGCCCATTTTCAAGAATAGGTTTTATTTAAGTGAATCCATTCGCCCATTTTCAAGAATAGGTTTTATTTAAGTGAATCCTATGGGCCAAATACCATATTTATAAAAGAGGTATGGTAAATTAATAAAAATATAAATAAATAAGAGGTATGGTAAATAAATAAAACATTTTTTATATTTACTCCATAAGTCACCTTATATACATGTAAGGGTGTAAACAAATAAAAATATAAGTAAAGTGGAGGTATGGTAAATAAATAAAACGTCTTTTTATACTTACTCAAAAGGTATGGTAAATAAATAAAAATATAAATAAACTAGACGTATCGTAAATAAATAAAACCTCTTTTTATATTTAGTCTATAACCCTCGTTCTATTTATGAAGGCTCAAGAAAGACGTTTTATTTAAGTGAATCCTATGGGCCAAATACCATATTTGTAAAAGAGGTATGGTAAATTAATAAAAATATGAATAAACGAGAGGTATGGTAAACAAATAAAACATTTTTTTATATTTACTCCATAAGTCACCTTATATTTACGAACATTCAAAAAATGGGTTATATGTAGGTGAAACCTATGGCCAAAATACTATGGGACAAATACCATGGACTAGATTATTATTAATACCATGCAAAAAACCATTATTAACCCTAATATTAGAATTAATAAAAATAAAAATGGCACATGGTATTGACCCATGGTATTCACCAAAATGGCACATGGTATTGACCCATGGTATTCACCTGGAATGTAGCCTATTTAAATGGGGGAATTAAACCAGCATGTAGCATATGTTAAGATTCACTAGGACTTTACAAAGTTTTATTATTTAGTGAAAGACTCGCCAAGATATTACAAGAGTTTATAATTGAGTAAAATATTCGCCATGCCTGGTGAGAGATTCGCCAAAAAATTATATATACATATTATATTATTGATAAAATCGCCTTCCATTTTTCCTATCTACCATGGAGATTCGCCCATTTATTATATTTATAAATTTAAGGGGGGTTCTTAAAATTTTCCCTGCTAACAAAGCTTGTGGGTGGTTGTGTTAGGCTCAATGGTAAAGTAAGAGTCCCACTGACTCGATCACAAGTATCCTTGGTGATAGGTGAAAGGTCTCTCTCTCTCTCTCTGTGTATGAGATTATCACATTCAACCCTCTTACAATAATTTTTTTTTTGTATATATTGTATAGTGTATACTCTATGTTATGACTTTTGTATATATTTTATTGTGAACATTCTATGTTATAACACAATTTTATTTATTCAAATTAAGACATTTCAAATTTAATAACAAAATATTTTAATTTTAATCCAAATTATTTTTGTAATAATTTTGTTGATGATGATGATGATGGCTAACATCCATTGAGACCAAACTTTGGTCTATCGAACCTAAAGAAATGAATTATTTAGTTTTATTTAAGATTTTATTCCTCTGCTCAAAAATCTTGGAGAGAAGCCTTCTGAGCTCACTATAATTTTGACATCGTAAAAGGCTAGGAAGGTCAGTATTACAAGAAAGATTATGAAACTAGGATCTAATGTGGTTGTACACGGGGCACTATAAGAAGAAGTGATTTTCATCCTCGATGTTCATATTCTCATAGAGCTAGCTGATCCTTTCCATCCATGGTGTTTTAGGAACTTCCCAACAACCCATTTCACTATCCAGCTCATGAGAGTTCATTCTAATCTTGCCTATATTAATTTTCTTCTTTGAGCTAGTCAAAACAGAGAGATACTTTTGATCTTCTGGGGGGTTGATTAGTTACTAATAACTAATCATATACTGAATGAAAATCAATTTCACTTGAATTGTTTCTTCATTTCTTTATTTTACTCATCACAACTCAATCAACAATATTGGATGACACTAATTCTTAATTTGTGTATTAATTCTTCTTGTAACAATAATAATAAATAAATTAAATTAAATTTAATGATTTTATTTTTTATTTTAACTGATTTGTTCTTTATTTTATTCATCACAACTCAAATAACAATATTAAATAACAATATTGAATGACACTAATTCTTAATTCATATATTAATTCTTCTTATTATAATAATAATAATAATAATAATAATAAATAAAATATAATTTAATTATTTTTTTTATTTTAATAATATAATATTTATTATAAAATAAAATTTTTGATACCGGTCTTGAATTAATTTTTATAAACCTTTACTAATTACTTTATTTTTATAATTATATTAATTTTAATTAAATAAATACTTTAATAATATAATTACTCTTAACCGATCATAATTTATCTATTTAACAAATGAACATAAATTCAACTTAACCTTCTTTCCGTGAATGATAACAAATAAATCTACAATATTAAATGATATTAATGCTTTATCGTTTAACCATGCTTCTCAAAAGAATCTACTCATATTCTTTTAATTTGAGTTCAATAGTTAGTGATACTTTCTAAATTAAAGAACATTTTATGGTTTACAACCATTTACTTCTCTTTCTTTGACTCTTCATGTTTTAAATATGTGTTTTTTAGTAATATAATATTATTATAATATGATATAAAGCCAGATGGGTTGTGATAACGGAAAAGCGATCTTAGTTTGGATTCCAAAGTTTCAGGTAACAACAACACACCTTTATGTTTAAAAAAGTAATCAGCGATGTTGGGTAATCAATTTTACTCATTGCGCATTGAATTATGCGGGAGATAGTGTCAACATTCGCCCAAAGCAATTTTAAATGGAAATTGTTGAGATAGTAATATCTCACTTTAAGGGGATTTAGGAAGAGGGCGATAGAATAAATATCATTGAGGTTGTGAAAATTATTTTTTTCACCAATTATTAAGCAATAAAAAGACAACGAAATGTTCATAGATGTAATTGCTGTGAAAAATTCATAGATGTAATAATAGGGAAGAATTACAAATAGTTGTACAGTAAAATTTTTCGTTAGATTTTATAACCTTTTAAAAGAGAATCTGCAGGAGTTTAAAACTTTAATAAAAATATTGGAGCATTGTGTGAAAAGGTATCTTGCACATATAGAAAAGGATAGATGTCGGCAAAAACAATGCTGAATTTTTGAACGAAACGTAGAGCTGAAGATTAAGTGCAAAAATTTCGATGCGAAATTGAAACCTTATGGCAAGATTCCTAAACCATATTTGCCAAGGCTGCAAGTTTACGGACAAAGGAAGATATTATACTCAAAATGATATGGAAACAAACTGAATACTTGTTATATTTAGAAGAAATAGTTGAAATCCATTAACTGATTACCACATTGAGAGACGACCTTAAGTTGTACACATCAACAAAAAAAACATAAAACCACAAAGCTTCAAAGATTTCTAAGTATTTCGATTCGCCTCATTTTGTTTTCCAGTTATTATTATAGCATGGGGATTTGGGGGCAGAGAGACTAGGACATGTACCGACAACATGGATACACACAAGAATTTCGACATCCTGTAAAAGTTCTCACATAGATATATTGATCCCCGAATTAAAACCAAAAAAAATCACAATGCCATTAATCTGCGGCAATTACTCCACCTCGTATACAATTTACAAATTGTGGATAGTTTGCATTCTCCAACCATTGCCTAAAACAAAATGACCAACAATACAGAGATGCGAGGAATAAGAATTTACATTATCTATAGAAACGAATCATTCATATATGAAAAATTTAATCATTCATATATGAAAAATTTAGAGGAATAAGAATTTACATTATCTATAGAAACGAATCATTCATATATGAAAAATTTAAAACCATCAATAATAGTAACTTCTGAACTTAAACTCAAGATAAACCGGATTTCAGCTCCTGTAACGATTAGCTAATGGTACAACATGTTAGACATAAAAATTCCATGAATGTTGTGCTCCATTAATTTTAATTAGGCATGAAAGATGGTTTTGAAATCCTGTATGTTTAAATTAGTTGATCAAAGACTAGATTTAATGTGACATTACTCACCTTTTCTTGCAAAGACCAAATTGCTAAAAATGCCACCATAACCCTTAACAACATCCAAGTCTCGACATTTCTCCCTGAATTTCCGTGCTGGTTGGATCATTTAAAAAAGGGAACTAAGAGAATTCATTGTGTGCGTTAACCATTAACAACACTTGTCATGGTCGAGGTCACTTTGAGGTCGCTTGATACCCGAATAGTTAATATTTTCCCTCACAAACCTGAAACTCCGTGAATGAAACTCATTCAGCAATTCCCAAATTTGGAAATTGAATGTCTCTTTCTTTTGGGTGGGGTTTTTCAAATTTAGTTTTCAAATGACTTGTCGAGGGCAGTTCCTATTTCCACCTCCATAGCAAAGTTAATGCTATGGAGGTACCGCCTCTGACAGCGGCAGACAGCGTGGTTGACGTCATGGCGCCCTTTCACCCTCGACCATGCATCATGGCATGCATCCCTCTCCGGCGATCAAAGGTTACACTGTTTCCGGCAGCTCTCGCACACGCGGACAACATTAACTCAACGTTTCTACTTGTCGAGAGATTTTGAATTTCAATTGTATTGCATTACCGCGCTTATTTGAATTTCAAATTTACCCCGCGCGTCTAGTTGAATTTTCAGTGGGTTTGAATTCAAACATTCATTTCGCTCAGGCCAGTTCCTTCTAATTTTCAACAGAGCGCCATGGATATCCACCGTAGGCCGTAGCACTATCGACCGAGAGTTCCCATCTCCCATGGTGCCGTAGCAAATATATTATAGGATTTCTGTTGCCAATTAACAAGTCCACCTATAAAACTTCTGATACCATCCATTGAATTTCCGTTTGAATGAGAAGATTCAATTTCTTTATCATCTTGTGTAAACATTTCGAATTAGTAGAATATGGCCAGTGTAGAGGTACATCAATGAGGCTCTGCAGGTTGACATTGCAATTTCGAATTAGTAGAATATGGCCCGTGTAGAGGTACATCAATGAGGCTCTGCAGGTTGACATTGCAATTTCGAATTAGTAGAATATGGCCCGTGTAGAGGTACATCAATGAGGCTCTGCAGGTTGACATTGCAATTTTATGCCTCGTACCCGTTTTCATTTCATATTTTTTAGTTTAGATCGATTGATCTGTAGCGAGATCTATGGATCCGAACTTCCACTTAAAATTGCATGGATCGAACTCTTACCAAGTATTTGATCATACCGTGATGCATTGTTTCTTTGTGCAGGTTACCACGTCAGCTGAATTGATGGCAAGCGAAGAACAAGTGAAACCCCTAGAGGAAGCTGTGAAGGTTACCGAGATTGAACCCATGATTGAAGGGCCTACTGAAGAAGAAGCTCATGCCTGCAGTCCCACACATTCAGTAGCTCATGCCTGCAGTCCCACACAAGAAGTTCCCGCGGCCGAGAAAAAAGTAGATGAAAGCCCCCCCATCGTAGAGAAATCTGCAGAGGAAATAACTGTAATGCCGCATGCCTCGGAGCCTGAAGCAGAATCGGCCCCGGTGGAATCCGACGAAGTGTCAAAACTCAACGATTCCACCAAAATGCCCGAACAAGCCGAACCTGCAAAACGAGAGACTGTTGGTCAACCATCCGCCGAGGGCGTGGGCGTTGAAGAAAAAGCTGAAGGAGCTCCCACCGAAGAGAAGGCCGAGGTTGAGGGTAAGTCTGAAGAATAGGTTAATAGGTATGGAAGGCAAATAAATAGATCTGTGAATGTGCCAACGGTGGGTGTAATAATATGGACCATATTCAGTTTAGTTCGTAATGTATTGAGCGGGTTCATTCCAGTTTAACTCATGGTCTCTTCTACTATTAGTTGAACAGGCTAAACGATCCTGTCGGCCTTTCTCTCACATATTCAAAGTTAAGTTTGTACAACCGTTTCAAAATATTGGTACCAGAGGTTGTATGACTCGTATTTTTTTGGTTAAGCTCAGATGACATATTTTGCAGCAGTATCATGTTTGATATTCCACCATTTCGATTTTACGTTTTGACGAAATAAATTAAATTAAATGTAGTATTATAAGTAAGAAAATATAAAAGTAATAATATAAGTAATATGGGATCAAATTCGATAGAAGGGGTTAGTTCATAACGTGGAAGGTGGAAGGCTGAGTAAATTTTACACAATCACAATATTAATGATAAAGTATAAATTATTTTTCATAGACTAAATCATAAATAAAATTTCAAATATAAATATTTTCAATTTTAATGAATGAATGTGTGTGTTTTTCTTTTAAAAAGTTTGAAGCTTCAAATCAAGAGTTAGTTGGAGTAGGTATGTTTTAGTAGATTTTGATAGTAAAAAAATATTGTATATAAGTGGATCTCTTGTCTGATTATGAAGAAGAATTTGGTGTTTTATTTAATTATGATTTTTACACTTAAAATTTAGTTATTTATTATTTTTAAAATTAAGAATAAAAATATTTTTTAAAATTATAAAATTGTTATGATTAAGATATTTCTTTTAATTACAAGATTATTATAATTAGCTAATTAACCCACCTCACTAGGCCAGTATTTTGGAAAAAGAAAAAACATATGACTAGCTGACTTTAAGAAATATTATTCAATTGTGTACTATCTTTCAACTTTAATTAATATTCCATAAGGGTGCATTATAATAGAACTAATATCCTTTGTCGTCTTCTCTACTATAACGTTTGACATCTCACACTTACAATTGTCGATTGTGAAGCCGTAGTATTTGGAGGTCTAAAATTTGCTTCCCTAAAATTTGTTGGAATTATAATTTAATTTGTAATTTTATATTTAAAGTTTCTTATGTGTTAAGAGTTATTTTTGTAAGGCTATATCGAAGTATCATTACCAAGTTTTAGAACATTGAAAGATGGTTGGAAGAAATTAATTGTAATATAATAGTCAAACAAGGTTTTCTCATGTTCCCCATTTTTTTGGCATTTACATTGATAAGATAGAATGTTGGTCGAAAGAAGCTAGTTGTATTGGACCAACTCTTGTTGGTATAGCCATCATCCTTCCTTTTTATGCTAATGATATTGTTCCCTTGACCTTAATAACGATTTAAGAATCCTTAAAGACTTTTGTTCTAGTATAGGTATAACTATGGACATAGAAAAAATAAAGGTTATGTTAATCAAATGTCATCAGATCATTTATGACACTTTCATATATATGATAATAATAGTTTGGAGGAAGTGTGCTCATAAAAATATCTTGAAATCTATATTAATCATAAAATCAATTGTAACTATAGTGTTAAAAAAGGATAAATGAGGGATGGAAATTTTAATATGGACTTGAAAAACAATGTAAATTAGCAAAACTTTAGTGGTGGGATAAGAAAAAATTTCTATTTGATATTCTTGTCACTCCTTTTATCTTATACAAATAGGAAGTCTCGGGATACAATATTTCTAGAGAATCTTGGATAAGTAAGGACAAAATCCAAAAGATTGTTATAAGTTAAAAATGTGATATTAAAACCAATGTACCCTATCTCATCCTCCTTACAAAAGTGAACCTATCCCCCATTTAGTAGGTGGCCATGGTTAGGTACTTAATGTATAAGAACAATATAAACAACAGGGATGACAAGAGCCTCCCCAAAATTGCTTCCAACTCTAAGCATAACCACCAATGGCTCAACGTGAGAATGACATTGAGACGCCATGTATGGGTTAATTTTTTGGCTATTATAGGAAGATGTCACCGTGTAGGGATAATATTAAATTATTATTAGTAAATCAAAATAAGTTAAAATAATATAAGGACACGATCAACCCTAATCTACAAGATCAAAAGTATATTTCAATTTCTACTAGCATGAGGAATGAACCAACATTGCTAAAATACTAACCAATTCCCTTAAGTTACATAACGAAATTAAATGTTAGACATGTCCAAAACATTGAAATGCAAGAATATGTAATCTTTTTAACACTAAGAAGGTTGAGAATAAAAACTAGTTTTTTTTCTTAAATACCTTCAATACTCCCAAAATTAAAACTCAATTTCAAAATATTTATTACAATCTTGTCTTTTATAAATTATTGAAACATAAAAAATATAATAAGTTTGAAAAAAAATTCTAATAATTTTGTTAAAATTAAGTTTTAAAAAAAATTGAATATCAAATATATTAATTATATTTTTCAATAAATATTATCGTCATATTATATTAAAGTATAAAATATATTTCTTCATCTTTCCATTTCAATATTAGATTTAAAATATGTATTTAAAATTATGTAATTGATATTTATCGTGTAAAAAGACATTCCAAATATTAATTTAATTGATTAAAAACTTGATTCTTTTATATGAAGTTGATTTAGTTATTTTCATGCTATAATGTTGATCAACTACAAATATAGATATACTATATTATTTCAAATGTGTCTCTCTAACATCATAATTTTTTATTTTTATGTTAAGTTGTTGATGTACGGTTTATTAGTAAATTAATTTTTTAAATAACATGTTTTATATTGGTTTGAAAATTGTTATTTTATGATAAATTTTAAAAAATAGGAAATAATAATTTACATTATAGGGATGGAATTAAATATATTTCTAAAAGAATAAATATTTTTTTTAATAATACTTTTTTTTTTGTTTAAATAAGTTTATTTTACGAAATCATATCAAAATTTATTTTCCATGATTTTTGAGGCTAGAAATTATATTTACAAAGCTTATTTTTTTATTTTTTTTTCTACAAGATGGTTTATTAGGCCAAATTTCATTATACAAAAAATTATGTTATAATATTGGTAAATTCTAATTGAAGTAGAAAAACCATAAGTTAAGTGAGACCGATGAGGAAGTATCAATAATGCCTAGAATGAGTGGATTAACTAAAACTTCATTGCTTGGATTGTGTTAAAGTTGTTCCAATCCAATTCTTCATATTCTTTCACCCCAATAAAACAACAATAATTTATATTTTATAAGTTTATTAAAATTATAAAACATTTTATAAAAGAAAATGGAATTTAAAAATAAAATATTTAAATGTTCATTTAATTTGAATTGTTTACCTCAAATAATTTATTATTAAAATTTCTATATAAATTATATTTTTTTTGGGATAAAGATTGAAATTATAATGATTTAAGTTTAATATATATAAAATTTATTAAAATAGTATAATTTAAATATTATAATTTTATACGTAAATTAGTTGATTAGAAGTTAATTATATATAAGTATAATATTTATAAGTTGGTAAAATTGAATTTTGTTTGTGTAAGGGTTAGGCTTTTATTAGAAAAACAGTACAAGTTTCAATTGATAACTTAGCTGGTCGAGTTCATGTTGCTAAGTACCTTGCCTATCGGGAGGTCATGGGGTCAAATATTGTCGACGCCCTTGGGGTTAGGCCTTTCTGGTCCTTCAGATTGATCTACCAAGATTTTCCCATGGATGTAGCAATCACTCAGTGCTCGTGAACCACCCTTAAAAGAATTTAGAAAAACAGTACAGAGGAAGTGTATTTGTGCTATTGGTCTGCTCAAGTGGAAATCGAACTAGAAGAAAATATTCAAAATATTTGTATTACATTGTCTTCGTTAGAACATTGCATCTAATAGAGAAAAAAACCCATAGAGACTATGAAAACTATGAGACTAACTGTAGGCTCCCAAGCCTAGCATTTTTGATAAAAATTGAGTAAATAGAATAACACTCTTGTCATTCCATAGAGCCATTCATGAATGATATGGAAAGTAAGGCACTATTAATATATGATTGGGACTGATCTAGCCAATTATGCATAAGACCACTTGATACTTATGCCTGAGAGAGGCACGCTGCTAGCAAAAATGCAAATGAGAGGAGAGTCGATTGTAGACCAACCCAGAAGCCCTTTGTCGATGACTTGAACCCTTGTTGGTACGGCTAGTGAAAATCCCTTGATCGTGTTAGCACCACGCATAACAGACCCGAAAGGAACCCAAGACATTTTCATGCCCAAGTGGAATGTCTAGGAGATTGAGCAGTAATGTGAACATATGCAACTTGGCACTTTAAAAATCCTTCACTTTAATAAGAAAATCGATGGAAATGTGATGCCTGATACACAAAAACTTAAAGTGCCTTCTCTTTCACTCTTAAACACTAGTGAAATATGTGTTCAAAAATCCCTTTGGTTTAATTGAAAAATCTAGCTAATCACAAAAGTGTGCAGTTGATTTTTATAAAATTACCATTAGCCTTGCTATATGCATTGAGTTTTTGGTCAAACCCAAATTAGTTTGGGGTTGACCTAAAAAAATTATAAAATTTCCATATTTTAACTTTGTACATTAAAACTTAGTATTTTTTTGAATATATGTGTGTGTGTGTGTGTGTGTGTGTGTGTATATATTTCTTCTTCATAATGATAATTTAATTTGAAGAGTCTGACTGTTGTTTAAAAAATTACTATTTTATTTATTTAATGGTGTCAATTTAGTAGTTATAAAATATTAAATTTTTGATATTATATTATAATATAGTATTTATAAAATAATTTGAAATTTACAATTAAGTTGATCTATCAATTAAAGTATTGGACTTAAATAATGATGTAATTGCAAACCTGCATGCATCACTTACCTTTTGAAGTTTTGGAGTATAGGGCCTCGTTGATGTATTGCAACCATCTATTGTCCTCTATCTTCATCTCATCATATATTTTGTTCACCTCAATCATGGAAGTTCAAGGAGAGTGTGACAAGATCCGTCCCACTCTCGTGCAGCTTGCAGAGTTATTTGGGCTTTGTTTTAGTGTGTTAGTACTCATTGTCCTTCTCGGAATGGATACAATGAAGGAAAGAAATAAGAGAGCCCATTGGGATCCTGACAATGCACTCGTCCTTAGTGGTCTAACCATCCAAGTTATGAACATGGTGAACACACATAGCTTTACTAAAAGAGATCTTGAACAATCCATAGCCATTGAGTCGTGAGGTAATTAGGAATAACTTATTTATGATACATTGGAGCAGGGTAATGCTAATTGCGATAATAACCTACATGTTTCCAAGGATGGCCCATCCCAGTTACGAAGATTCATGGGGAAAATTAACTCCTCTAGGACTCACTGTGTTCATCTACATTTTCCTTGAGTTCTCCACCATACATCATTGCTTGGGTCACTCTGGCTTATCTTTCATTCCCTGTTTCTTCTATTTTTTGCCACACATCAAGGAGGTTACTGAATATTCGTTCATAGTATCGAGTGTGCTAATATCAATGTTATTGGTATGGCTTCTCCTCCTCCTCATCTATGCAACAATAGCCAATAGAAGCATACTAGATATCATTTCTTAAAAAAATCCCATAATCATTTCTGGAGGCCAGGAGAAATTTTGTAAGGGCCAACAAGTAATTGTTCAAGGCTGAGTTGGGTTGGATGTCTTGATAAGAGGATCTTCTAGGTAGTGCATGTGAGGGGCTACATAGCATTGGCACAGAGGTTGATGTAGGGGTTTCGAGCAAACCCAATTTGTGCCAGATTTTGAGTTGGATCAGTGTTGGGTGAGACAATATTTGTCTCACTAAATTTTGTGGACAGTTTATCATGTAGAGGATTGTTAGTTTTGGGCATCTAGAGGTTATAGTCATAATTCCATTGTTGCATAATGATAAAACCCTCAGTTTTTGGACTAATTTTCCCACATTGCGTTCTTCTTGGGACAATTGTCCAAAAATAACGTGTCAATTTTATTGTGTGTGCTATCATTTTCTCAGTGTCCAATTTATTTCCGCAATGTACTTTAGGTGTGAAAATTTGCGGTTTAATTTATTCGTTATCTTTTCGTAACAAATAAACTGCATAATTTAATTAGCTAGAAGAATAAATTTATAGTTGCTACAATTTAAGGAATTTTTCACATTGCTAAAACTAGTAATGCCACTCCTGTTGCTAATCTATTCTTTCGAGAAGTTGTAAGATTACATGGAATTCCAAATCGAGGCACTAACAATCAATTTGGAAAGAGCAAAATATGTCATGTCATTCCTTGAACAGGAAAATAGTTAGCTCAAAGCAACGGAGCTGATCCTAGAAGGAAAAATCCAAGTTATTCCAGCAAGTTGGAAAAGACAAGGAGATCATAAAATCAAGTGATCCTGAAGCATCAAAGGGGAAAGGAAAGAGGAAAATACCAAGAACAAGAGGCCTCAATAAAGCTTTGCAAGAAGAGCAAGAACACATTTTGTTGAATGAAAACCTTGACCTAGAGGACATGATTACCCTTAAGGTCCATAGAGACAAGGAATATTGGCTCAATATACGGAAATTGTGCGCATATACAAGGAATATATGGAAACTATGCGCATATACGGAAATTGGGCATATATGGAAGCTGTGCGCATATACGGAAACTGGGCATATACTGAAGATGTGCGCATATACGGAAACTGGGCATATACGGAAGCTGTGTGCATATACGGAAACTGGGCATATACAGAAGCTATGCGCATATACGGAAACTGGGCATATACAGAAGATGTGCGCATATACGGAAACTGGGCATATACGGAAGATGTGCGCATATATGGAAACTGGGCATATACGGAAGATGTGCGCATATACGGAAACTGGGCATATATGGAAGATGTGCGCATATACAGAAGATGTGTGCATATACAGAAGATATGTGCATATACGGAAACTGGGCATATACGGAAGATGTGCGCATATAAGGAAACTGGGCATATACGGAAGATGTGCGCATATACGGAAACTGGGCATATACGGAAGATGTGCACATACGGAAGATGTGCGCATATACGGAAGAGTTTCCGTATATGCGTGCACATCTTCCGTATATGCCCATTTTCCGTATATGTGCACATCTTCCGTATATGCCCAGTTTCCGTATATGCACATATCTTCTGTATATGCACACATCTTCCATATATGCCCAGTTTCCGTATATGCACACATCTTCCGTATATGCTCAGTTTCTGTATATGCGCACATCTTCCGTATATGCCCAGTTTCCGTATATGCACACATCTTCCGTATATGCACACATCTTCCGTATATGCCCAGTTTCCGTATATGCGCACATCTTCCGTATATGCCCAGTTTCCGTATATGCGCACATCTTCCGTATATGCCCACATCTTCTGTATATGCCCAGTTTCCGTATATGCACACATCTTCCGTATATGCCCAGTTTCCGTATATGCGCACATCTTCAGTATATGCCTAGTTTTCGTATATGCGCACATCTTCCGTATATGCCCAGTTTCCGTATATGCACACATCTTCCGTATATGCCCAGTTTCCGTACATGCGCACATCTTCCGTATATGCCCAGTTTCCGTATATGGGCACATCTTTTGTATATGCCCAGTTTCCGTATATGCACACATCTTCCGTATATGCCCAGTTTCCTAGTTTCCGTATATGCGCACGTCTTCCGTATATGCCCAGTTTCCGTATATGCGCACATCTTCCGTATATGCACAGTTTCCGTATATGCGCACATCTTCCGTATATGCCCAGTTTCCGTATATGCGCACATCTTCCGTATATGCCCAGTTTCCGTATATGCGCACATCTTCCGTATATGCGCACATCTTCCGTATATGCCCAGTTTCCGTATATGCGCACATCTTCCGTATATGCCAAGTTTCCGTATATGTGCACATCTTCCGTATATGCCAAGTTTCCGTATATGTGCACATCTTTTGTATATGCCAAGTTTCCGTATATGCGCACATCTTCCGTATGTGCACATCTTCCGTATATGCCCAGTTTCCGTATATGCGCACATCTTCCGTATATGCCCAGTTTCCGTATATGCGCACATCTTCCGTATATGCCCAGTTTCCGTATATGCGCACATCTTCCGTAACTGGGAAACTGGGCATATACGGAAGATGTGTGCATATACGGAAACTGGGCATATACGGAAGATGTGCGCATATACGGAAACTGGGCATATACGGAAGATGTGCGCATATACGGAAACTGGGCATATACGGAAGATGTGCACATATGGAAGATGTGCGCATATACGGAAGATGTGCGCATATACAGAAGATATGTGCATATACGGAAACTGGGCATATACGGAAGATGTGCGCATATACGGAAACTGTGCATATACGGAAGATGTGCGCATATACGGAAACTGGGCATATACGAAAGATGTGCGCATACGGAAGATGTGCGCATATACGGAAGAGTTTCCACGAAAGATGTGCGCATATACGGAAGAGTTTCCGTATATGCGCACATCTTCCGTATATGCCCAGTTTCCGTATATGCGCACATCTTCCGTATATGCCCAGTTTCCGTATATGCACATATCTTCTGTATATGCACACATCTTCCATATATGCCCAGTTTCCGTATATGCACACATCTTCCGTATATGCCCAGTTTCCGTATATGCGCACATCTTCCGTATATGCCCAGTTTCCGTATATGCACACATCTTCCGTATATGTGCACATCTTCCGTATATGCCCAGTTTCCGTATATGCGCACATCTTCCGTATATGCCCAGTTTCCGTATATGCGCACATCTTCCGTATATGCCCACATCTTCCGTATATGCCCAGTTTCCGTATATGCACACATCTTCCGTATATGCCCAGTTTCCGTATATGCGCACATCTTCCGTATATGCCCAGTTTCCGTATATGCGCACATCTTCCGTATATGCCCAGTCACCAATTTTGTTGTAGTGTTTTCTTCTCAAACATGTACAAAAAGAACCCACTTAAGATTGTGGATGACAAACAATCTCAACAACATAAATGGTTGCTAAACATTATAGATCTCCAGCAACTCATAGAAGCAAATCCTACCAAAATTCAGATCTATGCCACAATCATAGTTAAACAACAAAAATAAATAGTAATAACTCCAATCATCCAATAGAAACCAGATATACAAAGAATAAACAAAATATCCAACTTATATCCATTCGATCCTCACACCTATTCGGTTCCTCTCCCACCTGCGTCAATTCTCCTTCCACTTGCGTTCTGGGAGTTCCCTGTTCGGCGTCAGCATGAATGCTCGGGAAGTAGCCACGTGTCCCCATTGGAACAGCGCCAGCCTGCTCGTCGATTCATTTCCTCTGTTACGTCCTGTATGCATTGTTTCTCCACCGTGGCGGTCAAACGGATTCCAAATCCCTTTAGAACG
Source organism: Pinus tabuliformis (assembly GCA_031772625.1). Lineage (NCBI taxonomy): Eukaryota > Viridiplantae > Streptophyta > Pinopsida > Pinales > Pinaceae > Pinus > Pinus tabuliformis. Next base: position 412,022,242 of record CM062820.1, read on the forward strand.
CAGCTTAATTTCCTGTCGATTCCGCTTCTTTCCATCGGACGCAATCTCAGCCGTTCGATCTGGGCTCCTCCAGATCCAACCTCATATGCACATCGAGCGTGGTTTACTTGCTCAACCGATAACGCGCGATCACGACAGTTTTTCTCTCACCTCCGCTGCCACACGTCGATCACTGAGTGTGATCGCTCCGCTTCCTCCAAAACCTCTTACCGCTCAAGGGCGTCCCGGGGAAACCGCCGGTTTTCCAGAGCGCGGGTCCCGCCTTTGTACTTTAGCGCCTTTACCTTTTTTCACCTGCGATCCTTCGGTCCCTCCATGCGACCGGGTGCTCGGCTTTTTCCATTTTAGACCTTTTCACCCCGTTGATTTTTGATGACCTTAATTTAATATGAGTCACATATTGTCTATTCATATCTCAACAATATAATATATTTTCACCAAGTGGTTTGTGGCCAAATCCCAACAAATATGGGTTGTTATTTCATAATGCCAAAGATTTCAAGGTTTCAAAGCATACACAACGTAACGCACCCAATCGGAGGTCATTATCATCTTCTGCTCATCGAGAGCTTTCTCATCTCGTTATAAGCTCTAGGAACAATGTTGTGGAACTCATAAGATGTACCATTTTATGCCACATCAACATTCATACAATTGACACATAGTAGTTTCACACCCATGTCTCATCATGATATTGCACCACATTTGCAAGCCAGACACCTTGGCTTGCTAGGTCATATCCAAATCTTGGTTTATATTTTATCCTTCCCGCAGTCATATCTAATTCTTCTAGATTTTTATGTTTTTGGATGTTAATGTATTCTTATCAGTATGTTAAAAATATGAACTTCCATGTCATCTACCATGGAAATTGTAACTCAATCCTCAACATCCACATCGTTGACCTGGATTGGATCATTATATTGTTTTTCATTCATGTCGATTCTTTTAGAGTGGAAAAAGTGGAGAAATCAGCTCACACGACCATTTCTATCAGTAGGAACCAGTTTGGCAAATCGACGTTTGAAACCTTTCGAGAGAATTTTCAGGCATCAAACAACGTTAACCAAAAACCTTAAATTTATTATGAAAAATAAATAATTTTAAAAAGAATTATAAATTGTAACTAAAAAAAATGTAATTTATAAATGAATAATTTTATTCATTATCTATATTATGATTTGAAAATATAAATCGTTGTGTGGAGTAACTCTCTACATTTCATTATGAGGAGATATGTAGGTGTTAGGCCTAACATAAAAAAAAATATTAACATTTTTAACTACCTACTCACTATGTTGAAATGATATATTATTGAATTTATATTAATATGTTGAATTTATAGAACATAAAGGATATTTTTTAACCCTTTTTCAATCATTCCTAAAATTGAAATGGAGATGGAGATTAATAGTTGCACCATTCCTAAAATTTAAATGGATATGGAGATTAATAGTTGCACAAATAGCGTTGATCCACTGAACACAACGTGTTTGGCGTAGTTATGATCATGATAGGGATCTACGCGCCATGTGTCTGAGCAACTAATTATCCATGTTTCCCTTCTCAAGGAGCTTCTCCAAGTGTTCATTTACCCTATTGAGCCAATATTCCTTGTCTTGATGGACCTTAAGGGTAATCCTGTCCTCTAGGTCAAGGTTTTCATTCAACAAAATGTGTTCTTGCTCTTCTTGCAAAGCTTTATTGAGGCCTCTTGTTCTTGGTATTTTCCTCTTTCCTTTCCCCTTTGATGCTTCAGGATCACTTGATTTTATGATCTCCTTGTCTTTTCCAACTTGCTGGAATAACTTGGATTTTTCCTTCTAGGATCAGCTCCTTTGCTTTGAGCTAACTATTTTCCTGTTCAAGGAATGACATGACATATTTTTCTCTTTCCAAATTGATTGTTAGTGCCTCGATTTGGAATTCCATGTAATCTTACAACTTCTCGAAAGAATAGATTAGCAACAGGAGTGGCATTACTAGTTTTAGCAATGTGAAAAATTCCTTAAATTGTAGCAACTATAAATTTATTCTTCTAGCTAATTAAATTATGCAGTTTATTTGTTACGAAAAGATAACGAATAAATTAAACCGCAAATTTTCACACATAAAGTACATTGCGGAAATAAATTGGACACTGAGAAAATGATAGCACACACAATAAAATTGACACGTTATTTTTGGACAATTGTCCCAAGAAGAACGCAATGTGGGAAAATTAGTCCAAAAACTGAGGGTTTTATCACTATGCAACAATGGAATTATGACTATAACCTCTAGATGCCCAAAACTAACAATCCTCTACATGATAAACTGTCCACAAAATTTAGTGAGACAAATATTGTCTCACCCAACACTGATCCAACTCAAAATCTGGCACAAATTGGGTTTGCTAGAAACCCCTACATCAACCTCTGTGCCAATGCTATGTAGCCCCTCACATGCACTACCTAGAAGATCCTCTTATCGAGACATCCAACCCAACTCAGCCTTGAACAATTACTTGTTGGCCCTTACAAAATTTCTCCTGGCCTCCAGAAATGATTATGGGATATTTTAAAGAAATGATATCTAGTATGCTTCTATTGGCTATTGTTGCATAGATGAGGAGGAGGAGAAGCCAAACCAATAACATTGATATTAGCACACTCGATACTATGAACGAATATTCAGTAACCTCCTTGATGTGTGGCAAAAAATAGAAGAAACAGGGAATGAAAGATAAGCCAGAGTGACCCAAGCAATGATGTATGGTGGAGAACTCAAGGAAAATGTAGATGAACACAGTGAGTCCTAGAGTAGTTAATTTTCCCCATGAATCTTCGTAACTGGGATCGGCCATCCTTGGAAACATGTAGGTTATTATCGCAATTAGCATTACCCTGCTCCAATGTATCATAAATAAGTTATTCCTAATTACCTCACCACTCAATGGCTATGGATTGTTCAAGATCTCTTTTAGTAAAGTTATGTGTGTTCACCATGTTCATAACTTGGATGGTTAGACCACTAAGGACGAGTGCATTGTCAGGATCCCAATGGGCTCTCTTCTTTCTTTCCTTCATTGTATCCATTCCGAGAAGGACAATGAATACTAACACACTACAACAAAGCCCAAATAACTCTGCAAGTTGCTCGAGAGTGAGAGGGATCTTGTCACACTCTCCTTGAACTTCCATGATTGAGGCGAACACAATAGATGATGAGATGAAGATAGAGGACAATAGATGGTTGCAATACATCAACGAGGCCCTATACTCCAAAACTTCAAAAGGTAAGTGATGCATGCATTTTTGCAATTACATCATTATTTAAGTCCAATACTTTAATTGATAGATCAACTTAATTGTAAATTTCAAATTATTTTATAAATACTATATTATAATATAATATCAAAAATTTAATATTTTATAACTACTAAATTGACACCATTAAATAAATAAAATAGTAATTTTTTAAACAACAGTCGGACTCTTCAAATTAAATTATCATTATGAAGAAGAAATATATATATATATATATATACACACACACACACACACACACACACACATATATTCAAAAAAATACTAAGTTTTAATGTACAAAGTTAAAATATGGAAATTTTATAATTTTTTTAGGTCAACCCCAAACTAATTTGGGTTTGACCAAAAACTCAATGCAATATCCAATGCATATAGCAAGGCTAATGGTAATTTTATAAAAATCAACTGCACACTTTTGTGATTAGCTAGATTTTTCAATTAAACCAAAGGGATTTTTGAACACATATTTCACTAGTGTTTAAGAGTGAAAGAGAAGGCACTTTCAGTTTTTGTGTATCAGGCATCACATTTCCATCGATTTTCTTATTAAAGTGAAGGATTTTTAAAGTGCCAAGTTGCATATGTTCACATTACTGCTCAATCTCCTAGACATTCCACTTGGGCATGAAAATGTCTTGGGTTCCTTTCGGGTCTGTTATGCGTGGTGCTAACACGACCAAGGGATTTTCACTAGCCGTACCAACAAGGGTTCAAGTCATCGACAAAGGGTTTCTGGGTTGGTCTACAATCGACTCTCCTCTCATTTGCATTTTTGCTAGCAGCGTGCCTCTCTCAGGCATAAGTATCAAGTGGTCTTATGCATAATTGGCTAGATCAGTCCCAATCATATATTAATAGTGCCTTACTTTCCATATCATTCATGAATGGCTCTATGGAATGACAAGAGTGTTATTCTATTTACTCAATTTTTATCAAAAATGCTAGGCTTGGGAGCCTACAGTTAGTCTCATAGTTTTCATAGTCTCTATGGGTTTTTTTCTCTATTAGATGCAATGTTCTAACGAAGACAATGTAATACAAATATTTTGAATATTTTCTTCTAGTTCGATTTCCACTTGAGCAGACCAATAGCACAAATACACTTCCTCTGTATTGTTTTTCTAAATTCTTTTAAGGGTGGTTCACGAGCACTGAGTGATTGCTACATCCATGGGAAAATCTTGGTAGATCAATCTGAAGGACCAGAAAGGCCTAACCCCAAGGGCTTCGACAATATTTGACCCCATGACCTCCCGATAGGCAAGGTACTTAGCAACATGAACTCGACCAGCTAAGTTATCAATTGAAACTTGTACTGTTTTTCTAATAAAAGCCTAACCCTTACACAAACAAAATTCAATTTTACCAACTTATAAATATTATACTTATATATAATTAACTTCTAATCAACTAATTTACGTATAAAATTATAATATTTAAATTATACTATTTTAATAAATTATATATATATTAAACTTAAATCATTATAATTTCAATCTTTATCCCAAAAAAAATATAATTTATATAGAAATTTTAATAATAAATTATTTGAGGTAAACAATTCAAATTAAATGAACATTTAAATATTTTATTTTTAAATTCCATTTTCTTTTATAAAATGTTTTATAATTTTAATAAACTTATAAAATATAAATTATTGTTGTTTTATTGGGGTGAAAGAATATGAAGAATTGGATTGGAACAACTTTAACACAATCCAAGCAATGAAGTTTTAGTTAATCCACTCATTCTAGGCATTATTGATACTTCCTCATCGGTCTCACTTAACTTATGGTTTTTCTACTTCAATTAGAATTTACCAATATTATAACATAATTTTTTGTATAATGAAATTTGGCCTAATAAACCATCTTGTAGAAAAATAAATAAAAAAATAAGCTTTGTAAATATAATTTCTAGCCTCAAAAATCATGGAAAATAAATTTTGATATGATTTCATAAAATAAACTTATTTAAACAAAAAAAAGTATTATTAAAAAAAATATTTATTCTTTTAGAAATATATTTAATTCCATCCCTATAATGTAAATTATTATTTCATATTTTTTAAAATTTATCATAAAATAACGATTTTCAAACCAATATAAAACATGTTATTTAAAAAATTAATTTACTAATAAACCGTACATCAACAACTTAACATAAAAATAAAAAATTATGATGTTATAGAGACACATTTGAAATAATATAGTATATCTATATTTGTAGTCGATCAACATTATAGCATGAAAATAACTAAATCAACTTCATATAAAAGAATCAAGTTTTTAATCAATTAAATTAATATTTGGAATGTCTTTTTACACGATAAATATCAATTACATAATTTTAAATACATATTTTAAATCTAATATTGAAATGGAAAGATGAAGAAATATATTTTATACTTTAATATAATATGACGATAATATTTATTGAAAAATATAATTAATATATTTGACATTCAATTTTTTTTAAATCTTAATTTTAACAAAATTATTAGAATTTTTTTTCAAACTTATTATATTTTTTATGTTTCAATAATTTATAAAAGACAAGATTGTAATAAATATTTTGAAATTGAGTTTTAATTTTGGGAGTATTGAAGGTATTTAAAAAAAAAACTAGTTTTTATTCTCAACCTTCTTAGTGTTAAAAAGATTACATATTCTTGCATCTCAATGTTTTGGACATGTCTAACATTTAATTTCATTATGTAACTTAAGGGAATTGGTTAGTATTTTAGCAATGTTGGTTCATTCCTCATGCTAGTAGAAATTGAAATATACTTTTGATCTTGTAGATTAGGGTTGATCGTGTCCTTATATTATTTTAACTTATTTTGATTTACTAATAATAATTTAATATTATCCCTACACGGTGACATCTTCCTATAATAGCCAAAAAATTAACCCATACATGGCGTCTCAATGTCATTCTCACGTTGAGCCATTGGTGGTTATGCTTAGAGTTGGAAGCAATTTTGGGGAGGCTCTTGTCATCCCTGTTGTTTATATTGTTCTTATACATTAAGTACCTAACCATGGCCACCTACTAAATGGGGGATAGGTTCACTTTTGTAAGGAGGATGAGATAGGGTACATTTGTTTTAATATCACATTTTTAACTTATAACAATCTTTTGGATTTTGTCCTTACTTATCCAAGATTCTCTAGAAATATTGTATCCCAAGACTTCCTATTTGTATAAGATAAAAGGAGTGACGAGAATATCAAATAGAAATTTTTTCTTATCCCACCACTAAAGTTTTGCTAATTTACATTGTTTTTCAAGTCCATATTAAAATTTCCATCCCTCATTTATCCTTTTTTAACACTATAGTTACAATTGATTTTATGATTAATATAGATTTCAAGATATTTTTATGAGCACACTTCCTCCAAACTATTATTATCATATATATGAAAGTGTCATAAATGATCTGATGACATTTGATTAACATAACCTTTATTTTTTCTATGTCCATAGTTATACCTATACTAGAACAAAAGTCTTTAAGGATTCTTAAATCGTTATTAAGGTCAAGGGAACAATATCATTAGCATAAAAAGGAAGGATGATGGCTATACCAACAAGAGTTGTTCCAATACAACTAGCTTCTTTCGACCAACATTCTATCTTATCAATGTAAATGCCAAAAAAATGGGGAACATGAGAAAACCTTGTTTGACTATTATATTACAATTAATTTCTTCCAACCATCTTTCAATGTTCTAAAACTTGGTAATGATACTTCGATATAGCCTTACAAAAATAACTCTTAACACATAAGAAACTTTAAATATAAAATTAAAAATTAAATTATAATTCCAACAAATTTTAGGGAAGCAAATTTTAGGCCTCCAAATACTACGGCTTGACAATTGTAAGTGTGAGATGTCAAACGTTATAGTAGAGAAGACGACAAAAGATATTAGTTTTATTATAATGCACCCTTATGGAATATTAATTAAAGTTGAAAGATAGTACACAATTGAATAATATTTCTTAAAGTCAGCTAGTCATATGTTTTTTCTTTTTCCAAAATACTGGCCTAGTGAGGTGGGTTAATTAGCTAATTATAATAATCTTGTAATTAAAAGAAATATCTTAATCATAACAATTTTATAATTTTAAAAAATATTTTTATTCTTAATTTTAAAAATAATAAATAACTAAATTTTAAGTGTAAAAATCATAATTAAATAAAACACCAAATTCTTCTTCATTAATAGACAAGAGATCCACTTATATACAATATTTTTTTACTATCAAAATCTACTAAAACATACCTACTCCAACTAACTCTCTTGATTTGAAACTTCAAACTTTTTAAAAGAAAAACACACACATTCATTCATTAAAATTGAAAATATTTATGTTTGAAATTTTATTTATGATTTAGTCTATGGAAATAATTTATACTTTATCATTAATATTGTGATTGTGTAAAATTTACTCAGCCTTCCACCTTCCACTTTATGAACTAACCCCTTCTATGGAATTTGATCCCATATTACTTATATTGTTACTTTTATGTTTTCTTACTTATAATACTACATTTAATTTAATTTATTTCGTCAAAACGTAAAATTGAAATGGTGGAATATCAAACATGATACTGCTGCAAAATATGTCATCTGAGCTTAACCAAAAAAATACGAGTCAAACAACCTCTGCTACCAATATTTTGAAACGGTTGTACAAACTTAACTTTGAATATGTGAGAGAAACGCCGACAGGATCGTTAGCCTGTTCAACTAATAGTAGAAGAGACCATGAGTTACACTGGAATGAACCCGCTCAATACATTACGAACTAAACTGAATATGGTCCATATTATTATACCCATCGTTGGCACATTCACAGATCTATTTATTTGCCTTCCATACCTATTAACCTATTCTTCAGACTTACCCTGAACCTCGGCCTTCTCTTCGGTGGGAGCTCCTTCAGCTTTTTCTTCAACGCCCACGCCCTAGGCGGATGGTTGACCAACAGTCTCTAGTTTTGCAGGTTCGGCTTGTTCGGGCATTTTGGTGGAATCGTTGAGTTTTGACACTTCGTCGGATTCCACCGGGGCTGATTGTGCTTCAGGCTCGAGGCATGCGACATTACAGTTATTTCCTCTGCAAATTTCTCTACAATGGGGGGGGGCTTTCATCTACTTTTTTCTCGGCCGCGGGAACTTCTTGTGTGGGACTGCAGGCATGAGCTACTGAATGTGTGGGACTGCAGGCATGAGCTTCTTCTTCAGTAGGCCCTTCAATCATGGGTTCAATCTCGGTAACCTTCACAGCTTCCTCTAGGGGTTTCACTTGTTCTTCGCTTGCCATCAATTCAGCTGACGTGGTAACCTGCACAAAGAAACAATGCACCACGGTATGATCAAATACTTGGTAAGAGTTCAATCCATGCAATTTTAAATGGAAGTTCGGATCCATAGATCTCGCTACAGATCAATCGATCTAAACTAAAAAATATGAAATGAAAACGGGTACGAGGCATAAAATTGCAATGTCAACCTGCAGAGCCTCATTGATGTACCTCTACACGGGCCATATTCTACTAATTCGAAATTGCAATGTCAACCTGCAGAGCCTCATTGATGTACCTCTACACGGGCCATATTCTACTAATTCGAAATTGCAATGTCAACCTGCAGAGCCTCATTGATGTACCTCTACACTGGCCATATTCTACTAATTCGAAATGTTTACACAAGATGATAAAGAAATTGAATCTTCTCATTCAAACGGAAATTCAATGGATGGTATCAGAAGTTTTATAGGTGGACTTGTTAATTGGCAACAGAAATCCTATAATATATTTGCTACGGCACCATGGGAGATGGGAACTCTCGGTCGATAGTGCTACGGCCTACAGTGGATATCCATGGCGCTCTATTGAAAATTAGAAGGAACTGGCCTGAGCGAAATGAATGTTTGAATTCAAACCCACTGAAAATTCAACTAGACGCGCGGGGTAAATTTGAAATTCAAATAAGCGCGGTAATGCAATACAATTGAAATTCAAAATCTCTCGACAAGTAGAAACGTTGAGTTAATGTTGTCCGCGTGTGCGAGAGCTGCCGGAAACAGTGTAACCTTTGATCACCGGAGAGGGATGCATGCCATGATGCATGGTCGAGGGTGAAAGGGCGCCATGACATCAACCACACTGTCTGCCGCTGTCAGAGGCGGTACCTCCATAGCATTAACTTTGCTATGGAGGTGGAAATAGGAACTACCCTTGTCGAGTATTCGTACATCGTGATATGATAGACGGCTCGATGGATGACCATGGGCATGTCGGAGCTCATTCCTATGGTGACCGAAAGTAGCTGAAAATTCTTCATTCAGCAAACGATGGATGCGCCATTGGTATGCTGTATGTATGGGTCATTGGCTAGCTTACCTGTTATTTGTTGTCGTATGTATGAGCATACATGATTTTAAGAGCATGCACTAAGGCCAATCATTGGCTTAGTGACTTGTTTTTAAGAATTTCCCTCCTTCCACTCAACCTTTCTAGTTTCAGGACCAAATGTACTTTTGGAAATAATATATCAACTTGTCATTTATAGTACAAAGTATAAAATCATTACCAAATTGATAGAAAGTACGTTGAAGACTATACTTAATTTTTGAGGAACTGGAATGATTACATAACAAATAGGCCCTAAAACTTCTTCGAGTTGTTAATTAGCCTTATACAAGTTTGTATGTTTTCTACCACTTTCTACATCTTCCTACCTAAAGTCTTTGAGGAAGACTTGACCAAAAATTTAATCAAAATGTATTCAAGGTGTCCTGCGAGCTCCAGGTGTGGGAGAAATTAATCTTGTTTGATATTTATGATATAATGTTTATGGGGACCATGACTATGATCCATACCCATCACGGAGGCAGCATGGGAAAAATCAATCATGATTAATTTGTTAATGATATAGCACTTAGGAGGAGAAATTTTATGATATATCCTATAGATAATAATTTCAGCATAGCATAGAACAACTTCTTAAAGGCATTAAGATATAAGTTCAATGAAAAAAATCATATATAATGTCAATCGTAATAACAAAACTAGAAAAAAAAACATATGAAAGATGTTGAAATTGGGATAGTAATTTGAACAGTCTCTACTATTCATCAAAATTTTTATTAGAAGTTGCAAACATGGAAAATAGATTGTCCGCGGGTGATTTTCGTATCAAATTAACATGCCCTTCACCTATACTAATGCACAACTTTCATAGCTACTAAGACTATGTTGGAAGAGAACTGTCGGGTTGTGCTCTAGTGGTTAGGAAGGAAATCCCATAACAATGACCCAAGTGGGCATGAAGGCCTCTTCGTGTGGTGTTCGTCTAGTTTGACATGCCTCTTATTTGAGTGGAACCTACAATGATAATGTGATGTGGAGTTCATAGATATCCACGGATGAAAAGGGCAAAATGGTGAATTTAATGAGATGTCTTTTAGTAAGGAGTAAGCCATGTGAAGAAAGAGAAACTCAATAGTAATATGGGAAAAGAGTTTCAATCCTCACGGATTTATGGTCAAATGAATAAAAAGTAATGCGATGTGGGGGAATGTGTGAATGTTTTGTCTTTCAATTCCGTAGTTGGAACTATTTACAAATGGATTTCTTCTCAAAAAATATGTGTACAAAAATATTTGTTTCCTCTTTTTCTGCTATTGTAAAGACAACAAAAGGTACTCGATAAAAAAGTTACAGTGTTTCTATTGCCTAGAAACAGGCTACTCAATTTTTTTTTGAAAAAGTGTGTAAACATTGAGGAGGGTCCACATTGGATTTATCAATGGTTTAACATACACTAAGAGATGATGTGGAGGAGGATAGTAGAATAAAATCATTTGTAATCCACATCATATCTATTGATGGTTGTGGGGAAGGAATAAGGAGAGGAATTCCATTTTTGAGAATCAACTGTGGTTCGTGTCGACATGGGTATTTTATTTCAATGTTTTTTTAGGGATTTCAAGGGAGAGAGTAAAGAGAGAGAAGGTTGAGTCATAGGGTAAAGCATTGAGTAGTAGGGTACCTCATTTCAATGTTTCGACCTAAAATTTATATGAAAAAATAGGACATATAAAAATGATTTAATGATGTAAATTTTTTTATAATAATTATGATTCAATGATTCATTAACAATTTCAGGTTCAAATTTCAGTTGTTATAAATGATAAAATGATAAAATTCATGAATTTGTATTGGTTGGAGAGGATTTGCATTATATGATGTGAAGATTGGAATAAAAAAGTTAAATATTTACCATTGGTTATATCTTTTAGTTCAATTGACCTATTCATGTGCTTATTATTTGAGGTTAATAAAATTATTTTATCTTATCTATCAGAAAATTGAACATGGAATTTTTCTTTTGGTTGTGGTCCAAAGGAGAACAATTTTTTTTACTATTTTTTGTTGCTAATTATGTTTACAACTCACTTTTATTGTTTTTTTTTGTTTCCATGTCCCCTGTCATATTAGAACCACCCCCTCCCCCCATAATTGGGGGTTGTTACTTGGGAAAGATTCTTAGTAGTTGGGGATGTGTCTCTACCTATCCCAGGTATGGGAAATGCGTCACATCCTTGGAGAAGCACTCTACAGGCCAATAATCCATCAGAAAAGCATGACTGTTGGGGATGTTTTTAGGCCAACAAAATTAGGCTAAGCATGAATGTATCATAATTCTATTATTTCTTGGAAGGACAAAGGGGCCATGTTGGTAAGGGTAAACCCTACCAGTGAATATAGATGCTCATCCAAAGCTTCATATCTCCCTTAACAAATTGGATATACCTTCATTCAATTTATTACTCATTAAAAAAAGGATTTAGTTTCATTAAAATTACATTGAAGAGAAAGGAAATCTCCAGGAAAATCAAGTTTCAACTGTGGTTGTGTGTACCTTTATTGTATTTCATGACCACTCTAAAATCAAGTTTCAACTGTGGTTGTGTGTACCTTTATTGTATTTCATGACCACTCTAAACTATTGCAAGAGGGAAATCTAGCTGAAAAGATGCCTTTGTTGAACCTTGTGTCAGGCCAGGGTAACTCCAAAATAGACAGAAGAAAACTGACTGCTTAATTCATTAGATAACTATCATTTATATACATAAATGGGACGGATTAGTTCATCTTCTTGATGACTGTTCGCGTTCCAGTTCACCCAACCATTTAAGATTAGGTGTGAACATTCCCCCCCTTAATCTGAAGGGATGTTGGTGAGTCCAAGCATTGTTCTAAATCTTTCAAGCTTTTCTCTTCCAAGCGCTTTGATGAAGATGTCTGCAATTTGCTCATTTGTGGAACAATGATGGAGATGGATCGTTTTGGCCTCAACATGATGTCGGATCAGATGATATTTAGTATTGATGTGCTTAGTACGATCATGGAACTTTGGGTTCTTGGCCAACTTTATTGTATAGGTGTTATCAATCATGAGTGGAGTTGATTGTACTTGTTTTAACTGCAAATCTTCAAGAATTTTCCTGAGCCACACAATTTCTTTCGTTGCTTCAGCTGCTGCCACGTATTCTGCTTCTGTTGTGGAATCTGCTGGAACTGATTGTTTGCGTGATCTCCAGGAGACAACTCCTGATCCAAGACTCATAGCATATCCTGAAGTAGATACCCCAGTTTCTTTGTCTCCATCGAAGTCTGAATCAGAGTATCCAATCAAGCTGAAGTCGTCCACCTGTGTATACTTGATTCCAAGGTCTTGAGTTCCCTTCAAGTACCTTAGAACTCTTTTTGCAGCAGACCAATGTCCCTCACAAGGCTTTTGCATAAACCTGGAGAGGATTCCAACAGCAAATGAAATGTCTGGTCTGGTAGTACTGAGGTAGATGAGACTTCCTACAAGCTGTCTATACTTTGTTGCATCCTCAAATTCCTTTCCTTCAATAGATGTGAGCTTCAAGTTTTGTTCCATTGGAGTAGAAAGAGGATTGCACTCTGTCATGCCAAATCTGTTTCACAAATCTCCAATGTATTTCTTTTGAGAAAGAAATATGGATTTTGGATGTTGGGTTACTTCAATGCCAAGATAGTAATGAACATAGCCCAAATCAGTCATTTCAAAACTTTTTCCTAATTCTTTCTTTATGGTTGCAATATAGCTTTCATTGTTCCCTGTCATTAAAAGATAATCTACATATACCACAAGATATACAACTGTTTTGCCAACTTTCTTGACAAATAAAGTTGCATCATCAAGATCAAAATGATTGAAGTTGAGTTTCAGAAGATGCTCAGTTAGTTTTTCATACCAGGCTCGTGGTGCTTGTTTGAGGCCATACAAGGACTTCACAAGTTTGCATACTTTGTGTTCATGTCCTTTCACAGAAAATCCTTCAGGCTGGGACATAAAAACATTATCTTTTAGATCTCCATTCAAGAATGCAGTTTTTACATCCATTTGATGGACTTTCCAACTGTTTTGAGCAGCTAGTGCAAAGAGTGTCCGGATGGTGGTCCATTTTGATGTGGGGGCAAAAGTTTCCTCATAATCGACCCCTTCCTTCTGTGCAAAACCTTTTGCCACAAGCCTAGCTTTGTGCTTTTCAAGTGAGCCATCAGCTTTGTACTTGTTCTTGTAGACCCACTTGCAACCAATTGGTTTGGTTCCAAATGGAGGGTCAACCAGCTTCCAAGTGCTATTCTTTATGAGGGCATCATACTCCTTTTTCATCGCTTCTTTCCATTCATCATGAGAAGCAGCTTGTTTGAAGGAAGTTGGTTCAAAATCTGTAGACAAGTTCAATTCACAATCATAAGTAACATCCATATCAATAGGTGAATTAGAGTCATCTACGTCACCTCCATTTTGTTGGTTTGAATTTCTGGTTCCTGTTTTTCCAATTTCATCAGGATGAACACTTTCAAGTGTCTTTGTCAGCCACTTTGGGGGACCTTTCTTTATGGTTGCAATATAGATTTCATTGTTCCCTGTCATTAAAAGATAATCTACATATACCACAAGATATACAACTGTTTTGCCAACTTTCTTGACAAATAAAGTTGCATCATCAAGATCAAAATGATTGAAGTTGAGTTTCAGAAGATGCTCAGTTAGTTTTTCATACCAGGCTCGTGGTGCTTGTTTGAGGCCATACAAGGACTTCACAAGTTTGCATACTTTGTGTTCATGTCCTTTCACAGCAAATCCTTCAGGCTGGGACATAAAAACATTATCTTTTAGATCTCCATTCAAGAATGCAGTTTTTACATCCATTTGATGGACTTTCCAACCGTTTTGAGCAGCTAGTGCAAAGAGTGTCCGGATGGTGGTCCATTTTGCTGTGGGGGCAAAAGTTTCCTCATAATCGACCCCTTCCTTCTGTGCAAAACCTTTTGCCACAAGCCTAGCTTTGTGCTTGTCAAGTGAGCCATCAGCTTTGTACTTGTTCTTGTAGACCCACTTGCAACCAATTGGTTTGGTTCCAAATGGAGGGTCAACCAGCTTCCAAGTGCTATTCTTTATGAGGGCATCATACTCCTTTTTCATCGCTTCTTTCCATTCATCATGAGAAGCAACTTCTTTGAAGGAAGTTGGTTCAAAATCTGTAGACAAGTTCAATTCACAATCATAAGTAACATCCATATCAATAGGTGAATTAGAGTCATCTACGTCACCTCCATTTTGTTGGTTTGAATTTCTGGTTCCTGTTTTTCCAATTTCATGAGGATGAACACTTTCAAGTGTCTTTGTCAGCCACTTTGGGGGACCTTTCTGAGATGATCCAGGCTGCTCTGTTGATTGTGTTGGGACTGAATCAAGATTGAGTCTCCCAATTCTATCAATTACATCACTTAAAGCATCATCCGTTGTTGGAGTTTCATGCAGAGGAGATTGTTCTTCAGAAAAAGATTCCACATGTTGTTTTAGTATAGGAATCCCCCCTTCAAGATGTGGAATCTGATTATCAAATTCTTGAAATGATTTTGTTTTTGCGAATCTATCCAAGCGATCGAGTTGCCGCTCAACAACATTGTCAGATTTGGATGATTCGAGAAAAATGACATCTCTAGATAAAACAAACTTTTTATTTACTTCATCATAGAGAAGGTATGCTTTAGATGTGTTTGAATACCCCAGGAAGATACACTTACGACTTCTAGCACCAAGTTTGTTTCTATGTACCTTTTGTATTAAAGCATAACAGGTGGAACCAAAAATCCTAAGATGTTTTACCGAAGGAACATGTCCATACCACAATTCATAAGGAGTCTTGTTTCTTATAGCACTAGATGGACATCTATTCTTTATATATGCAGCACATAGAACAGCATCAGCCCAAAACATTATCTTTACATTTTTGAAGAAAAGCATGGATCGTACCATATTCAAGATTGTTCTGTTCATTCTTTCAGCTACACCATTCTGTTAAGGATTATAAGGCACAGTTGTTTGATGTTTAATCCCATGTTGGCGAAGATAGTGTTCAAATTCATTTGATGTATATTATTTTCCATTATCAGTGCGAATAGACCCAATATGAGATTGTGCATCATTTTCAATCCATTTATGAAAATTCTTGAATGTTTGAAAAGCATCAGATTTGTTCTTCAATAAATAAACCCAACACATTCTGGTGTAATCATCAATAAATGTCATGATATATTTATTTCCATTTGCAGAAGGAACAGGCATTGGACCACATAAATCTGAATGAATGAGTTCAAGCTTCCTATGTGCTCTTGAATGTGAATCATGAAAAGACTGTTTGCTATGCTTTCCTAGAATGCAAGCATCACATTGCTTATGTTTTCTAGGAATTGTAGGCAAACCAGCAACACCATTTTTCTTCAACAAGCGGAGACTATCATAGTTTAAATGTCCAAATCTAGCATGCCATAATAAACTTGACGGAAGTGTACCTTCTTCATGATGAGAAATATATGAGAAATGTTGTGCATGAGCAGAGGTTCCTTGCAGTTTAAGAAGTCTTTCTTCTTCTATACCCCTCATGACAAGTGAGTGGTCAGATGCCTTTCTTACCTCAAGCTTTCCATCAAACATATGAATGGAGTGACCTTGCTGGCGGATGTGGACCAAGGACAACAAGTTTCTCTTGAGCTGTGGGAGATATAGAACATGATCCAGAAGAAAGTCTAGAAGACCAGGCAGTTTAAGCCTAATTGTGCCAAGCCCTGATGGCTTGATTTTTGACTGATCTGCAAAGTATACTGCTCCATCAACATTGTCAGTGAAATCTTCAAAAAAATCTTTCCTATGAGTCATATGACAGGTTGCTCTTGAATCAAGCAGCCAATCATTTTTCGAAGAAGCAAGTGAAGCATTAAACAAATCTTCATTTACTCCAATGTTACATTGTGCCTCAATATAGTGAGTGGATTCAGGTGCTTTACCTTTGTTTATGTCATCAGTTTTACCTTTCTGCTGGTTTCTTCTCTGCTCAATTTTGTCCCATGGTAGCTTGCATGTAGAAGCATCATGTGATCCATTTCGTTTGCAGCGAATGCAATGCAGATCTGCTTTTTCTGCTTGAGAATGTCTGCCCCCCCTGCCTCTGAAGTATCTTCCTCTTCCTCTTCGTCCACCTCTTCCTCTTGTAGAATCTTGAGCAGGATGCTTTTCTTTATGAGCAAGGAAAACAGTCTCTTCAGAAGATTTCGGGACTGTCTTCTTTCCAAAGGCTTTCTCTCTTTCAGCAAACTTTTTCACAAGGGAGTCAAAGGTTATATCTTTAAGATTTCGATTTGCTTGTAATGACTCAAGATAATTGGAGTAGGTAGGATAGAGTGCTTTGCGAAAGGCAATAAGAGAGATATCCAGCTCAACCTTAGTGGATTTAATATCATGCATTGTAGACTTGATTTCAGATGCAAGAGCAAGAGGATCATTATTTTTCAGTTCAAGAGTGAAGAGTTTAATCATGAGCTGAACAACTTCAAGTGCAGAATGTGTATCATAGAGTTCTTTCAGCTTTTGTAAAGCTTCAAAAGCAGTGGAATAGGATGAAATATGACGACTTACTTCTTCATTTACAGATGTTGCGATCAATTCATAGGCTTTGTTGTTCTTGTTTTCCCAAATGACAAGTTCTTTATCTGATGTAGGCTACACAGGGTCTTTGTCTTCTTCTCCGACACACACTCCTTTCCACAACTCATTGTAGATGAGGGTGTGTTTTACTATCCGAGACCATTCAGAATAGTTCTCCTTGCCAGTGAGAACTATTCCTACCATAGAAATGATTGAATGCGTTCTGTAAAAAAAATTACTTCTGCTGCTGATAAAAAACTTCTGCTGATAAAAAACTTCTACTGATAAAAAAGTGAAATTGCACTCAAAAAAGTATTCTCAAAGGCTAAAACTTTATGCACCATATTTTCTTCAAATCCCTCTAATGTTAGATAAAAGCATCCAGAATAATACCAGTTGTTCATCCACACATAACTTCAATACTTTCAAGATTATCTGAATACTTATTATAATGATGCAAACTTGTTTCTCCTTATACTTATTATAATGACACAACAAAATCGATGTCGCACTTATGACTACAGCTCTTAGTTATAGGACTGAATCTTTCCACACACTGCCGAAAACGATGATCGCCAAGTCCAAACTGATGTAAAAGGACAATATTACAACTTACTCCACAGTTTATGCATAATATAACTCAGTTCACGGTTTATACAGTCCACGGTTTAGGGTGGTCTGGAAGTGGGTTGCGACTACAATGGCGGAGCCGAACCGGAAAAATGGACACCCCCCTCCATTGGTAAACACTCAACATGGTATCCCGTCGGTTGATTATTTGCAAATGGCGGCAGAGCGGGAGAGGATGTCGAATTTCCTGCGATTCCTTTTGGAGGAAACCTTCATTAGAACATCCACTCAAACTTTAGAGCGACAGCTTGCACTATACCCAGGAAAGTTGCAATATCCCGAGGAAGGCGAAGTAATTCATACATATCGAAACATAGTTTTTCAGAACTGGTCTCATCAGTTATACCAACTAATCCAATGGATCATTCAACGAGTGGGAGACCAATCGATTCTGACGGGACTTTATGTAGCCCTTCAAACGCGTCAAAAAAAACTATTACATACAGAAGATATCTAGAATCAAAATTCCTGGTAGACTTTATAACTGGAAATGCCCAAGAAGGCCTGACATACTAATGGAAAGACTGTCGTTTCCCCTCGAGAACTATGCATACAATATGCGAAACACCATCCGAGACGAGAAGTTTGCTGGTAAATTAGATCCGGCAGACAAATCCAAGATCGAGGAGGCTATTAATGGTGCCATCAGCTGGCTTGATCAGAACCAGTTGGCCGAGGTTGATGAGTTTGAAGACAAGATGAAGGAACTGGAGGGCATCTGCAATCCTATCTTTGCTAAAATGTATCGGGGCGGAACCCTCATTCAGAGTGGCGAGAGGAAAAAATGTTTGTCACAACAGTGCAAGGAAACCGAAGCTCACGGCCCTCTTACCGTTACAGGACATGGTATGCGTTGGTGCCTGCCAGAGGCAGTGGCAGCGCTATGTCAGGACAGAGGCAGCGCTCAGGAGAATGCAATGCAATGGAGGCAGAGCATTTCAGGACAGAGGCAGTGGCAGAACGACAGAGGACAACAACAGAAATGAAGGGAGTTACGGCTATTTTAAGAACCTGGGACCTGTGCTCTGATACCATGTCAGTCCAGGGTAACTCCAAAATAGACAGAAGAAAACTGACTGCTTAATTCATTAGATAACTATCATTTATATACATAAATGGGACGGATCAGTTCATCTTCTTGATGACTGTTCGCGTTCCAGTTCACCCAACTGTTGAAGATTAGGTGTGAACACCTTGGAGTGGATTTGAAGGAATTGCAAAGGCTTATGATCTTAAAGGATAATTGTCTCTAGTCCCAATAGTTTAAAAGGATAATTGTCTTTTGTCCCAATAGTTTAAGTTGTTGATGCTTCACTGCGTGGGTTATTGGATACAATTTTTTGTCATCCAAGAGTTTAAAATGATAATTGTCTCTTGTCCCAATAGTTTAAGTTGTTGATGCTTCACTACATGGGCTATTGGATACAATTTTTTGTCATCCATTGATTATTTTTTCATTGTGTCAATTAAAGCAGGATAATTTTATCTTGTCCCAATAGTTTAAGTTGTTGATGCTTCACTGCTTGGGCTATTGGATACAATTTTTTTTCATCCATTGATTATTTTGTCATTGTGTCAACTAAACTTTCTTTATAGTAGGCTATTGGTCTCCCTTGCTACAATAATAGATCGAAAGTAAGATTTTGAAAGGTAACCAAAGGGTTAGTAGACCTCAAACTCATGCATTAAAGTTTTATGCTTCAAGAATTCAAATGCCCAGAGAAATGGTCCACTAAAATGCTTTGCCTCCCTTTATTGATGCATCAAAAGACATTGCATCATAAGAAAGGTGTGCGAAAAAAATTTTCATTGATGATTTTCTAATCCTGCAAATCCTCTTAGCATCAGATTCTTATGGCCTATACTCTAGCCTATTTAGAATGAATTTTACTTTTTCTAGGTCTATGCAGAGTTTATCTCGTTAATTTCTAGGCCATGGTAAGCAGATTCTGAACTCATAGAATAATTATATAACCCTACATAACTTTCAAGCTTGAAATCTATTAGAAGAACTTTTTTTGAATAATAGAATCTACAAACACATACCGCATAATATAATAACATAAAATACACTGAAAAACTAAACTTTCAAATACACATCACGAATTTTATTTAATCTAGAAGAATAGTAAACTATCATGCTATAACTGAAAACTGAATCTCACTAACAAACATAGTGGTACACCCTGACATTCTTTTATATAGTAAGAGGTTGTTAAGGTTTACAAAAATCTACCCTAATCTCTATAAAGTGTCGTAGGAAGGGGACCCCAACTCTAATCCTAATCTAGCCTACACAGGCTGACATGATTAATTGTTCCCAATTAGAGTGCCCACTAGGAGTTCATTGTGTGCATTAAAGAATTCAAAGTCTCGTAAGGTTCTGTTCCATGCTTGGACACAATCTTCACTTATGTGATTTATCCTAAAACTGGAAAACCAAACTGATTATAGAAAACCATATATTTCTAAATCATAAACTAAATATTTCAACCAAATAATATTTCTAAAAATGGAGATCAAAATCCTTACAAATTAAACCATCTATTTCTAAAACCATAAATAAAAATCCTTAAAAATTAAATAATTGTGGAGAATAAAATAAAATAAATTAAACCATACATACCATGTAATTACCCACTAACTGCACCCAATATTTATGAATCTATACCAGCTAGGTTATTTTGGGTTGTCTTAATTTCTTGACCCACCAAGATCAACAAAAACAAGACATAAAATTAAAATTAAAAAAAATCATGAGAATTCTTCATCTTAAGATAGTAAGAGTTTATGATAAATGTTAAAGCATCACTGGAAATCACTTATGGAACTCAAAGGTTAACTACATCCTATGTACAAAAGTAACTGCTAAACTTGAAGTATAGATACATGACTATAGATACATGAGGAAGGAGGAGGAAAAATGTATTTGAAGTGAGCAAGCTGGGTTGTTTGTGTTTTTTTTTATTTCCTTACCCACTAAGCTCAACAAAAACAAAACCTAAAAAAATACAAAAAAAATCAAGAAAATTCTTAACCTCAAGACAATCAAATTTTATCATAAACCTCAAACCATCACTAAAAATATGTTATGGAATGCATAATATAACTACATCCTATGTACAAAAGTAATTACAAATATTGAACTATAGATACATGAGGAAGGACAAGAATAATTGTAGTTGAGGTGAGAAAGCTTGCAAGGGTTTTGCAACACCAAAAGATTTTGAATGTTGATTGTAAAGACGAGAACTAGATATGGCTAGTATGTAGGATAACACATTGCATGAGTGCATGCGTAGAGAAACAACAAGTATTAGTCACAAAAGGTAGTGTAGGTTGCAGTCAACAAGGTTATCCTAAGGCACATCACATCTGTTGAGCCTACCCATTGTGAGATGATGGTTTTGACGATAAACATGCAAGAAGAAGAAAGGGTTGAATTTCATTTACATGACTAGCTTATGGATAAAAAAGGAAAGTGATAATGATTGTTGACCTAGACTCATATGGTGCTTAAGTGAAATGAAGGAAACAGCTAAATGGGAAATATGTGAAGTCGTCTTAGGTCACTGATTCAACAAACCACTGATACTACCTGGCATGATGTGTTACCCATGAATGGACGCTGAATTACACATAACAGGTTGTACCATGGAACACATTGAACATCAATATGACATGACACAACTTATCACTGATTAGACTTTGGTGTGGTTTATAAAGCAATGCCCTTTTGTCCTTGGGCCTTTGGAACCCAGGGAGATAATGGCCAGTGATCCCATCAGGGACCTATCAAATTTTGAATGGTCGCATCAATTTGGGAATTTAGATTAATTATAAGATATGTTATCTTGGATTGTGTACTGCTTATGTATGCCTGAATGCATGAAACCAACCTTGTTATGGTCCTACTGGTCTTTTGGAACTGGCTTCTTTGTGACTGGAACAGAGGTGGACCCTTAAACTAGAGCTATAGGAGGTTATGGGTCAACTAAATAAATTGGGTTAAATGACCTAGAATAGGGGTAGACGCCAACTAAATAAATTAGGTTAAATCACCTAAAACAATTAATCACCTGGAACAAGCGTAGACTGCACAATTGACTCACATGTGCTAGTATCTACCTTGTTCCCACTTGCTTCATTGGTGCCTCCTCCCCTATTGTCCCCTCTGCCTTTTCGGAAAGCATTAACACCCACCTTCCTCTTTGCCTTTCTAGAAGGATTAACACCCACCTTCCTGGAAAAATCAACACCTATGGTAGAGGATTCACCTTCATTGGCACCCTAATACAAAGATTAAATATATTCTTTACCTTACATGTTTAAAAATTTAAAACAAAATATATTTTAGTTTATATCCAAAAATAAAAATAATGAAATCATCATACCTTCCTTACCCTTCTCAAACTTCTATTTTTGAAATTTGCACATATTTTAGCCTTTCTTAGCCTTCTCAACCTTCTATTTGTGAAATTTAGAGTAGCTGGGTTGTTTGGGGCCAACTTTAACTTCTCCACCATTAAAACAAGAAACATTGTAAAATATCAATAAACAACAAGAAATACAATATGGAATACAATATAATCTATAAAAATAATCCATTATTTGCATGGACGTCCAAAAACAAAAATGAAGATAGCAATCAGAAAAATAGCAACACCAAATGCCCTAGAAAACGTAAAAATAAAAACAAAGAAACAATACAATAGACACAAAATCAAACTCCCAAAATCCATAGAAAAAACCAAAATAAAAACAAAGAAATGCCCTACCATGTAGCTTTGAGGCAAGTTAGCTGAAAATATGTCAATAAAGCACCATGAACTACTTTCTCTACTAGGTTTATTTCTATGTAGAAAGCTCCTGCCTTCAAACATGTTTATTTCATTCATGTCCACTTAACATTGGTGTCACACCTTTCTTGCCTTGAGCCTGCCATAAACGGGGTATTTTGGGAGTTTGGCCATCATATTGTCTTATTCTCCAGAAGTGAAAGTCGTGACGGTCAATCGAATATTAGATGAATATCAGATGATATATATAGACACACACACACACACATCCGTCATCCCATGTAGATTGTATATACATGATCAAACAATTTGTATATATAAGATCAGATTGTACACATATATAAGATCAATATTCCATGTGATATGGATAGACGGAAAATATACCATCATTTATAATATATATTCTAAGCATAACTATGAGCATATAAGTGGCAGATATCAGTATACATCCATCATCCCATGTTGAACTACATCTTCTCTACTACCAACGTTGGTAATTGGATGACCCTTAAAAGACAAATTAGTCCCATCAATAGTAGGATTCCTAGGGTTCGTACCTGTGGAAGGAACATAAGGTGACTTTGTAGGTGGAACCTAAGGGTTGATGTCAATCCTCGAAAATTAGAAGCCTTGTGGTAGCAGTGAGCCGACGCCAGCGTAAAGAAAATGAAAACTAAAGTTTAATTTTGCAAGTACAAAAAAAAATTCACCATACGAATGAAACTAATCCAAAATAATTTATTCTATATGTCAGTGGTAGTGACATAACAAAATCCACGTGCGGAAAAAAGGAAAGAGCAGTGACATTGCCACCACATCGCTCTTGTTGTGCTATAAATGTATAAAGACGACATTATAGGAAAATGATATTTATTATGATATTTATATATAGAGATGGTTGGAAGATAACGATATTTATTATGAAATAAATATATAGAAACTCTTCTATGTTGCAAGAGTTTCTGGTATGTGGGTACTTTGGATATGTGGGAACGAGTATCCGGTATGGATAGAAGCTTTGCCCAAATTGACAGGAAACGTCAAGTTTGGAGTGGCAATAATATAATATATTAAAAATTAAAATTAAATATATATTAAAAAAAAATTAAAGTATAAAGTAAAAGTGTACATATCAAATTAAATTTTTGAATGATTCATCATTCAAGAGACAACCATAAAAAGTTAAAACCAAAACTAAAAGCCACCTAAAATCATATTGATGTTCAAACTAGAAAAAAACATAAAAAGGCAAAAGCCTAAAGTAGTACATAATTCAAAATGCCCAATAGCCAAAATATAGCAACAAAAATACAAAGCTTATGATCATATAGTATGATCTTCAACATCAAGGAGATCCATATAAGCTTGAGCCTCACTAGGTACTAGATCAATGTCGTCATCATCATCATCATCAGATGCAACAATGTCATCTAAAGGTATGCCAACCAATCCTGCATTTGGTAAAGGATTGTCATCATCATCATCAATTTGGGCAGCATCTTCAGTGTTCACATCCCATCGTGCAACATGTCCTTCTAAATATTCAGGTAGCTTCCTTGAACAAAGTCAAAGACTACCATGCACATAAACAAGTTTATCTGCTCTCTTAGAGGTAAATCTATTCCTCTTAACAGAGTGTATAAAACTATAAGTGGACCAATTCCTTTCAGCAACTAAGGAACTAGCAACCTGAGATAGCTAGCATGAAGTAAGATTTCAGAGCTCTGGGACCTGACCCCCATACGTTCTCCACCATCCAAGGGGTCTCTTATGAGCACAATGCTTGATGTCCCTCTTTACATCTTGGCTGAATAAAGGAGGGCTTAATGTACCAAAATCAATAAATTGCTCCCATATCACACTTGCTTCATCAACATTATAAATCTTAATTATAGCATCAAGAAACTCTTGTTTTACCTCTTCGTCATCAATAGCAAGAATTATATTTGGTCTTTCCTTATACCACTTTGGATTAAGGGCATATGCAACCATGTGAGGGGAGGTATTGAGTTTAAGCCATCTATTCTTATCAACATGTGGATTTCATGGAAAATCTCTAAACAAGGGTTTCTTTGATCAATGATGTGTTTTACCTTGCCCACCATGGTATCAATACATTCATATATTTCTCGAAGAGAGGGAGAATCTTAATCAACATACATGATCAACTCCAAAATTGGAGTTGTGAAAGAGATAACATATCTACAATCAGCCCACCAATCCTCATTAAGAAGAATTTCTCGTATCTTCTTCTCTTGAGGTGACTTGGACTCAGTCTATGAATTCCACTCTGAAGAAACAACAGTGGCTTGTAAAGATACAAATACTTCAACTATGCGCTCAAGCAAAATAAAATATGTGGCATATCTTGTTTCTGCAGGTTTTAAATAATTCTTCTTTGAATACATCCTATAAACTACCAAGGAAGCACAGTGGTTGCAGATGAACATTTGTGCCTCCCTCACTTCTGAAATGATTTTTTCAATCCACTGTATTTTACCAATGTATTTTTAGATATTGTTAAGGGCATGTACACAACAAGGAGTCCAAAATATATGCCTATATCGACTTTGGATCATCAATCCCACTGCGTTACAAATAGGTGTTGCATCTGTGGTGACATGTACCACATTTTAAGGACCAATGTCATCAATTGCATCCTTCAATATTTCAAACATGAAAGTAGCATCCTTAGTTTTACCACTACAATCAATTTCTTTTGAAAAATAAGGCCCTTCTGGTGATGTGACAATAACATTCAACAAAGGTCTTTGTTGAATATTTGTCCAAACATCCATGACAATTGAACAACCTGAATGAACCGAATATTGTTTGGGGAACTCCATAAGTCCATGCATTCTTGTCACCCCTTTATCTAATAATGAAGTCCTCATTTTGTTGTACCCCAAGGGTGCATATCTTATCCCTGCAACAATGATTTTTCTTACCATTTCTTTATAGTATGGTGAATTAGTGGCATTAAATGAAATTCCATTTGCCATTAAAAAAATGCCATGGCATCATTTTCTTCATCCCTATTCAAAACATTGTACATCTTTTGAATGGAGTCACTTACAGTAGTCCTCTTAGTGTTATAACTTCCTTGATTAGTCTCAATTTGGATGTGACTTTGTTCATTCATACAATGGGATGAACATTCATGTCTACCTCTCTTACTATTAGGAGATGCAATGCTACTATCATATTCATTGTTTCCATTTTCTTTCATGTGAAGCTTACTCATCTCCATTCTTTGTTCAAGGTTACATGTGCAACTCTTCACTCCTAACCTGGGTATGCCCAAAAGATGATGCCATACTCTTGTATAGCTACCCTTAAAAACATGGTCACACAAATTTCATTGCCATTCCTCACAACCCCCACTGTTTTTTGTCTTGTTTTGTGTTATTTTTTTCATGAACTTCATTAAGGGCTTCTTGGAAATGTTGCTTGATTGCTTGT